>CM072230.1:550477-945955 GCA_036851935.1 Coregonus suidteri
TTTGGGCTCCCGTTGCTAAAAACAACTTATACCAAATACCGATAACGTTAAAAGGTGCGTTACTTTCTGCCCTGGGTAAGTAAACAATTTTTTACTTACTAGCTATCCCCCCTTTGTTAGGCTTGTTTTTCTGAATTATAGTAACTCCCCCTTTCAAATACTGTTTTGCATGATGCTAGATAATTTGTTTCCCCTGGTCAAAAGCTGAATTTTTAATTTTAACGTTTCTTTTTCCCGGTGTCTGTACGAAACAGTATCCCATCCAAACCGAAAGCATGGCACCAATCTTCGGAAAATGCATTGCAGTGTACCTTTTTTTTTCAAAAACCCCAAAAGAAATTCCGATCTGATTTTTTTTCACGATTTTTTCCCTTTGATGGAAAAAAAACGTGCCCGTTGGGGGGGGGCGATCGGGAAAAGGGATGGGCCCAAGTTTTAAGTTTTTCCCCCGGGGGGAGCCCCCCTTTTGTTTGCAGCCCCGCACTTTCCCCCTGAGGATAGATACCATCGGCCATGGACGGAAATCCGTATTAAACAGGGAATCAGATGCCGTCTAGAATTCCACTGGAATGATTGGGGTAAGGATCAGGTAGACAGCGTTAAACGTAATACTACTGTAAATCAATAAATATATTACTTGTACAAATTGTTTAATAATTTAATCCTGAATGCAATATAGCTGCTAACATTTTGTCATTTTAGGGACTGAAAAGTGATTACCAAAATGTTATCCATGACAAGTCATATGGTTATTTCCACACATATATGAGGCGGCTCACAAGCTCGGGTGTCAGTTAACCAGCGAGCAAGCAAAGCGTCTTGTGGTGTTTTGCTGTCCTCACGGATGATTTCTGGATCATATGAGATGCCTGACAGCCACAGAGGGTGCTTTGGCCTGCATTGACAAACGATCACGACTATGCCTGCCGTCCACTTCCTCTCCTGGTTAGTATTACAAATAAATAATATATCTTAACCTATCTTATCATAATGTTAGAGAACTGGTTTATCTGAGAAACCTGAAGCCGATGAGCCTCCTCATTTTTTCTCATGGACCTGTAACATCGCCCTCTCACTGTCACCTCACCGTTAACTCTACTACACTTGAGACTGTTTCAATACAGTGATTGGAGGAAAGGGCGCAGCATTAGCCATTAATAACACTTACTGACTCTTATCTTACGGTCGATACAAACAGCAGTAATATTAAAAAAGATGCGCAAAACAGAAACTCGTCAGCTCATAACCTTCGCTAGCATAGGGGCTAATTTTAAGCTAAATAAAGATCAAACACGTACCTTCATAATCAAACAGTGTAACCTTACAACGAAGAACTTGTAGCCATTTATCAAGCTTCGATCTTGAAAGTAAGGGACCACTTGTCAGCAAGTCGTTCTACGTCGTTAAGTCGTATTGGTGGCAGATGTGAAAGGGGACGGGTGAACTCCATAATGAATGTGCTACTAGCTAGGCGTTCCTAAGCGACACCGGATGTAAACATACCTGCATCGCGGCGAACACGAACGAAGTTGTCTGACGTCCAGTGAAAAGGGCTATTGGTTGCACCAGATTCTTATTTAGGGGCTTCATAGCAAAGGGGGTGAATACATATGCACGGCACGCACACCTTTTCCGTTATTTTTTTTTAGAATTTACTGAAACAAGTTTATTTTTTTTTTCATTTCACTCACCAATTTGGACTATTTTTTGTATGTCCATTATACATGAAATCCTACAATAAAAATCAATTTAAATGACAGGTTTTGTAATGCACAACAAAATAGGAAAAAACGCCAAGGGGGATGAATACTTTTGCCAAGGCACTGTACATAGCATAGAATCACTGGACACTTTAGTAATGTTTACATACTGCTTTCCCTCATCTCATATGTATATACTTGTATTCTATTCTACTCTATTGTAGTCAATGCCACTCAGACATTGCTCTTTACCTAATATTTATATATTTCTTAATTTCCGTTATTTTAAAATTTGAGATTAAAGATATTACTGCCCCCTGTTGGAGCTCGGAACACCAGCACTTTCACTACCTGCCATAACATCTGCTAAATATGTGTATGTGACCAAATTTAATTTTAAATCTTATTTTCAATTTTATTTTCCCCTAACTCTACCGTCCCTTAATTGGAGTAAAAACTAATTGGACAGCAACACTTAGGCTTCTACTTTTCCTATACATACTATATCCATTTTAAACGGACCACAGTGTCTACATGAGTCATCTTGTTAATTTGCTAAACCTAAAGGCCTCCAACAGGGTTATTCTCCTGTAGCTCAGTTGGTAGAGCATGGCGTTTGCAACGCCAGGGTTGTGGGTTCGATTCCCACGGGGGGGGCCAGTATGAAAATGTATGCACTCACTAACTGTAAGTCGCTCTGGATAAGAGCGTCTGCTAAATGGCTAAAATGTAAATGTAATGACATGAGCAGGTAGTCCCATCCTGCACACGGCTCCATAGCTAACACACCACATGAAGGACCCCTGCTCCACCACCGACCCCAATGCTGGTGGAGGCTGAAAGGGAGGCTGCTGGGAGCTCAACATCCAGGGACAGGCTCCGACCCCATGCTGGGAGGCTGACTGCTGGGAGCTCAACATCCAGTAGGACAGATGGTCAGGCCTCTAAAGTGGTGCTTCGCCTCTCGGGCCTGACCAGCCGTTTATATAAGGCAGCTTCTAAAGACACTATGCTAATCAACACTATGGTTGCCTTGGATCACTGAGTCGTGATGCACAGATCGCTGTCCACTCAAGTCCCACTGTGCGCTGGGATTCGGGAGCAAGTAGGCTTTTGGGTGAAAGGCTTATTTAGGGACGTAATCTGTTCATCACATTGCTGCCACAGTCACTTATCAGGCAGCAGTACATATCCTTTCACTCCGTCTACTCTCTATCCATTCTCCTTCTATTCTATCCTATCTCCTTCTATCCTAATCCACATTGCTTCTAATCCTATCCATCCTCTTCTATCCTAATCCATCCTCCTTCTCCCTACCTCCTCCTTCTATCCTATCCATCCTCCTTCTATCCTATCCATCCTCATTCTATCCTATCCATATCTCCTTCTATCCATCCTCCTCTATTCTATCCATCCTATTCATATCCATCCTCCTTCCTAGCACATCCTCCTTCTATCCCATCTATCCTCCTTCTATCCCATCCATCCTCCTATCCTATCCATCCTCCTAATCCATCCTATCCATCCATCTCCTTCTATCCTATTCTCCTTCTATCCATCCTCCTTCCATCCTCCTTCTCTTCCTATCCATCCTATTCTATCCTATCCATCCTTCTATCCTATCCATCCTCCTTCTTCCTTCCTAACTGCACGGACTCCTATCTGAGCGATTTCCGTTGCCAACAGATTGATTTTATATATTTTCTATTAATGCACCTATGCATAAATTGAACTTGTATTTCATGATTTTGAAACTCCTTGACTGAATATTTTTTTGGGGGGGGGGGCATATCGCAAAACGCTCCTTGTTCTAGAAGCGGACTTACAGGAGCAAATTAGGGTTAAGTGCCTTGCAATCATATTGGACAGAGCCTTTTCGGCTAGGGAGATTCATACAAGCACCTCCTTCAGTTACTGGCCCCAACACTCTAACCGCTAGGCTCCTTACCGCCTAGTCTTCAAGGTCCAGCAACGGTTACTTGGTGGTCTGGTGATCCATTCTTATGTGACAAACTACGACATCAAACTAACACCTCAGGTCCTCGGGCAAGGCTCTCTCATCACATAATCCCAACCACGCCCGTAAACCATTGCTGGATCTTGAAGACAGCTGTATTAGTTGTCAGTCACTCATCCCGCCTGAAACTCTATCGCTGAAGGAAGTCACCCCATCCTCCTTTTCTAGGTAGCATGGATGGGTTTGGTACTAACGCCTCCAACAGTCCTCGACCCTTCTACTACCCCAACAGTATCCACTTACCACAACAGTAACCACCTTAACACATCCTAAGTACCAAACATCCAGTACAACCTATAACCCAACAGTACCAAACCTTCCTTGCAGCTCTACTTAACCCAACAGTACCAACCTTGAGCAGTACCAACCTTTCAGTCCTTAACCCAGCAGTACCAACCCTAAAACAGCAATACCAACCCTAACCCCAGTACTAATCCAACAGTAACCACCTTAACCCAGATTTGAACCCTTAACCCAACAGTACCAAACCTTTAACCCAACCGTACCATACCTTAACCCAACGAGTGCAAAAACCCTTCATAAACCTGAACCCAGCAGTACCTTAACCCAGCAGCAGTACCCAACTGAACCCAGCAGCTACTAACCCAAGCAGTACCCAACTGAACCCGCAGTACCAAACCTTCTTTGGTGGCAGTTGGGCACCTTAATAACAGTAACAACCCAGCGATGTACTAACCCAAACAGTACCTTGTTAACCCAGCATTACCCTAACCTTAATCCAGCAGCTACAAACCTTAACACAACTCAAAGTACCAAACCCGAAACCCAGCCAGTAGACCACAACCCTAACCCAGCTAGTAACTAACCAACAGTACCAAGCCTTGAACCCAGCAGTACCAACCTTAACCCCGCATTACCAACCTTAACACAACAGTACCCAACCTTGTGCTCAACAAGTACCAACCATAACCAACAGTACCAACCTTAACCCAGGCAGTACCACCCTTACACCCAACAGTACCAACCCCTAACCCCAAAAGTACCAACCTTAACCCAGCAGTACCAAACCTTTTCCAAGCAGTACCAACCACTAACCCAACTAGTACCAAAAAACCCTTGCTAACCCTAACAGTACCCAACAGTACCAACCGCTAACCCAACAGTCCATAACCCAACAGTACCAAACCCTAACCCAACAGTCCTAAGTGACCAGTACCACTAACCCAACAGTGTCAACCCAACAACCCTAACCCCAACAGTCCTAACCCACACAGTACCAACCTAACACAGCTAGGTCCAGGTACAGTATAGGACTTATAGCTCGGTCACCACAGTACGTTCACTCCACGGTAAGGTCATGGTGGACCTGGGCTGGAAGTCCTATCCCACTGTCATGCAGTCTCAGTTGGGCGGCTCTGAGGAACCGGTGGCGGGTGGCCAGGACAGGTGACTGTCACTAATGAGGGTACCTGTTGAAGATTCCCCCCCCCCTTCACAGTCACATGTGGGCAGGCTTTCCTGTCCCACTGGTGTCCCATGTCTCTAGGAACCTCATCCCTCCTGGCCTCGTTCTTCTAGTGGTACGTCCTCCTCCTGCACCTAGTCTTCTAGTCATCTATCCTTCCTGAAGGAGTCCGCTTTCCCCCTGAAAAAAACAGGTCCCGCCAAATGGTTACAATCCCGTTTCCGACTACTATATTTCTTTTTATCCCATCTCAATGTACCTGAGTAACTTAACTACCAGCCCTATCCCATCTCAAAGTACTAGAAGTAACCTCAGTTTACCCAGCCCAATATCCTAACCCAACAAGACCCAATCCCATCCAACCTTAACCCAACAGTAACCAGCCCAATCCCTTCAATACCCAGCAATACTCAATGTACCAACAGTAACCAACCTTAAGCCCAATCCCATCTAAAGTACGTAAACCTTAACCCACCCAGCCATTCTAACCAGCCCATTCCCACAATAACCAACACTTAATCCCCAGGTTCCATCTGCAATGTACTAGAGCCCCACCCTCAATGTAACCCAACCAGCCCAAGTACCAACCCTTAAAACCCATCTCAGTACTAACCCTAACCCGTTACAATACCAACCCTAAGTCCCATCCAATGTACTACTAATACGTAGAGTTTAAACCAACCTTAACCCATCGCAATTGTTTAGAAGTACCTAACCTTAAAACCCAACAGTACCATAACAATTACCAAACCAACAGTACCAATTCCCATCTCAACCCCACTACAGTACCCAAACCCTTAATACCACCCATGTACTACAGTACCAAGTTTAAAACCAGCCCAAACCCCCATGTCAGTACCCACCTTAACCCAAGCATACCAGCCTTAATCCCATCTCAACGGTGTTGTCACTAGAGTAACTAGAGTTATGACAGTCCCAATCCCTTAATACCCAGCATCCCATTTCAATGTTAAAACCCAGGCAGTTATGACCACCCCAATCCCATCTAACCCAACAAGTTGTACTAGAGTTTTACCTTAACCCCAACAGTACTCCCTGAAAACCCAGTTCTATCCAGTTACCAACCTAAAACCCAGAGTAACCTAGAGTTTAACCTACCAATAAAATCTCAGACCAGCAATCCCTATCATTTACTAGAGTAACTAGAGATCTAACATCCCAATGCCTTTACCAAACCCAGCAATGTACCAACCCTAGAGAATCTAACCAGCCAAGCAGTTACCATAAACATGCCCAATCCCATCTCAATGTACCAGGAGTATACTAACCTAAACCAGTACCAACCATTAACCCCAGCAGTTCCCACCAACCTTTAACCAGCCCTAATCCCCCGTCCAGTACCAGACCTTAACCAACCCAAATACCCAACCTTAACCCAGCCCAGTACCATCCCCTGTACCCAACAGTAACAACCTTAATCCCATCTCAATGTACTTGAGTAACCAACCTAACCAGTCCCAATCCCCAAATACTAAGTACTAGAGTTCTAACCACCCAATCCCATCCCAAAAAGTAGACCCAACCAGCTCCAAACCCAGCAGTAAAAAACCAGGCCAATCCCATCCCAATGTACAAGAGTAAATAGAGTTTTAACCACCAAACCATCTCAACCCAGAGTAAACAGTTTTACCAATCCCATCCAACCATTTAACCCAGAAGTAACCAGACCCTGACCAGACCCAATCCCATCAACATGTACCAGAGTAACTAGAAATCTAACCCAACAAGTCCATCTAACCCAACCAGTACCCAACCCTAAACCCCAAACAGTCCCTAACCCCCAATCAGTTACCAAAACCCTAGATCTCAATAACCAGCCCAATCCCAAGTCCTAACTAGAGTAACAGTTCGACCCCCAACCCATCTCAGTTTACCAGAGTAACTAGAGTATTAAACAGCCCAATCAGTCTCAATGTACCAACAGTACTAAGTTCTAACCAGCCCTAAACCCAGCTCACTGTACTAGAGTAACAGGTAACAGTAGGTGACTATACCAGCTAGGGTGACCCTCACAATGTACAGGTCACTCGTTTTCACCAGCCGCAATCCCATCTAAATGTTCAGGTGACCTAGAATCGAACGAAAGGGGAGTCCTATCCCTCATAACCTGGCATGCAGTAACTAGAGTTGGGCGGCTTCTGACGGGAGGTTGGCGTGGCCAGGTCTAACAAGGGGGTGATCTCAATCAGTCCCAAATGAGGGTACCTGTTGAACTAGAAACCCCCCCCCTTCCACATCTCACATGTGGTCCAGAGCTTTCCTGAGTCTAACCCAGCCCAATGCCATCTTCTTTCTCTAGGGACCACCTCCCCCTGCCCGCACCTCGTTCTAGAGTTTCTAGTGGTACGTCCTCCCTCTCAATGCACCGTCGTTCTTTCTAGTGGGTCCAACCATCTCCTCCTGTAGAGTAAACTAAGCCTGGACCTCCTAATCCCTTCCATGCATCCTGGTAACTAGAGTATGAAACAAAACAATCCCATCCCCAAATGGTTACCCAAATCCCGTTCAATGTACTAGGGTAAATAGAGTTCTAACCAGCCCAATCCCATCTCATGTACTAGAGTAAACTAGAGTTTTAAAAACCAGCCCAATCCCATCTCAATGTACTAGAGTAACACTAGAGTTCTAAAACCACGGGCCATCCGAATGTGCCAATCTAACAGTGTAAAACTATGAGTTCCAACCAGCCCCAATCCCCAGCCCATCATTCTCAATGTACTAGAGTAACTAGAGTTTTAAACCAACCAGCCCAATCCCCATCTCAATAACCAGGTACTAGAGGCCAGGCCCAATCCCATTCTCAATGTACTAGTAACTAGCTTTCTAACCAACAGTCCCATCTCAATTGTCCAGAGTAGCCAGCCCAATCCCATCTCAATGTTAAACGAGAGTGACCCATCCCATAATTCTCCAATGTACTATGTAAGTGAAGTTATAACCAGCCCAAATGCCATCTCAATAACAGCCCAATCCCATCTCAAATGTACTAGAGTAACTAGAGATCTAAACCAGCCCAATCCCATCCTCACTATGTCCCAGAGCCTAGGGCTCTAAGCACTCAATCACATCTCAATGTACTAGAGTAACTAGAGTTTATGAACCAGCCCAATCCCATCTCAATTGTACTAGTGTTACTAGAGGTCTACACCAGCCCAATCCCATCTCAATAACCAGCCAAATCCCATCTCAATGTACTAGAGTAACTTAGAGTTTTATGACCAGCCCAATCCCATCTCAAAAATTGTACTAGAGTAAACTAGAGTTATTAAGCCCATCCCCCCCAAAATCCCATCTCAATGTACTATTGTAACTATGACTAGTTTTCTAACCAACCCAAATCCCATCTCAATGTACTAGAGTAGCCCAAGAGTCTCATAACCAGCCCAATCCCATCTCAATGTACTAGTGTAACTAGAGTTCTGACCATGCCCAATCCATCCCAGTTACTAGTGTAACTATATCCCATCTCAATGTACTAGATTGACAATTACTAGAGTTCCAATCTCAAACCAAGTTCCCAAGTTATAACCAGGCCCATCCCTCAATAACCAGCCCAATCCCATCTCAATGTACTAGAGTAACTAGAGTTATGACCAGCCCAATGCCCCAATGTCCCCAGTCTCAATATCTGACCAAGCCAATCCCATCTCAATAACCAGCCCCATCCCATCTCAATGTACTAGAGTAACTAGAGTTCTGCTGACCAGGCCCAATCCCAATCATCCATGTACTGAGAGTAAATAATCCCAGCCCAATCCCATCTCAATGTACTAGAGTAACTAGAGTTCTAACCAGCCAAATCCCATCTCAATGTACTAGAGTTACTAAAGTTCTAACCAGTCCCAATCCCATCAAATAACCAGCCATCCCATCTCAATGTACTAGATTAACTAGAGTTCTATATCAACCAGCCCCAATCCCATCTAAATGTACCGAGAGTAAACTAGAGTTTAACCAGCCCAACAATCCCATCTCAATAACCAGCCCAATCCCATCTCAATGTACTAGAGTAACTAGAGATCTGACCAGCCCAATGCCATTCTCAATAACCAGCCCAATCCCATCTCAATGTACTAGAGTAACTAGAGATCTAACCAGCCCCCAATCCCATCTCAATAACCAGCCCAATCCCATCTCAATGTACTAGAGTAACTAGAGTTCTGACCAGCCCAATTCCCATCTCAATGTACTTGCTAGGAGTTTGACCAGTCCAACCTATAGTTCTAAATAGTTCCAATCCCATCTAAAAAATACTAGATTAACTAGAGTTCTAACCCAGCCCAAACCAGCCCAATCCCCCCAATCTCAATGTCCAAGAGTTACTAGAGTTCTAATAACCAGCCCAATTCCATCTCAATGTACTAGAGTAACTAGAATCTAATCCAGCCCAATCCCATCTCAAATGTACTAGAGTAAAACTAGAGTTCTAAACCAGTGCAAGCCCTTATCAATCCCAATCCCTCAATGTACTAGAGTAACTAGAGTTCTAACCAGCCCAATCCCATCTCCAATGTACTAGAGTAACTAGATCTAACCAGCCCAATCCCATCTCAATGTACTAGAGTAACTAGAGTTCTGACCAGCCCCAATCCCATCTCCATAACCAGCCCAATCCCATCTCAATGTACAAGAGTAACTAGAGTTCTAACCAGCCCAATCCCATCTTCAATGTACAAGAGTAACTAGATCTCAATCCAACCAAAAGCCCAATCCCATCTCAATGTACTAGAGTAACTAGAGTTTCTGACCAGCCCAATCCCATCTCAATGTACGTAGAGTAACTAGGAGCGAACTAAACCAGGCCCCAGCCCATCTCCATGTAATAGAGTAACAAGTTTTGGACAGCCTCAAATCCCATCTCAATGTACTAGAGTAACTAGAGTTTATGAGACCAAGCCCCCATCTCAATAACCAGCCCAATCCCATCTCAATAGTGTACTAGAGTTCTAACTTAGAGTTCTCAAACCAGCCCAATCCCCATCTCAATGTACTAGAGTTATGACCAGCCAAATCCCATGTAACTAGAGTATCTAACCAGCCCAATCACCATATCAATGTAACTAGAAGAACTAGAGTTCTATCCAGACCCAATCCCATCTCACACTAGATACTACTGAGTAACTAGCCCAATCGATCTAATACAGCCCAATCCCATCTCAATGTATAACTAGAGTTTTTAACCCAAATCCCATCTCAATGTACTAGAGTAACTAGAGTTCTGACCAGCCCAATCCCATCTCAAAACCAGCCCAATCCCATCTCAATGTACTAGAGTAACTAGAGATTCTAACCAGCAATCCCATCTCAATCCCATCTCAATAATAAGGTCACTCCAGCCCAATCCCATCTCAAGAACCAGCTCCCAATCCCATCTCAATGTTACTAGAGTAAACTAGAGTTTCTAACCAGCCCCAATCCCTAAGATCTAACCAGCCCAATCCCATCTCAATGTACTAGAGTAACTAGAGTTCTGACAGTCCCAATCCCATCCCATGTACTAGAGTAAAGTTCCTAACCAGCCCAGATAACAATGTACTAGATAACTAGAGTTCTAACCAGCCCTATCCCAGTCTCATCTCCACAAGAGTTACTAGAGTTCTAACCAGCCCAATCCCATACTCAATAACCAGCCCAATCCCATCTCAATGTACTAGAGAGTAACTAGAGATCTAACCAGCCCAATCCCATCTCAATGTACTCAGGAGTAAACTAGAGTTCTCTGACCAGTCCAATCCCATCTCAATAACCAGCCCAATCCCATCCAATCTCAGATTTCTGACCAGCCCAATCCCATCTCAAACTAGAGTAACTAGAGTTTCTAAAGAAAACCAGTCCCAATCCATCTCAATAACCAGCCCCAATCCCATCTCAATGTACTAGAGTAACTAGAGTTCTGACTAGCCCAATCCCATCTCAATAACCAGCCCAATCCCAATCTCAATGTACTAGAGTAACTAGAGATCTAACCAGCCCCAATCCCATCTCAATGTACTAGAGTAACTAGTAGTTCTGACACATCCCAGTCCAATCCCATCTCAATAACCAGCCCAATCCCATCTCAATGTACTAGAGTAACTAGAGCCCAATCTGACTAGAGTTATAAACCCAATCCCATCTCAGATAACCAGATCTAACCAGCCCAATCTCAATAACCACCATCTCAATTGTACTAGAGTAACTAGAGAATCTAAGATCTATACCAGCCCAAATCCCATCTAACCGCCTCAATGTACTAGAGTAACTAGAGTTCTGACCAGTCCAATCCCCATCTCAATAACCAGCCCAATCCCATCTCAATGTACTAGAGTAACTAGAGATCTAACCAGCCCAAATCCCATCTCAATTACCAGCCCAATCCCATCTCAATGTTCTAGAGTAACTAGAGTTCTGACCAGCCCAATCCCATCTCAATGTACTTGAGTAACTATAGTTCTATATCGTGGAGCTCCGCCCCATAGGGGAGCTCTGCTCATAGTGGTTTATCATCTGCCCTAAGGCAGCAGCAGCCTGAGACAAAATTATGCACACATCCTACAGCCAATAGGAAGTACAGGTGTCCCCTATAAGAGGGGATGCCTCCCCTCAATCAGCCTCCCTTTTTCTTCAGCGACTGGATGACTAGACTGAAGAGCCAAGAAGAGACGAAGCACGAAGACTCAGGACGAGAAAATAACGCCGTTGATATTCCAGTCATCAACCGTCGTCCTAAATGAGCACAACGGGAGATTTTTCCACCCCCAAAAGCTCTTTTCATAGCTTTCAGTGGCAGATAGATGCACTTCCATGGCGGCGGTGACCAACCACGACCTATGTTTCGTGTGTTTGGGATCCCAGCATGCCAAGGAAGGCGTCTGCAGTCCCCCGAATTGCGCCTCCTGCGCCCTCCTTTCTTTAAAGGAGAGGAAGCAGCGTTGGGCGTTTTTCAGGGAGGACATCCCCCTTGAGGGATGTGCTGTCGATACTAGCCTCTGCTTCAGAGTGCGGTGTCGTCCGACCGGCGCAGACTCGGGGGAAGATAGGGACTTTGAGGAGGGGTCTGGCATTACCAATAGGGAACAGTCGGACCCCGTCCCTCATACTTTTCAAGCCCCCCTTTCCTTTGGAGAGCGAGAGGGCTTGTAGTCCCTATAGCGAAGGGGATACGAGCTCTGAGAGATCAGAAGCTCTCTCTTTCGCTTGCAGCCTCTCTGAGATCGGATTTTCCGGGTCTCATTGAGAGAGCTGCTTCAACGGCTGGTAATAAGGCTGCCCCTCTCTTCCCTCCGCAACGGAGGGTGATATATGGAGGAGGGCGGTCCTTATTCCAGGCCAAGGAAGGCGGCAAAAGAGCCAGTGGCTCCTTGCCATGCCTTCTTTGGCTAGGTACGTGGGAGGCTCGTGGGAGGCACCTTTAGCGGCCGCGTTCGCCTGTGGAAAGCGTATCTCCCATTCACGAGAGTGGAAAGGAAGTCCGCTTTCAGGGTTAGGGAATCCCCATGGTTAGAGAGCGCCATGGCGGCGTATCTCGTACCGGGTTCGAGCCCTTGGCCCTCTTCCAAGAAGGCAACCCACGTTATGCCATCCCAGAAGGACCGACTCACAGCGTCGCTGGTTAGAGACAGTCTTTGGGTGGGAGCCACAAGCTGCAGTTAGCAGCAGCTACAACAACACATTGCCCTCTTGGCGGCCTCTCTGTCCCGTTTAACCACGGTTAAGACAGAGGATGGCACCGGAGGAGGTGGAGGAGGCGTCCAGAATTTCTTGCGCCATACTCCACCTGACACAGGCCGTCCGCAGTCTGCGCGGGAGAGGTCCATAGGGGCCACTTCGGTGGTCGGGGAACGACACCCTCTGGTTGTCCTTGACATCCATGAAAGAGGCAGACAGGACGTCTCTCTTGAACGCCCCCCTCTCTGACGACGGCCTCTTTGGGGTCGCAGTCAAAGAGGCGACGGAGCGTTTTTCTAAGTTTAGAGGAGGAGAAGAAAGCAGTTTGGCCAAGCACCTGCCCGTTGGCAGGACGACTCAGCCCCCCTCCTCCCAAAGGCCATCTACCTCCGCCCCTCTAAGTAGACCGGGGTCTACAACGAGGTGGCGTAATCGGCGTCATCCGGCGGCCACGAGCAGCAAGGGAACGGGCCCGTCCCCTCCAGCAGCTACGGTAGCCCCACTACAGCCGGCGAGGGGAGGTGACGATGAGGACGCCGACCTGGCCCTCCAAGGGAGGCAAGAGGAGGCCGTACGTGACGGGACGCGGGGGAGAGGATGTAGGACGCTCGATGGTGTCGAACGTGCCCACTGTTCCCCCACCACCCTCGTTTGAAGGGATGGGTGGTTGATGTTAATGCCTTTGTTGATGTGTTTAATAAAGAGTTGGCTCCACCTGACTTTGTCAAAAAAAGAGCCTCTTTTCCATAATACGTCCGAGAGCGTTCAAATCTCACCCTCTCTTCCTTACCACTCTAAGAGACCGTTCAGCCCACGAGGGTGCGTTGCTGAACAGGCAACTAAGAGTAAGGTATCCAGAAGACCTCATAATCAGGTCGTCACATCACACTTCACCGTATAAGAAGTTGCTTTACATAGAAGGCAGCAGTCCCCGGTCAGATTCTGGACATGAGGACGCAGCCGCTATTTGGGGATGGGCGCACTAGCACAGACTAAGGTCCTCCACTAGTACGAGCCAGACCCATGCTGCGTTTTCACGGAGGGCCCGATTACCGCGGTCACAACAGGTGCCCAGAGTATCGGCGCCCCCAGGCCATTGTAACAACAGCAGCTATCTGGGGACGGCGCATTATCGCAGACCAAGTGGTCTCGGGTTAATGCGATTCAGACCCATGCTACGTTCACGGAGGGCAGGACTTACTAGCGTTATGTGGGTATGACCAAAGTATCAGCTCCCCTGACAGAACGAGCTCCAGTACTCACCACACTGAGCGTGAATCAACCCACCATGGGGTGCAGAGTGAACACACACAGAAGGTGAAAGTATAAGAAGGTATCAAGGCGGCCGCCTTGTTTTACCTCAATAGAGACCTCATAAATAGAACTACTCTCTTCTTTTTCTAGGAGTACTGTAGTGAAGGGCTCTGATAGCGAATTGCAGTCACTAAGATGACGCAATCGACTTGCTGGGGATGGTGCCCTGCCCGCACAGGCTGTGGCCTCGGTCAGCGCAATTCAGGACCCGCGATGCGTTCAAGCGAGAGGCAGGAATACGACGGTTACGGGTTTAACCGACGTCCCTACTCCTCTTTCTTCTCTCAGAACGCATTGATAGTTCCTCTCCCTTTCACGGGAGGCCCACCTTGGGCTGTTCCACCACTTCAATGTTGGGGAACAGTGGCGGTAAGGGCCATAGAGGAATACAGGTCCTTCCTACTGGATGCACCACAGCTTCGCGCCCAGCCACTTTCTCTGCATATGCTGGCAGTGGCGCGAAAGAAGCTGGCACCCTCTCACGCCTGGCTAGAACAGACGTTGCAGAAGGGTTAGGGCCCTCCAATTCCACCGAACCCACCCCCGTTTCAGGGGCGAGTGGTGGAGACGGTGATGAAAACGCCAGACAAAGTGGGCCGCTCTGATGACAGAGATTACGGAACTTTTGGCGTAAGGATTGGCGGTGACAGTAGTTCCCCGGGAGCAAAGGAACAAAGGGCTATATTCGCCTTATTTCCTAGTGCCCAAAAAGACTGGGGGAGTGAGACCGATTTTGGATTTTACGCATTCTCAACGAGAGCATAACCCAAACAGGCACGTTCCGAATGCTAAACGACAAAACGTCTGCTGGAATGTGTCCAGAGAGGGGACTTTGTGTCGACGAGCATAGACCTGAAAAAAAGGACGCGTACTTTCATGTGCCGGTTCAGCCGGCGTCACAGGAAGTTTCTGCGGTTCGCCTTTCAAGGGGTGCGTTACTTAATAGAATACACGAGGATGCCATTTGGGTACGCCACTGGCACCTAGCACATTTTCCAAGTGGTGTGGAGGCGGCATTGGAAACCGTTGTTTTCGTCAGGGAATACGGCTAATAGCCTACCTGGATGACCTACTGGTTCTCGCCCCGTCAGCAGAGCTGGCGATCACTAACACAACACAGACAGTGATGCATCTCACGAGTCTTGGGTTGCTGTGAATTGGAAAAAGAGCGCGCCCTGGCCCACTCAATCAGATTGTCTACCTGGGGATACAGCTAGACACTGTGAGATGAGGGCTCGAATTTCGGACCCCCGAAGGGTAGCCTTGTGCAAGGAAGCCCTAAGGACAGTGTGTCGTCCGAATCACACGGTCTGACGGCGCTGTCGATCATGTCACTTTTGGGTCTCATGTCGTCAGCCCACTCTGTGGTTCCGCTGGGATCCCTGCATATGCGACAGGATGCAGCGATGGTTCGCCCAACTAAGACTAGACCCATTGCGTAACGTCATCGGTTGGTGGTGGTTCCCCCTCCGCTTCAGTGCAGACCCTAAACTATTGGAGAAACTCGCGCGTTCTCACGCACGGATGTTCCGATAGGAAAGGTGTCCTCTCACATCCCAGTATTCACGATGCGTTCCCTGACGGGATGGGGAGGGACATGTCAGACACAAGCGATAAGGAGGGTGTGGCCTCAATTCAGGTCGTCACATCAACCTCCTGGAGTTGGAAACGGTTCGACTGGTTCTGACCCACTTCGCGTCTACCCTTCGGGGTCGCGATGTGCTGGTCTGGTCAGACAACCGGACCACAGTAGCCCACCTAAATCGCCGGGGAGGGAGTCAGGTCTCATGCTCTCCATCGGGCGGCAGAGGAATTGTGGCTGTGTGGCTCACGAGCACCTTCGCTCATTGAGGGCAGCACACATTCCGGGCTACTTGAACGTAGGAGCAGACCTCATGTCAAGAGGGGTCCTCAGAGACGACGAGTGGTTGGTCTGCATCCAGACATTGTTCTCCAGATTTGGGAACAATTCGGGAGAGCCGAGGTGGGACCTATTCGCGTCACGCGTGAACGCGCAATGTCCTCTGTGGTTCTCTCTGAGGGAACAGGACGACAACCGCCACTGGGAAGGGACGCCTTTGCGCACCAACCGTGGCCGAGAGTTCTCCTGTATGCATTCCCTCCGCTGTCCTGCATTCTCCCCACTGCTAGCCAGGGTGAGGTCAGGGGGGCTGTCAGTGATACTGATAGCGCTTTCGCGACGCAAAACCTCACCCTCCGGGGGGGCCTCCGTGGTTTGCGGAGATGAGTCAGATGTTGGATTGCGCCACCTTGGCCAATTCCACATCGACGGACGCGTTGTCTCAGGCGGCTGGCACGATAGGGGAAATTGCCCATAATCGGCCAACCACTGAAGGCCTGGCTGCTGAAAAGGGACAGGCTAAGAGCGCCCGTGGGTTATCTGATGCAGTGATCAGGACCATACAGGGTTCACGTGCCAGTTCCACTTCTAAGATGTATGCCAGTAGATGGAAACGTTTTTTCACGATGGTGTGTCACACAAGGTGTAGACCCCATGAGCTGTCAGGTGGAGAGTATTCTCTCTTTTCTACAGCTCATGTTTGATAAGCAAAAATCGCCTGCCACGATTAGAGTGTTTGTTGCAGCAGCGATTTCAGCTTGTCATGATGAGGGTTTTGGCAGAGACAATGTTCTTTAGCACCCTCTAGTGAAACGCTTCCTATTAGGAACGCGGCGACTTAGGCCAACACCTAGGAGTCACGCTTCCTCAGTGGGATTTGGCTTTGGTACTTGAAGCGCTATGTAAGTCGCCGTTCGAGCCATTGAATCAAATACCCCTCAAAGATGCTGTCTATAAAGACAGCACTGTTGCTCGCTTTGACTACAGCTAAGCGGGTCAGTGATTTGTGTGCTCTTTCGACGAGGACCTGACTGCTTGGCCATCAATGGTGACCTGAGCAGAGCAGTGTTACGTCCTAACCCGGCATTTGTGCCGAAGGTTATTATGAGTTTTCATATAGGTCACAGGACCGTCTGGAGCTGTGGGCTTTTTCTCCTCCTCACTCATAGAGAGAGAGCGAGTGAGGAAAAAGCTCCATCCGCCTGTGCCCGGGGACGCGCTTTGGCGTGTTACGTCGAGCGCACAGCAGCGATATAGGTCATCGCCTCAGTTGTTTGTGTTGTCACGGTGCGGCTGCACTAGGTAGACCACTTTCAAAAACAGAGGTTGTCTCACTGGCTTTGTGAAGGCATTGAGACAGCTTATGATGTAGTAGAGGGCACAGGGCAATTTGCCTCAGGGTATCAGAGCTCACTCCACTCGTGGAACTTAGTAGCGGCTTCTACTGCCCTTTTCAGAGGAACAGGAGTAAAGGATATCTGTAGAGCAGCACCCTGGTCGACGCCGTCTCCATTTATCCGTTTCTATCTCTTAGATATGTCTTCTAATTCTCTGGCTCGATCTGTACTCAGCGTGGCTGAAGGGAGATCTTGAGCAAGAAAGAGAGGAGAAGCAGGACTGTGGACACAGGTTTCCATCAGGTCCGCTTGGTTAGGAAGACGTGTTTTTTGACAGATGTGTTTTCTAACTCTTTGGCTCGGTCTGTACTCAGCATAGCTGAAGGGAGATCTGAGCTAGGAAGAGAGGGAAAAAGCAGGACTATGGGACAGGGTTTCCATCAGGTCCGCTTTGGATAAGAAAACATATTTTGTGGCATGAAATCCTGACTGACAGGGTCAGTACAGTAGAGGCATGCGTTGATTAACAGAATGTGGGAGGTCATCTATCTGCTTGTTCAGTTTAGTATGGACTCATGTTTTTGTTCCTGCTCACTAATCTCTGGGATTCCATTGAGTGAGTGAGTGAGGCGGTCTACCCGCGTTCACAATGTAGAGTGACCACTTGATGTCATTCCCATTAGTGGTCGGTAGTGTTTTCACAGGATATTGAGGCACATCTATCTGCTAGTACAGATTAGTATGGCTTCTATTCTGGTGATATGCCCACTAGTCTAGTCATTGGCATTGACCCATTGAACTAGGTGGGGCGGGTCTTTTAACCGATGACGCGGTATATTGTGAGCCCCGTAGGGGTTTTTAGTTGCAGT
The DNA here is from genome assembly GCA_036851935.1 of Coregonus suidteri. NCBI lineage: Eukaryota > Metazoa > Chordata > Actinopteri > Salmoniformes > Salmonidae > Coregonus > Coregonus suidteri. Next base: position 568,670 of record CM072230.1, read on the forward strand.
ACTGCGGGAGACTCGGTTACAGGAAGCCATGCTAGGCCCTGACTTTCTCGTTTTCGAAGGGAAGTGTTATGGTCGGCAGGGAGTACATTTTGGAGCGCTACGCTCCGCCTTAAACCACTAGGAGCAGAGCTCCCCTATGGGGCGGAGCTCCACGATATAGAACGATTAGTACTACGGAGTGTAACTCCAGTTCTATGAGTGGAGCGGGAGCCCCATAGGACTTAAGCCCTGCCGACCCTCTCTAGTCTCGCTGGAAGAAAAATATCTCGGGAGGCTGATTGAGGGGAGGCATCCACTCTTATAGGGGGACACCTGTACTCCTATTGGCTGTAGGTGTGTGCATAATTTTGTCTCAGGCTGCTGCGCTGCCTTAGGGTACAGAGGGTAAACCACTAGGAGCAGAGCTCCCTTATGTGGGCTCCGCTCCAACTCATTAGAACTGGAGTTACACTCCGGTAACTAATCGTTCTAAAGAGTCCAATCCCATCTCAATGTCCAAGGAGTATCTAGAGTTTTAACCAGCTCAATCCCATCTCAATATCCAGCCCAATCCCATCTCAATGTACTAGTGTAACGCAGAGTTTTTAACCAGCCCAATCCCATAATCTCAATGTACTAGAGTTACTAGAGTTCTAACCAGCCAGCCCAATCCCATCTCAATGTACTAGGAGTAAACTAGAGTTTCTAACCAGCCCAATCCCATCTCAATAACCAGCCCACACATCCCATCTCAATGTACTAGAGTAACTAGAGTTCTGACCAGCCCAATCCCATCTCAATAACCAGACCAATCCCATCCAATGTACTAGAGTTACTAGAGTTCTAACCAGCCCATCCCATCTCAATAACCAGCCCAATCCCATCTCAATGTACTAGAGTAACTATAGTTCTAACCAGCCCAATCCCATCTCAATAACCAGCCCAATCCCATCTCAATGTACTAGAGTAACTATAGTTATGACCAGCCCAATCCCATCTCACTGTACTAGTTTAACTAGAGTTTTAAACCCAGCCCAATCCCATCTCAATGTACTAGAGTAACCAATAGTTTTAAACCAGCCCAATCCATCTCAATGTAAAAGAGTAACTAGAGTTTTAACCAGCCCAATCCCATCTCAATGTACTAGAGTAACTAGAGTTCTGACCAGCCCAATCCCATCTCAATGTACCAGAGTAACTAGAGTTTTAACCAGCCCAATCCCATCTCAATAACCAGCCCAATCCCATCTCAATGTACTAGAGTAACTAGAGTTATAACCAGCCCAATCCCATCCTAATAACCAGCCCAATCCCATCTCAATGTACTAGAGTAACTAGGGTTCTATCCAGCTCAATCCCATCTCAATGTATTAGAGTATCTAGAGTTTTAACTAAGCACCCAATTCCCATCTAAATATCCAGCCCAATCCCATCGCAATTGACTAGTGTAACTAGAGTTTTAACCAGCCAAATCCCATCTCAATAACCAGCCCAATCCCATCTCAATGTACTAGAGTAACTAGAGTTCTGACCAGCCCAATCCCATCTCAATAACCAGACCAATCCCATCTCAATGTACTAGAGTTACTAGAGTTTAACCAGCCCAATCCCATCTCAATTGTACTAGAGTAACTAGAGTTCTTGACCAGCCCAATCCCATCTCATCAATGTAACTAGAGTAACTAGATTATCTAACCAGCCCAATCCCATCTCAATAACCAGCCCAATCCCATCTCAATGTACTAGAGTAACTAGAGATCTAACCAGCCCAATCCCATCTCAATGTACAAGAGTAACTAGAGTTTTAACCAGCCCAATCCCATCTCAATGTACTAGAGTAACTATAGTTATGACAGCCCAATCCCATCTCAATGTACTAGAGTAACTAGAGTTTTAACCAGCCCAATCCCATCTCAATAACCAGCCCAATCCCATCTCAATGTACTAGAGTAACTAGAGTTCTGACTAGCCCAATCCCATCTCAATAACCAGCCCAATCCCATCTCAATATACTAGAGTATGTAGAGATCTAACCAGCCAAATCCCAATCTCAATGTACTAGAGTAAACTAGAGATCTTAACCAGGCCCAATCATATCTCAATGTACTAGAGTAACTAGAGATCTAACCAGCCCAATCCCATCTCAATAACCAGCCCAATCCCATCTCAATGTTCTAGAGTAATTAGAGTTCTGACCAGCCCAATCCCATCTCAATGTACTTGAGTAACTATAGTTCTAAAGAGTCCAATCCCATCTAAAAATACTAGATTAACTAGAGTTCTAACCAGCCCTATCCCATCTCAATGTCCAAGAGTTACTAGAGTTCTAACCAGCCCAATCCCATCTCAATAACCAGCCCAATCCCATCTCAATGTACTAGAGTAACTAGAGATCTAACCAGCCCAGTCCCATCTCAATGTACAAGAGTAACTAGAGTTTAACCAGCCCATCCCATCTCAATGTACAAGAGTAACTAGAGTTTTAACCAGCCCAATCCCATCTCAATGTACTAGAGTAACTAGAGTTCTGACCAGCCCAATCCCATCTCAATGTACTAGAGTAACTAGAGTTTTAACCAGCCCAATCCCATCTCAATAACCAGCCCAATCCCATCTCAATGTACTAGAGTAACTAGAGTTATAACCAGCCCAATCCCATCTTCAATGTACTAGAGTAACTAGAGTTCTATCCAGCTCAATCCCATTTCAATGTACTAGAGTATCTAGAGTTGTAACCAGCCCAATCCCATCTCATATCCAGCCCAATTCCCATCTCAATGTACTAGTGTAACTATAGTTTTAAACCAGCCAAATCCCATCTCAATATACCAGCCCAATCCCATCTCAATGTATTAGAGTATCTAGAGTTTTAACCAGCTCAATCCCATCTCAATATCCAGCCCAATCCCATCTCAATGTACTAGTGTAACTAGAGTTTTAACCAGCCCAATCCCATCTCAATAACCAGTGTAACTAGAGTTTTAACCAGCCCACAATCCCATCTCAATGTACTAGAGTAACTAGAGTTCTAAACCAGCCCAAAATCCCAATCTCAATGTACTAGAGTAACTAGAGTTCTAACCAGCCCAATCCCATCTCAATAACCAGCCCCAATCCCATCTCAATGTACTAGAGTAACTAAGAGTTCTCTGACCAGCCCAATCCCATCTCAATAACCAGAGACCAATCCATCTCAATGTACTAGAGTTACTAGAGTTCTAACCAGCCAATCCCATCTATCTAATAACCAGCCCTCACAATCCCATCTCAATGTACTAGAGTAACTAGAGTTCTAACCAGCCCAATCCCATCTCAATAACCAGCCCAATCCCATCTCAATGTACTAGAGTAACTAGGTTCTATAACCAGCCAATCCCATCTCAAGTACTAGTGTATCTAGAGTTTTAACCAGCCCAATCCCCATCTAAATATAAGCCCAATCCCATCGCAATTGATCTCAATGTAACTAGGGTGTAACTAGATATTTTAACCAGCCCAATCCCATCTCAATGTACAATCCCAGTTCTAACCAGCCCAAATAACCAGCCCAATCCCATCTCAATGTACTAGAGTAACCCAGCTCCAATCCCATCTCTAGATGACCAGCCCAATCCATATCAATGTACTAGAGTAACCAGTTATCTGACCAGCCCCAATCCCCATCTCAATGTAACCAGAGTAACTAGAGTTTTTAACCAGCCAACCCCTCAATAACCAGCCCAATCCCATCTCAATGTACTAGAGTAACTAGAGTTTTAACCAGCCCAATCCCATCTCAAATGTACAAGAGTAACTAGAGTTCTAACCAGCCCAATCCCATCTCAATGTAGTTATGACCAGCCCAATCCACATCTCAAGTACTAGGAGTAACTAGAGTTTTAAACCAATCCCCCAATCCAGCCCTCAATGTACTAGAGTAACTAGAGTTTTGACCAGCCCAATCCCATCTCAATGTACTAGAGTAACTAGATATTAACCAGCCCAATCCCATCTCAATGTACTAGAGTAACTAGAGTTTTAACCAAGCCCAAACCATCTCCATCTCATCCCATGTACTAGAGTAACTATAGTTATAACCAGCCCAATCCCATCTAATGTACTAGATTAACTAGAGATCTAACTAGAGTTTTAACCAGCCCAATCCCATCTCAATGTACTAGAGTCCAAACTAGAGTTAACTAACCAGCCCAATCCCATCTCAATGTACTAGAGTAAACTAGAGTTTCATAACCAGCCCAATCACCATCTCTAGAGATCAACCAGCCCAATCCCATCTCTAGAGTAGTACTAGAGTTTAACCAGCCCAATCCCATCTCAATGTACTAGAGTAACTAGAGTTTAACCAGCCCAAATCCCAATCTATAAGTAACCAGACCCCAATCCCATCTCAATGTACTAGAGTAACTAGAGTTTTAACCAGCACAACAATAACCAGCCCAATCCCATCTCAATGTACTAGAGTAACTAGAGTTTTAACCAGCCCCCAATCCCATCTCAATAGTACCAGATCCCATCTCAATGTACTAAGAGTATCTAGAGTTATCTACAAGCCCAGCCAAATCCCATCTCAATGTACTAGAGTAACTAACCAGCCACAATCCCATCTCAAACCAGCCCAATCCCATCCAATGTACCAGAGTAATCTAGTTTTAACCAGCCCAATCCCATCTCAATGCTTACTAGAGTTATGTCGAGTTCTAACCAGCCCAAACCCAGTCAATAACCAGCCCAATCCCATCTCAATGTATTAGAGCAACTATAGTATAGAACCAGCCCCCCATCCCTATCAGTGTACTAGAGTAAAATAGAGTTTTAACCAGCCCAATCCCATCTTCAATGTACTTTAGATTAACTAGACTTATAACCAGCCCCAATTCCCATCTCAATGTTACTAGTGTAAACTAGAGTTTAAACAAGCCCAATTCTCAATATCCAGCCCAATCCCATTCAATGTACTAGAGTAACTATTAATTCTAACCAGCCCAATTTCCCATCTTCAATTGCACCAGCCCAACTAGAGTTTTAACCAACCCAATCTCAATATCAAGCCCCAATCCCATCTCAATGTACTAGAGTAACTAGAGTTCTAACCAGCCAAATCCATCTCAATAACCAAGCCACAATACCATCTCAATGTACCAGCGTAACTAAGTTATGGCCAGCCAATCCATCTCAAATGTACTAGTGTAACTAGAGTTTTAACCAGGCCCAATCCAATATCAATAACCAGCCCAATCCCATCATTTTAAACAGCCAATAACATAGAGTAATGGCCCAGCCCAATCCCATCTCAATGTACTAGAGTAACTAAGAGTTATAACCAGCCCAATACCATCTCAATGTAATAGAGTAACTAGAGTCCCATCTATAACCAGCCCAAATCCCATCTCAATGTACTAGAGAACTAGAGTTTAAAACCAGCCCATCCCTATCTACAACTGTAATAGGAGTAAACAATAATTTTAGGACCAGCCCAATCCCATCTCAATGTATTAGAGTAACTTAGAGTTTGACCAGCCCAATCCCATCTCAATGTACTAGAGTAACATATAAGTTCTAAACCAGCCCAATCCATCTCCCAATGTATTAGAGCTAACTAGAGTTTCTAACCAACCCAATCCATCTCACTCGGCTATTAGAGTAACTAGAGTTCTGACCAGCCAATCCCATCTCATAACAGCCCAATCCATCTCAATTTACAAGAGTAACTATAGTTATGACCAGCACAATCCCAGCCTCAATGTACTAGAGTAACTAGATCCTTTTACCCAGCCCCAATCCCCATCTTCAATAACCAGCCAAATCTCATCTCAATGTACTAGAGTAACTATAGTTCTGACCAGCCCAATACCATCTCAATGTACTAGAGTAACTAGAGTTTTAACCAGCCCAAAAATCCCATCTCAATAACCAGCCCAATCCCATCTCAATCTCAATATACTAGAGTAACTAGAGAGTTTAACCAGCCCAATCCCATCTCATGTACTAGAGTAACTATAGTTTTAACCAGCCCATCCCATCTCCATAACCAGCCCAATCCATCTCAATATACTTAGAGTAATTAGGGATCTGACCAGCCCAATCCCATCTCAATGTACTAGAGTAAACTACGGAGTTCTAACCAGCCCAATCCCTAAAAATCTCAATAACCAGCCCAAGCCCTATCCATCTCAATGTAACTAGAGTAGACTAACCAGAGTTATAACCAGCCCAATCCCATCTCAATGTACTAGAGTAACTAGAGTTCTAAACCAGCCCAATCCAGCTCTAGAATCCCATCATCTCAAATAAATGTACTAGAGTATCTAGAGTTCTAACCAGCCCAATCCCATCTCAATATAACTAGAGTCTCTGACCAGCCCAATCCCATCTCAATGTACTAGTGTAACTAGAGTTTTAACCAGCCCAATCCCATCTCAATAACCAGCCCAATCCCATCTCAATGTACCAGAGTAACTATAGTACTTTTTGACCAGCCCAATCCCCATCTCAATGTACTAGTGTAACTAGAGTTTTAACCAGCCCAATTCCCATCGATCTCAATGTATTAGAGCAACTAGATATCTAACCAGCCCAATCACATATCAATGTACTAGAGTAACTAGAGTTTTAACCAGCCCAATCCCATCTCAATGTACTAGAGTAACAATAATTTTTACCAGCCCAATCCCATCTCAATGTACTAGTGTAACTAGAGTTTTAAACCAACCCAATCTCAATATCCAGCCCAATCCCATCTCAATGTACCAGAGTAGTAACTAGAGATCTAACCAGCCCAATCCCATCTCAATGTATAACCAGAATCCATCTGCCCAATCCCATCTCAATAACCAGCTAGAATAACCATAAGTTGTCTCAATGCAACTAGTGTAACTAGAGTTTTAACCAACCCATCCCCATCTCAATGTATAACCAGCAGCCAATATCAATCTCAATGTACCAGAGTAACTAGAGTTATGGCCAGCCCAATCCCATCTCAATGTACTAGAGTAAACAAGTTGATAACAACCCAATTAACCAGCCCAATCCCATCTCAATGTACTAGAGTAACTAGAATTTTAACCAGCCCAACCCATCTTTATAAACCATCCCATCCCAATCCCATCTCAATGTACTAGAGTAACTAGAGTTATGACCAGCCCAATCCCATCTCAATGTACTAGAGTAACTAGAGTTATGACCAGCCCAATCCCATCTCAATGTATTAGAGTAACTAGAGTTTTAACCAGCCCAATCCCATCTCAATGTACTAGAGTAACAATAATTTTAACCAACCCAATCCCATCTCAATGTATTAGAGTAACTAGAGTTTTAACCAACCAATCCCATCTCAATGTATTAGATTAACTAGAGTTCTAACAGCCCAATCCCATCTCAATACCAGCCCAATCCCATCTCAATGTACTAGAGTAAAAAATAATTTTAACCAGCCCAATCCCATGTCTAGAGGTAACTAGACTAGACCAGTAAACTAGAGTAAACTATGACCAGCCCAATCCCATCTCAATGTACTAGAGTAACTAGAGTTCTAACCAGCCCAATCCCATCTCAATAACCAGCCCAATCCCATCTCAATGTACTAGAGTTACTAGAGATCTAACCAACCCCAATCCCCATCTCTAGAGTAAATAACCAGCCCAATCCCATCTCATGTACTAGAGTAACTAGAGTTCTATCCAGCCAATCCCATCTAAATGTACTAGAGTAACTAGAGTTTAACCAGCCCAATGCCATCTCAATAACCAGCCCAATCCCATCTCAATGTACTAGAGTAAACATAGTTTTAACCAACCCAATATCATCTTTATAACCAGTCCAATCCCATCTCAATGTCCTAGATTAACTAGAGTTCTATCCAGTCCAACTCCATTTTAATGTACTAAAGTAAATAGAGTAAACTAGAGTTTAACCAGCCCAATGCCATCTCAATAACCAGCCCAATCCCATCTCAATGTACTAGAGTAACTAGAGTTCTGACCAGCCCAATCCCATCTCAATGTACTAGAGTAACTACAGTTTTAACCAACCCAATCCCATCTCAATGTACTAGAGTAACTAGAGTTTTAACCAGCCCAATCCCATCTTAATGTTCTAGATTAACTAGAGATCTAACCAGCCCAATACCATCTAAATAACCAGCCCAATCCCATCTCAATGTGCTAGAGTAACTATGACTAGTTTCAAACCAACCCAATATATTTTTTATAACCAGCACAATACAATCTCAATGTACTAGAGTAAACTAGAGTTTTAACCAGCCCAATCCCATCTCAATAACCAGCCCAATCCCATCTCAATGTACTAGAGTAACTAGAGTTATGACCAGCACAATCCCATCTCAATGTACTAGAGTAACTACAGTTTTAACCAACCCAATCCCATCTCAATGTACTAGAGTAACAATTATTTTAACCAGCCGAATCCCATCTCAATATACTAGTGTAACTAGAGTTCTAACCAGCCCAATCTCATCTCAATAACCAGCCCAATCCCATCTCAATGTACTAGAGTAACTAGAGTTTTAAAAAGCCCAATCCCATCTCAATGTACTAGAGTAACTATAGTTATGACCAGCCCAATCCCATCTCAATGTACTAGAGTAACTAGAGTTTTAACCAGCCCAATCCATCTCAATGTACTAGAGTAACTAGAGTTATGACCAGCCCAATCCCATCTCAATAACCAGCCCAATCCCATCTCAATGTACTAGAGTAACTAGAGTTTTAACCAGCCCAATCCCATCTCAATAACCAGCCCAATCCCATCTCAATGTTCTAGAGTAACTAGAGTTCCGACCAGCCCAATCCCATCTCAATGTACTAGAGTAACTAGAGTTTTAACCAGCCCAATCCCATCTCAATGTACTAGAGTAACAATAATTTTAACCAGCCCAATCCCATCTCAATGTACTAGTGTAACTAGAGTTTTAACCAGCCCAATCCCATCTCAATGTACCAGAGTAACTATTTTTTTATTTTTTTATTTCACCTTTATTTAACCAGGTAAGCCAGTTGAGAACAAGTTCTCATTTACAACTGCGACCTGGCCAAGATAAAGCAAAGCAGTGCGATAAAAACAACACAGAGTTACATATGGGGTAAAAAACATAAAGTCAAAAAAATACAACAGAAAATATATATACAGTGGTGCAAATGTAGCAAGTTATGGAGGTAAGGCAATAAATAGGCTATAGTGCAAAATAATTACAATAGTATTAACACTGGAATGCTAGAGATCTAACCAGCCCAATCCCATCTCAATAACCAGCCCAATCCCATCTCAATGTTCTAGAGTAACTAGAGTTCTGACCAGCCCAATCCATCTCAATGTACTAGAGTAACTATAGTTATGACCAGCCAATCCCATCTCAATGTACTAGAGTAACTAGAGTTATGACCAGCCCAATCCCATCTCAATAACCAGCCCAATCCCATCTCAATGTTCTAGAGTAACTAGAGTTATGACCAGCCCAATCCCATCTCAATGTACTAGAGTAACTAGAGTTTTAACCAGCCCAATCCCATCTCAATGTACTAGAGTAACAATAATTTTAACCAGCCCAATCCCATCTCAATGTACTAGTGTAACTAGAGTTTTAACCAACCCAATCTCAATATCCAGCCCAATCCCATCTCAATGTACTAGAGTAACTAGAGATCTAACCAGCCCAATCCCATCTCAATAACCAGCCCAATCCCATCTCAATGTACTAGAGTAACTAGAGATCTAACCAGCCCAATCCCATCTCAATAACCAGCCCAATCCCATCTCATTGTACTAGAGTAACAATAATTTTAACCAGAGAGAATGAGAGGCACCTACCTCCTGAGAGTGAACACCGCTTAGGACTGCAGCACCGACAGACATGCAGCAGAGAAAGAGAGAGAGAACGAAAGACAGACAGACAGACAGACAGACAGACAGACAGACAGACAGACAGACAGACAGACAGACAGACAGACAGGTAGACAGACAGATAGACAGAAAGAAAGAAAGAGGGGAAATAAAGTGTGAAAAATACAGAAATATAGAGACAAAAAGAAACTGCATTTGTTTTGAGAGCACTAAAACCACAGCATGCATGCAGCAAACTAATCTCCAACAAATATCCCCAACATCCTGTCTGATATCCCCAACATCCTGTCTGATATCCCCAACATCCTGTCTGATATCCCCAACATATGGTCTGATATCCCCAACATCCTGTCTGATATCCCCAACATATTGTCTGATATCCCCAACATCCTGTCTTATATCCCCAACATCCTGTCTGATATCCCCAACATATGGTCTGATATCTCCAACATATGGTGTGATATCCCCAACATCCTGTCTGATATCCCCAACATCCTCTCTGATATCTCCAACATATGGTCTGATATCCCCAACATACTGTCTGATATCCCCAACATCCTGTCTGATATCCCCAACATACTGTCTGATATCCCCAACATCCTGTCTGATATCCCCAACATACTGTCTGATATCCCCAACATCCTGTCTGATATCCCCAACATATGGTCTGATATCACCAACATCCTGTCTGATATCCCCAACATCCTGTCTTATATCCCCAACATCCTGTCTGATATCCCCAACATATGGTCTGATATCTCCAACATATGGTGTGATATCCCCAACATCCTGTCTGATATCCCCAACATCCTCTCTGATATCTCCAACATATGGTCTGATATCCCCAACATATGGTCTGATATCCCCAACATATGGTCTGATATCCCCCAACATCCTGTCTGATATCCCCAACATATGGTCTGATATCCCCAACACCCTTTCTGATATCTCCAACATATGGTCTGATATCCCCAACATCCTGTCTGATATCTCCAACATCCTGTCTGATAGCCCCAACATCCTGTCTGATATCTCCAACATCCTGTCTGATATTCCCAACATACACTATGTAAGGCAGAATCCCACACACCAGCAGCAAAAACTGATAATGCATTTTTAATAGGAGTTATTTTACACAATACAAAAAATGTCAGGTAAATTACAGGCATTCTTGACTGACTGAGCCTATTTAACATGATTCAACTGATTGGTTAACTGTATCATCCATGACCTGACCATGACCTGAGTTCAAAGGTCCAGTCAGCTTATACAGCCTCTTCACTCATTAGGTACTCAGGCGCTGCATTTCAGAGATTTGATCTAGTATGAATCCCTTTACGACATTTAACTACTAAACTACTGTCCAGCTCTTCCATAACCCAGTCTAACCCAGTTCAACCCAGTCTAACATTACCCAGTCTAACCCAGTTCAACCCAGTCTGACATTACCAGTCTAACCCAGTTCAACCCAGTCTGACATTACCCAGTCTAACCCAGTTTAATCCAGTCTAACATTACCCAGTCTAACCCAGTTCAACCCAGTCTAACATTACCCAGTCTAACCCAGTTCAACCCAGTCTAACATTACCCAGTCTAACCCAGTTCAACCCAGTCTGACATTACCCAGTCTAACCCAGTTTAATCCAGTCTAACATTACCCAGTCTAACCCAGTCTGATTTTACCCAATCTAACCCAGTTTAACCCAGTCTAAGACATTACCCTGTCAAACCAGTCTAAGACATTACCCAGTCTTACCCAGTCTAAGACATCACCCAGTCTTACCCAGTCTAAGACATTACCCTGTCTAACCAGTCTAAGACATTACCCAGTCTTACCCAGTATAAGACATCACCCAGTCTAACCCAGTCTAAGATATTACCCAGTCTAACCTTGTCTAACCCAGTCTAAGACATTTCCAAGTCTAAGACATTACCCAGTCTTACCCAGTCTAAGACATTACCCAGTCTAAGACATTACCCAGTCTAACCCAGTCTAAGACATGACCTACTCCAACCCAGTTTAATCCAGTCTAACATTACCCAGTCTAACCCAGTCTGATTTTACCAATTCTTACCCAGTCTAACCCAGTCTAAGACATTACCCAGTCTAACCCAGTCTAAGACATTACCCAGTCCAACAACCAGACAGCAGGAAGACAAGCAGAGACCAACAGAGTTTACAGATGTCTATTCCAGATAATCTCAGATCATGGTTAGTAAACCGCTGACTCAGTAAACTGGGCACGGGTCATGGTTAGTAAACCGCTGACTCAGTAAACTGGGCACGGGTCATGGTTAGTAAACCGCTGACTCAGTAAAACTGGGCACGGGTCATGGTTAGTAAACCGCTGACTCAGTAAACTGGGCACGGGTCATGGTTAGTAAACCGCTGACTCAGTAAACTGGGCACGGGTCATGGTTAGTAAACCGCTGACTCAGTAAACCGGGCACGGGTCATGGTTAGTAAACCGCTGACTCAGTAAACCGGGTCATGGTTAGTAAACCGCTGACTCAGTAAACCGGGTCATGGTTAGTAAACCGCTGACTCAGTAAACCGGGTCATGGTTAAGGTCCAACGCAGCCATTTTGATCTCAATATCAAACCATTTCGGGGAAGCAATTATGTACCTTACTGTGATTGTTTTCAATTAAAAAGGTCAAAAAGAAACAAAATTGCTTCTTAGCAAACAGCAATTTCTCAAGCAAGGATTTTGCTGGGACTTTCTGGGAGGGGTCTGAGTGGGGGGGGGGGAAACTGAAGCCTAGCTGTTATTGGCAGAGAGGTTTGGAACTCTTTTTCTTATTGGTCTGTTAACTAATTTATCGCCAGGTGATGTCACCAGGCAGGCTAAAACTCCATCCCACCAAAACAGGCTGAAATTTCAGGTGGTCTTTTCAAACAGCTCTTACACTAAAAGGGCATTATCATAAATGTCACAGTATTATTCCAACCCCATAGTGTGGAAATATATATTAAACACAGGATAATCATGTTTTTGACTGCACTGGGCCTTTAAGGTCAGGACGGTGCTGATTTGGGTAACTGGACATATGGGTTAGGAGGGTTAGGGTTAGGTGGGGTTAGGTTAGAGACGGTGCTGACTGGGTAACTAGACATATGGTTTAGGAGGGTTAGGGTTAGGTTAGAGACGGTGCTGACTGGGAACCTGGGTTAGGGTCAGGGGGGGTTAGGTTAGAGACGGTGCTGACTGGGAACCTGGGTTAGGGTCAGGGGGGGTTAGGTTAGAGACGGTGCTGACTGGGAACCTGGGTTAGGGTTAGGTGGGGTTAGGTTAGAGACGGTGCTGACTGGGAACCTGGGTTAGGGAGAGGTTAGAGACGGTGATCTGGGAACCTTAGGGAGATTGCTTAACAGCAGCAGAACCAGCAGAGCAACACAGCGAGTATTGACCCCCATCTTTCTCCTGGACTGGACTGGTGTGAGCAGAGTGATGTGATGTGTCTGAGCAGGACACTGAGGCTGGTGGATAGGCTGCTGTAGGCTGGTGGATAGGCTGCTGTAGGCTGGTGGATAGGCTTACAGTAATCCACTGTACTCGGATGGCCTCATCTAATACCCGCAATCTGCCCCATGACCAAACTCCTCCCTCCCTCAGTTCTCCTGGCCATCCCTCAGCCCTGGGCCATTTGGCAACAGAGAACTACTCATGATGTTAAACATTGCTACTAGAGTGGCACACATTCCCTCTGCTGGATTGTCAAACATGTTGTCTCTAACCATCTTCTAAACCTTCAAATGAAATCCACCATATGTCTCTTTTTAGTCACTCTTAACAGGCCTGTGTTGACACTGAATATCGAACTTGCTTCTGGCATTCATCACTGTCATATTCAAAGTCAGGACATGGATGTATGCCAAGCCAATATTTCTCACTACGTCTGTTGATATTCCAGAGTGTGTGAGTGAGAAAGTGCTTAAGGGAAGGAGCTAAGGGAAGGAGTTAAGGGAAGGTGATAGGGGAAGGTGCTAAGGGAAGGAGCTAAGGGTAGTATCTAAGGGTAGTAGCTAAGGGAAGAGGCTAGGTGAAGGCACTAAGGGAAGAAGCTAAGGGAAGTTGCTAAGGGAAGCAGCTAAGGGTAGGAGCTAAGGGAAGAAGCTAAGGGAAGGAGCTAGGGGAAGGGGCTAGGGGCTAGGGGCTAGGGGCTAGGGGCTAGGGGAAGGAGATAAGGGACTGGAGCTAAGGGAAGGAGCTAAGGGAAGGGGCTAGGGGAAGGGGCTAGGGGAAGGGGCTAGGGGCTAGGGGGTAGGGGAAGGAGCTAAGGGAAGGAGCTAAGGGAAGGAGCTAAGGGAAGGGGCTAGGGGAAGGGGCTAGGGGCTAGGGGAAGGAACTAAGGGACTGGAGCTAAGGGAAGGAGCTAGGGGAAGGGGCTAGGGGCTAGGGGCTAGGGGCTAGGGGCTAGGGGAAGGAGCTAAGGGACTGGAGCTAAGGGAAGGAGCTAAGGGAAGGATCTAGGGAAGGGGCTAGGGGCTAGGGGAAGGAGCTAAGGGAAGGAGCTAAGGGAAGGAGCTAAGGGAAGGAGCTAAGGGAAGGAGCTAAGGGAAGGGGCTAGGGGAAGGGGCTAGGGGAAGGAGCTAAGGGAAGGGGCTAGGGGTCCAGTTGGTATTGGGCAGGAGGAGGTACTACCACATCAGTATAAGGACACCTGGGGCTCAGTGGGTATAAGGACACCTGGGGCTCAGTGGGTATAAGGACACCTGGGGCTCAGTGGGTATAAGGACACCTGGGGGCTCAGTGGGTATAAGGACACCTGGGGCTCAGTGGGTATAAGGACACCTGGGGCTCAGTGGGTATAAGGACACCTGGGGCTCAGTGGGTATAAAGGACACCTGGGGTTCAGTGGGTATAAGGACACCTGGGGCTCAGTGGGTATAAGGACACCTGGGGCTCAATGGGTATAAGGACAACGGGGGTTCAGTGGGTATAAGGACACCTGGGGCTCAGTGGGTATAAGGACACCTGGGGCTCAGTGGGTATAAGGACACCTGGGGCTCAGTGGGTATAAGGACACCTGGGGCTCAGTGGGTATAAGGACACCTGGGGCTCAGTGGGTATAAGGACACCTGGGGCTCAGTGGGTATAAGGACACCTGGGGCTCAGTGGGTATAAGGACACCTGGGGCTCAGTGGGTATAAGGACACCTGGGGCTCAGTGGGTATAAGGACACCTGGGGCTCAGTGGGTATAAGGACACCTGGGGTTCAGTGGGTATAAGGACACCTGGGGCTCAGTGGGTATAAGGACACCTGGGGCTCAGTGGGTATAAGGACACCTGGGGCTCAGTGGGTATAAGGACACCTGGGGCTCAGTGGGTATAAGGACACCTGGGGCTCAGTGGGTATAAGGACACCTGGGGCTCAGTGGGTATAAGGACACCTGGGGCTCAGTGGGTATAAGGACACCTGGGGCTCAGTGGGTATAAGGACACCTGGGGCTCAGTGGGTATAAGGACACCTGGGGCTCAGTGGGTATAAGGACACCTGGGGCTCAGTGGGTATAGTATATATATACCCGGTAAGTATATATGGCTAATATATATATATACTGTATATATATATGGTAGCTAACAAGGACATGCGCTATGAGGCATTCGGTAAGTATATATGGAATATGGTGTAGCAATTAATAAAGAACAAAGAATTATTTCTTATTTTTATACAGCTCATTGAGTGCGGTCTTAGTGCCAGCATCGGTTTGTGGTGGTAAATAGACAGCTAGGAATAATATAGATGAGAACTCTCTTGGTAGATAGTGTGGTCTACAGCTTATCATGAGGTACTCTACCTCAGGGGAGCAAAACCTCGAGACTTCCTTAGATATTGTGCACCAGCTGTTGTTTACAAATATACACAGACCGCCACCCTTTGTCTTACCAGAGGCTGCTGTTCTATCCTGCTGGTACAGTGTATAACCCGCCAGCTGTATGTTATTCATGTCTTCGTTCAGCCACGACTCGGTGAAACATAAGATATTACAGTTTTTAATGTCCTGTTGGTAGGATATACAGTGGGGAGAACAAGTATTTGATACACTGACGATTTTGCAGGTTTTCCTACTTACAAAGCATGTAGAGGTCTGTAATTTGTATCATAGGGACACTTCAACTGTGAGAGACGGAATCTAAAACAAAAATCCAGATAATCACATTATATGATTTTTAAGTAATTCATTTGTATTTTATTGCATGACACAAGTATTTGATACATCAGAAAAGCAGAACTTAATATTTGGTACAGAAACCTTTGTTTGCAATTACAGAGATCATACGTTTCCTGTAGGTCTTGACCAGGTTTGCACACACTGCAGCAGGGATTTTGGCCCACTCCTCCATACAGACCTTCTCCAGATCCTTCAGGTTTCGGGGCTGTCGCTGGGCAATACGGACTTTCAGCTCCCTCCAAAGATGTTTTATTGGGTTCAGGTCTGGAGACTGGCTAGGCCACTCCAGGACCTTGAGATGCTTCTTACGGAGCCACTCCTTAGTTGCCCTGGCTGTGTGTTTCGGGTCGTTGTCATGCTGGAAGACCCAGCCACGACCCATCTTCAATGCTCTTACTGAGGGAAGGAGGTTGTTGGCCAAGATCTCGCAACTCCCCTGATTTAAAAATATACACCATTGTAAAGGACGTCATGCTGCATGCTTAGCCAGTACCACTTCCCCCCGATTCGGCCCGTACCTGGCGCGGACTCGGGACCTCTGCCTTGCTAGCAGATGTGATCGCCGCCCTGAAGAGTCTAACCAGTCGGCGCCTTGCTGGTGCAAGTGGGGACACTTCAGGCTGAGGAGTAAGCTTCACACATCCCCATGGGCTACACTATGCTGTCATTGTGGTATAATTAATGTGTTTTAGCTTAAAATTGAAGTGTAATCTGATGTAACAGCCACCCCACCCCTTTCTTCATCAAAGCTGGGAGGAAGTGATGTAACAGATATACCAGCCACCCCACCCCTCTCTTTATCTAAGCTGGGAGGAAGTGATGTAATAAATAAACAGACCTTGCCATAACGTTAACAGAACTTTGGGAAAGCAGCGTTCGGCAGGTGTGCGAAGGACACTCTCTACCAGTGTTATAGCCAGCTGTATCGCTCCCGCCTGTTTACCAGTCACTCCTAGCTAGCAAGTACAGTATCCTTCGCCCCCGCCAGCCGAGAACCTGCACCCGCGGTAACGTTAACAGAACTGCGGGAAAGCAGTGTTCGGCAGGCGGACAAAGGACACTGTCTAACGGTGTCCTAGCTAGCTACCAGTATCGCTCCCGCCTGTTTACCGGAGTCACTCCTAGCTAGTACACAATGTCCTTCGCCCCCGCCTGCTGAGCACCTGCCCTCGTCGTAACGTTAACAGAACTATGGGAAAGCAGTGCTGTCTTACGGTGTCCTAGCTTGCTAGCGGTGTCGCCCCCGCCTCTTCTTCTGTGGGGTTTATCGGCGGTTGGCATCCAACGTTATGGTGCATCACCACCACCTTCTGTAAATTGGACCAATAGAAGTATAGAGGGGTTCCTGCAGATGCAGGATCGCCCTGAATTGCGGGCCGCAATCACACCCTTCTCGTAGACCATGCCGTTCAATCCGGCCCATTTCCGTTTTCTTTTTTTTTTTTTTTTTCTAGAGTTAATTTTAGTAAATACTTTCTTAACTGCGTTGTTGGTTAAGGGCTTGAAAGTAAGCATTTCACTGCAAAGTCTACACCTATTGTATTTGATACATGTGACAACTACGATTTGATTTGCATCTATTTATTAGGGATCCCCATTAGTTCCTGCCAAGGCAGCAGCTACTCTTCCTGGGGTTTATTATGGATCCCCATTAGTTCCTGCCAAGGCAGCAGCTACTCTTCCTGGGGTTTATTATGGTTCCCCATTAGTTCCTGCCAAGGCAGCAGCTACTCTTCCTGGGGTTTATTAGGGATCCCTGTTAGTTCCTGCCAAGGCAGCAGCTACTCTTCCTGGGGTTTATTAGGGATCCCTGTTAGTTCCTGCCAAGGCAGCAGCTACTCTTCCTGGGGTTTATTAGGGATCCCCGTTAGTTCCTGCCAAGGCAGCAGCTACTCTTCCTGGGGTTTATTATGGATCCCCGTTAGTTCCTGCCAAGGCAGCAGCTACTCTTCCTGGGGTTTATTATGGATCCCCATTAGTTCCTGCCAAGGCAGCAGCTACTCTCCCTGGGGTTTATTAGGGATCCCCCTGTTAGTTCCTGCCAAGGCAGCAGCTACTCTTCCTGGGGTTTATTATGGATCCCTAGTTAGTTCCTGCCAAGGCAGCAGCTACTCTTCCTGGGGTTTATTATGGATCCCTGTTAGTTCCTGCCAAGGCAGCAGCTACTCTTCCTGGGATTTATTAAGGATCCCCATTAGTTCCTGCCAAGGCAGCAGCTACTCTTCCTGGGGTTTATTATGGATCCCCATTAGTTCCTGCCAAGGCAGCAGCTACTCTTCCTGGGGTTTATTATGGATCCCCGTTAGTTCCTGCCAAGGCAGCAGCTACTCTTCCTGGGGTTTATTATGGATCCCTGTTAGTTCCTGCCAAGGCAGCAGCTACTCTTCCTGGGGTTTATTAAGGATCCCCATTAGTTCCTGCCAAGCAGCAGCAGCTACTCTCTTCCTGGGGTTTATTATGGATCCCCATTAGTTCCTGCCAAGGCAGCAGCTACTCTTCCTGGGGTTTATTAGGGATCCCTGTTAGTTCCTGCCAAGGCAGCAGCCTCTCTTCCTGGGGTTTATTAGGGATCCCTGTTAGTTCCTGCCAAGGCAGCAGCTACTCTTCCTGGGTTTTATTAGGGATCCCTGTTAGTTCCTGCCAAGGCAGCAGCCTCTCTTCCTGGGGTTTATTAGGGATCCCTGTTAGTTCCTGCCAAGGCAGCAGCTACTCTTCCTGGGGTGTATTATGGATCCCCATTAGTTCCTGCCAAGGCAGCAGCTACTCTTCCTGGGGTTTTATTATAGGATCCCCATTAGTTCCTGCAAAGGCAGCAGCCTCTCTTCCTGGGGTTTATTAGGGATCCCTGTTAGTTCCTGCCAAGGCAGCAGCCTCTCTTCCTGGGGTTTATTAGGGATCCCTGTTAGTTCCTGCCAAGGCAGCAGCTACTCTTCCTGGGGTTTATTAGGGATCCCTGTTAGTTCCTGCCAAGGCAGCAGCTACTCTTCCTGGGGTTTATTAGGGATCCCTGTTAGTTCCTGCCAAGGCAGCAGCCTCTCTTCCTGGGTTTTATTAGGGATCCCTGTTAGTTCCTGCCAAGGCAGCATACACTCTTCCTGGGGTTTATTAGGGATCCCTGTTAGTTCCTGCCAAGGCAGCAGCTACTCTTCCTGGGGTTTATTAGGGATCCCCGTTAGTTCCTGCCAAGGCAGCAGCTCTCTCTTCCTGGGGTTTATTATGGATCCCTGTTAGTTCCTGCCAAGGCAGCAGCCTCTCTTCCTGGGGGGTTTATTAGGGATCCCTGTTAGTTCCTGCCACTCTTCCTGGGGTAGCAGTTCCTACTCTTCCTGGGGTTTATTAGGGATCCCCGTTAGTTCCTAGGCAGCAGCTACTCTTCCTGGGGTTTACTCTTCCTGGGGTTTATTATGGATCCCCATTAGTTCCTGCCAAGGCAGCAGCTACTCTTCCTGCCAAGGCAGCAGCTCTCTTCCTGGGTTTATTAGGGATCCCTGTTAGTTCCTGCTAAGGCAGCAGCTACTCTTCCTGGGGTTTTATCCCTGTTAGTTCCTGTCCAAGGCAGCAATTTATTAGGGCTGCCAAGGCAGCAGCTACTCTTCCTGGGGTTTATTAGGGAGTAACTGCTGCTCTGATATCCAAAAGTTATTTCTGCTGTATGTAATAACACAAAAAAACATTCCTGGGCTAATAATGTAAGATATAACACACAAAACTCTTCCTGGGGTTTAAAATACTGCAAAGTTGCTTAGGAGCTAGAAGCAGAGCTGCCATGTCTGTTGCTTAGGAGCTAGAAGCAGACTCTGCCATGTCTGTTGCTTAGGAGCTAGAAGCAGAGCTGCCATCTTCTGTTTATTGCTTAGGAGCTAGAAGCAGTTAGCTGCCATGTCTGTTGCTTAGGAGCTAGAAGCAGAGCTGCCATGTCTGTTGCTTAGGAGCTAGAAGCAGAGCTGCCATGTCTGTTGCTTAGGAGCTAGAAGCAGAGCTGCCATGTCTGTTGCTTAGGAGCTAGAAGCAGAGCTGCCATGTCTGTTGCTTAGGAGCTAGAAGCAGAGCTGCCATGTCTGTTGCTTAGGAGCTAGAAGCAGAGCTGCCATGTCTGTTGCTTAGGAGCTAGAAGCAGAGCTGCCATGTCTGTTGCTTAGGAGCTAGAAGCAGAGCTGCCATGTCTGTTGCTTAGGAGCTAGAAGCAGAGCTGCCATGTCTGTTGCTTAGGAGCTAGAAGCAGAGCTGCCATGTCTGTTGCTTAGGAGCTAGAAGCACAGCTGCCATGTCTGTTGCTTAGGAGCTAGAAGCAGAGCTGCCATGTCTGTTGCTTAGGAGCTAGAAGCAGAGCTGCCATGTCTGTCGGCGCTGTCTTACTTGCAGGATCGTCTGAGACCAGCCACCTAAACATTCGCTTGCTCGTTGTCCTCACCAGGGTAACCTACTTCAGTGGGCAAATGCTCACCTTCAATGGCCACTGGCATGCTCAAGAAATGTGCTCTTCACGGATTAATCCTGGTTTTAACTGTTTCGGGCAGATGGCAGACAGCGTGTATGGCATTGTGTGGGTGAGCAATTTGCTGATGTCAACGTTGTGAACAGAGTGCCCCATGGAGATGGTGGGGTTATGGTATGGGCAGGCATAAACTATGGACAACGAACACAATTGCATTTTATCGATGGCAATTTGAATGCACAGAGATACCGTGACGAGATCCTGAGGCCCATTGTTGTGCCCTTCCTCCCCCGCCATCACCTCATGTTTCAGCATGATAATGCACGGCCCCATGTCGCAAGGATCTGTACACAATTCCTGGAAGCTGAAAATGTCCCAGTTCTTCCATGGCCTGCATACTCACTAGACATGTCACCCTTTGAGCATGTTTGCGATGCTCTGGATCGACTTGTACGACAGTGTGTTCCAGTTCCCGTCAATATCCAGCAAGTTCGCACAGCCACAGTCCACCTGGTCGTGCTTCTGCTCAGGTTTCAACTCTTCTGCCTGCGGCTATGGAACCCTGACCTGTTCACCGGACGTGCTACCTTGTCCCAGACCTGCTGTTTTCAACTCTCTCTCTCTACCGCACCTGCTGTCTCGACCTCTGAGTGCTTGGCTATGAAAAGCCAACTGACATTTACTCCTGAGGTACTGACCTGTCTACAACCACTGTGATTATTATTTGACCCTGCTGGTCATCTATGAACGTTTGAACATCTTGAAGAATAATCTGCCCTTAATGGCCATGTACTGTTATAATCTCCACCCGGCACAGCCAGAAGAGGACTGGCCACCCCTCAGAGCCTGGTTCCTCTCTAGGTTTCTTCCTAGGTTCCTGCCTTTCTAGGGATTTTTCCAAGCCACCGTGCTTCTACAGTACATCTGCATTGCTACTGTTTGGGGTTTTAGGCTGGGTTTCTGTAGAGCACTTTGTGACATCTGCTGATTTAAAAAGGGCTTTATAAATACATTTGATCGATTGGTTGGTTGGTTGGTAGCAGGCTGATTGGATGGCTGTTTGAGGCAGTAAAGGGTGCTTTGCTATTCTTGGGTAGCGGAATTACTTTTGCGTCCCTCCAGGCCTGAGGAAACACACTTTCCTGGAGGCTTAGATTGAAGAGATGGCAATATCGTCCGCTATCATCCTCAGTAATTGTCCATCCAAGTTATCAGACCCAGGTGGCTTATCATTGTTCATAGACAACAATACATGTTTCACCTCTTCCACACTCACTTTACGGAATTCAATATTACAATGCACGTCTTTCATAATTTGGTCAGTTATGCATTTAGAATTTGTTGTTGTCATGCCTGAGTTTGCTAATCTTGCTAATGAAAAAGTCAGTAGTTGACAATATCAGTGGGTTTTGTGATGAATGAACCATCTGATTTTATGAATGATGGAGCTGAGTTTGCCTTTTTGCTCAAAATTTCATTGAAGGTGCTCCAAGGCTTTTTACTATCATTTTTTATGTCATGTATCTTTGTTTCATAGTGCAGATTCTTCTTCTTTTTATTTAGTCACATGATTTCTCAATTTACAGTATGTTTGCCGATCAGCTGTGCAGCCAGACTTATTTGCCATTCCTTTTGCCTCATCCCTCTCAACCATGCATTTGTTCAATTCCTCGTAATTTTGTTAATGGGTGCATGCTTATTAGTAACTGGAATAAGCAATTCCATAAATGTGTCAAGTACAGCATCTGGTTGCTCCTCATTGAAGGCCACAGACCATGAAATATCGCTACAAAACTTATTGTATGACCTCTTTGACCTTAGTTGAACTATCCGCTTATATGGTGGAGGCCTATGGCGGCAGGTAGCTTAACGGGGTAAGAGCGTTGATCAGTGCCAGTAACCGAAAGGTCACCTCTGGTTCTAATCCTGCCGAGCCGACTAGGTGAACAATCTGTCGATGTGGAACAAGCTCCCTACGAGCAAGGACACTTAACCCTACATTTGAAACCCTCCTGTAAATGAGGATAAAAAATCCTTTACCCCCCCCCCCTTTGGAACTTTGGTTTTCCTAGATATGGCTAATACGTTAATTGTGATCACTACATCTGATGGATCTGGATACTGCTTTGCTAAGCACATTATACACTGCAGCATTAGTAAAGATTGTGATCAATACATGTTGATGATTTCTGCCTTAAAACACATTTCCTGTGCTGTTTGTAACATACCCTGTGCTGTAGGTTGACTGATAACCTGAATCAGGTTTGCAGGCACTGGTTACAGTTTGAAGCTTTTTCTTGAGTGGGCAGCTTGATGAAAGCCAGTCAATATTTAGTTCACCCAGAAAATATACCTCTCTATTGATATCACATACATTATCAAGCATTTCACACATATTATCCATATACTGACTGTTAGCACTTGGTGGTCTATAGCAGCTTCCCACAAGAATAGGCTACATCTGCATTGCTTGCTCTTTGAGATTTTAGGCTCGGTTTCTGTGTATGCACTTTGTGACAACTGCTGGTGTAGAAAGGGCTTTATAAATCAATTGGATTGATTGAGGTGAGGCCGGTGAACCTGTAGCCATATTACTTCAACAGTATTTAACATGAGATCCTCTAAGCTTTACAGGAATATGATTCTGAATATAAACAGCAACACCTCCTCCATTGGCATTGCTGTCTCTAACCTTGTATTGCTGCCACTGTATCATCAAAGGTATTATCTAGGTGAGCTTCAGAGATACAGTAGTCAGGATATGAATGTTTTCTGTTACTAGCAAATTATTGATTTCATGAACCTTGTTTCTTAGGCTACATGCGTTAACGTAGGCTATTTATAGTGCTTTTCTGGGATGATTGATTGTTTTCATTGCTTTACTGGGAAGCTTATCAGATGTAGACATGACAGTGATATTTATGTTTGAGCTGATAGCGCAGGGTGAGCTGCACACAGTGGACTTCCTACTAGGGCACACTACCTCAGTGCTAACAGCATTACTCTGGTTCATAGGCACATGATTACTGCATCCAATAGCTGTGGGATTGAAAGAGGCATTCAGGGCAATAAGAGGGACATAAATATGGTTACTTACATTGACTGCCAACGCCCCTGGGACAATGGACATTTGCAGCAGCACTACGACAACTCAGCGACACAATGGTAGGGATTATTTTAGCAGGGCTTGGGGTCACAGATAAGTAATGGTCTCAATGCGACCTTGAAATGTGTGGACAGAGTCCAGGAGCCAGGATGATTTGGATGGACTCCGTCATTCCTGTAGAGCATCTTCTGTTTCCAGAAGGTGTCAAAGGTATCTTTATAAGTTATGCCAACAGAGCCACAGTAGTCTTTAAGCCAGATGTGTAATGCCAGTAGCCTGCTGAATCCAAGGCAAATCTGTCAAGAGTTGTATATTTTAAATGAGAGCAACTGCATCATAGTCTAGCTCTCCATTTCCAAATAAATATGGTGGTTTAAGGAGCAGCGTCTACCTGCTGCAGGGTTGTCACTAGTTACCACAGCCACAAAGTCAGAAACCCCGCCTATTTCTACAATTTATCTTCTTAAAATGTAATTTTAAACAACCTTAACCACACTGTTAACCTTATGCCTAACCTTAAATTAGGATAAAAAATCTAATGTTCTTTTCATGAATTTTTACGATATAGCCAATATTGACTTTGTGGCTGTGCTATCTAGTGGAAAGCCTGCTGCAGGTGTGTTATAATGGTCAGTCACAAGGCGGCGCTGGTGCACTGAAAATGTCTTGACCACTTAGAACTTTTCTAGTTTTTGTCTTTCACATTGCATCTGAAACAAACTGTTGACAGACACTTTTAGGCTACTATACTTTCATTTTATTGCCAGTGGGTCTTAGATATTGATTAGGAATTCTGTAAAGCTTTATCGATATATCTCAGATGTTATCCTTCAGACAACATTCGAGGATGACATTAGGAGCGATACTGTTTGAAGATATTTTCAACCTAGACAGCCAAACACCGCCATGATGTCAAGGCTGACCCAGAGTAGGCGGGAATAACGGAGTTTATTGACCAATGAAAAATCGTAAAAGTTCCCAGAGACCAATGGTAAATGTAGTTGTCGTTTGACAACTGCAGCAGTAGACGGGTGTTCATTCACTGTGAATACCAAACTAACAGACGGATTGAGCGTGTACATCATTCCCCCGTGAAGAATTTAACTAAAGGTGAAAGGTAAGTCGTCTCCGGCATTATTTAGTTTGACTTTTAATATACATATTTAGAAACTCTCTGCCTGTTTCTATCGTTGACATAACGTCCAAATATACTCTGTTATGTTGGCCAAGTTGCCAAGGTAGTTGGGTCGTTACTAGCTTCATAGCCACTAAGTCATAAACCCTGCCCATTTCTACAATTGATCTTCTTAAAATTGGATTTGAACCTAACAGTGACTACACTGCTAACCTTATGCCTAACCTTAAATTAACACCAAAAAGCACATTTATGTAGCCAATTGTGGCTTTGTGGCTGTGGAGTCTGACTTTATAGCTATGGAAGCTAGTGGAAAGCAGGTAGTGGTCAGTGGGGGACTATATATGACTAATGTCGCGCAGCCGGAGTGGGAACGAACATAAGCAAACCATGAAATCATTCCATTGCCTAAAATTATGAATAAGATACTAATGAGAGACCGATATAATCAATATAAATTGAGATGTACAAACTATGGCATAAGGGAAGAGTGGATAAGAGGCAAGTAATTTAGATTAAGACATTAATGAACGAGTACTCGATATAACTGTTTGTTCAGCACTTTTGAAATGCACAGCGACATAATTCAGAACCTGGGCCGTTCTTACAGTGTTCTCCCTGTACACCAAGTCAGAACCATAGGATAAATAAAGGGGGTATATAAGCAGACAATGAAAGCTTTTACAATATTCAATGATTACATTTCTCTAAAACAGGCTACAGGCTACATGTGCACCACCAAGTCAGAACAGTAGGCTAAGTTATGAGGGGGAAAGGGACCAAATTATTAGGGTGAGGCACATGGGCTACTAACAGCTTACTACACAACATACACTTAGTATTACTTTCTTAGCTACAGTATACATATCTCCCTGGCATATTACATCATTTACAGTGCATTCGGAAAGTATTCAGACCCCTTGACAGTTTCCACATTTTGTTACGTTAAAGCCTTATTCTAAAATTGATTAAATAATTTTTTCCCTCATCAATCTACACAGAGTACCCCATAATGACAAAGCGAAAACAGGTTTTTAGAAATGTTTGCAAATGTATAAAAAACAGAAATACCTTATTTACATAAATGTTCAGACCCTTTGCTATGAGACTTGAAATTGAGCTCAGGTGCATCCTGTTTCCATTGAGCATCCTTGAGATGTTTCTACAACTTGATTGGAGTCCACCTGTGAAAAAATTAAATTGATTGGACATGATTTGGAAAGGCACACACCTGTCTATATAAGGTCCCACAGTTGACAGTGCATGTCAGAGCAAAAACGAAGCCATGAGGTCGAAGGAATTGTCCGTAGAGCTCTGAGACAGGATTATGTCGAGGCACATATCTGGGGAAGGTATCAACAATTTTCTGCAGCATTGAAGGTCCCCAAGAACACAGTGGCCTCCATCATTCTTAAATGGAAAAAGTTTGGAACCACCAAGACTCTTCCTAGAGCTGGCCCGCCCGGCCAAACTGAGCAATCGGGGGAGAAGGGCCTTGGTCAGGGAGGTGACCAAGAACCCGATGGTCACTCTGACAGAACTCCAGAGTTCCTCTGTGGAAATGGGAGAACCTTCCAGAAGGACAACCATCTCTGCAGCACTCCACCAATCAGGCCTTTATGGTAGAGTGGCCAGACGGAAGCCACTCCTCAGTAAAAGGCACATGACAGCCCGCTCGGAGTTTGCCAAAAGGCACCTAAAGAACTCTGACCATGAGAAACAAGAATCTCTGGTCTGATGAAACCAAGATTGAACTCTTTGGCCTGAATGCCAAGCGTCACGTCTGGAAGAAAACTGGCACCATCCCTAAGGTGAAGCATTGTGGTGGCAGCATCATGCTGTGGGGATGTTTTTCAGCGGCAGGGACTGGGAGACTAGTCAGACTCGAGGGAAAGATGAACAGAGCAAAGTACAGAGAGATCCTTGATGAAAACCTGCTCCAGAGCGCTCAGGACCTCAGACTGAGGCGAAGGTTCACCTTCCAACAGGACAACGACCCTAAGCACACAGCCAAGACAACAGCGCTTGAGAGGATCTGCAGAGAAGAATGGGAGAAACTCCCCAAATACAGATGTGCCAAGCTTGTAGCGTCATACCCAAGAAGACTCGAGGCTGTAATCGCTGCCAAAGGTGCTTCAACAAAGTACTGAGTAAAGGGAGGTGTAGGAGCAGATTCATGTCATCTAGTCTTCAGGAGGTTAGGGTGTAGGAGCAGATTAATGTCATCTAGTCTTCAGGAGGTTAGGGTGTAGGAGCAGATTAATGTAATCTAGTCTTCAGGAGGTTAGGGTGTAGGGCAGATTAATGTAATCTAGTCTTCAGGAGGTTAGGGTGTAGGGGCAGATTAATGTCATCTAGTCTTCAGGAGGTTAGGGGTTAGGGGCAGATTAATGTAATCTAGTCTTCAGGAGGTTAGGGTGTAGGGGCAGATTAATGTAATCTAGTCTTCAGGAGGTTAGGGTGTAGGAGCAGATTAATGTAATCTAGTCTTCAGGAGGTTAGGGTGTAGGAGCAGATTAATGTCATCTAGTCTTCAGGAGGTTAGGGTGTAGGAGCAGATTAATGTAATCTAGTCTTCAGGAGGTTAGGGTGTAGGGCAGATTAATGTAATCTAGTCTTCAGGAGGTTAGGGTGTAGGGGCAGATTAATGTCATCTAGTCTTCAGGAGGTTAGGGTGTAGGGGCAGATTAATGTCATCTAGTCTTCAGGAGGTTAGGGTGTAGGGGCAGATTAATGTAATCTAGTCTTCAGGAGGTTAGGGTGTAGGGGCAGATTAATGTCATCTAGTCTTCAGGAGGTTAGGGTGTAGGAGCAGATTAATGTAATCTAGTCTTCAGGAGGTTAGGGTGTAGGAGCAGATTAATGTAATCTAGTCTTCAGGAGGTTAGGGTGTAGGGGCAGATTAATGTCATCTAGTCTTCAGGAGGTTAGGGTGTAGGGGCAGATTAATGTCATCTAGTCTTCAGGAGGTTAGGGTGTAGGGGCAGATTAATGTAATCTAGTCTTCAGGAGGTTAGGGTGTAGGGGCAGATTAATGTCATCTAGTCTTCAGGAGGTTAGGGTGTAGGGGCAGATTAATGTAATCTAGTCTTCAGGAGGTTAGGGTGTAGGAGCAGATTAATGTAATCTAGTCTTCAGGAGGTTAGGGTGTAGGGGCAGATTAATGTATCTAGTCTTCAGGAGGTTAGGGGTGTAGGAGGCAGATTAATGTAATCTAGTCTTCAGGAGGTTAGGGTGTAGGAGCAGATTAATGTAATCTAGTCTTCAGGAGGTTAGGGTGTAGGGGCAGATTAATGTCATCTAGTCTTCAGGAGGTTAGGGTGTAGGAGCAGATTAATGTATCTAGTCTTCAGGAGGTTAGGGTGTAGGAGCAGATTAATGTCATCTAGTCTTCAGGAGGTTAGGGTGTAGAGCAGATTAATGTCATCTAGTCTTCAGGAGGTTAGGGTGTAGGAGCAGATTAATGTCATCTAGTCTTCAGGAGGTTAGGGTGTAGGGGCAGATTAATGTCATCTAGTCTTCAGGAGGTTTAGGGTGTAGGAGCAGATTAATGTCATCTAGTCTTCAGGAGGTTAGGGTGTAGGAGCAGATTAATGTCATCTAGTCTTCAGGAGGTTAGGGTGTAGGAGCAGATTAATGTCATCTAGTCTTCAGGAGGTTAGGGTGTAGGAGCAGATTAATGTCATCTAGTCTTCAGGAGGTTAGGGTGTAGGGGCAGATTAATGTCATCTAGTCTTCAGGAGGTTAGGGTGTAGGGAGCAGATTAATGTCATCTAGTCTTCAGGAGGTTAGGGTGTAGGAGCAGATTAATGTCATCTAGTCTTCAGGAGGTTAGGGTGTAGGGGCAGATTAATGTCATCTAGTCTTCAGGAGGTTAGGGTGTAGGAGCAGATTAATGTAATCTAGTCTTCAGGAGGTTAGGGTGTAGGGGGCAGATTAATGTAATCTAGTCTTCAGGAGGTTAGGGTGTAGGGGCAGATTAATGTAATCTAGTATTCAGGAGGTTAGGGTGTAGGGGCAGATTAATGTCATCTAGTCTTCAGGAGGTTAGGGTGTAGGAGCAGATTAATGTCATCTAGTCTTCAGGAGGTTAGGGTGTAGGAGCAGATTAATGTAATCTAGTCTTCAGGAGGTTAGGGGTGTAGAGGAGCAGATTGTCATCTAGTCTTCAGGAGGTTAGGGTGTAGAGCAGATTAATGTCATCTAGTCTTCAGGAGGTTAGGGTGTAGGGGCAGATTAATGTCATCTAGTCTTCAGGAGGTTAGGGTGTAGGAGCAGATTAATGTCATCTAGTCTTCAGGAGGTTAGGGTGTAGGAGCAGATTAATGTCATCTAGTCTTCAGGAGGTTAGGGTGTAGGGGCAGATTAATGTCATCTAGTCTTCAGGAGGTTAGGGTGTAGGGCAGATTGTAATCTAGTCTTCAGGAGGTTAGGGTGTAGGAGCAGATTAATGTCATCTAGTCTTCAGGAGGTTAGGGTGTAGGAGCAGATTAATGTAATCTAGTCTTCAGGAGGTTAGGGTGTAGGGGCAGATTAATGTAATCTAGTCTTCAGGAGGTTAGGGTGTAGGGGCAGATTAATGTCATCTAGTCTTCAGGAGGTTAGGGTGTAGGGGCAGATTAATGTCATCTAGTCTTCAGGAGGTTAGGGTGTAGGGGCAGATTAATGTAATCTAGTCTTCAGGAGGTTAGGGTGTAGGAGCAGATTAATGTCATCTAGTCTTCAGGAGGTTAGGGTGTAGGAGCAGATTAATGTCATCTAGTCTTCAGGAGGTTAGGGTGTAGGAGCAGATTAATGTCATCTAGTCTTCAGGAGGTTAGGGTGTAGGAGCAGATTAATGTCATCTAGTCTTCAGGAGGTTAGGGTGTAGGAGCAGATTAATGTCATCTAGTCTTCAGGAGGTTAGGGTGTAGGAGCAGATTAATGTAATCTAGTCTTCAGGAGGTTAGGGTGTAGGGCAGATTAATGTCATCTAGTCTTCAGGAGGTTAGGGTGTAGGAGCAGATTAATGTCATCTAGTCTTCAGGAGGTTAGGGTGTAGGGGCAGATTAATGTCATCTAGTCTTCAGGAGGTTAGGGTGTAGGAGCAGATTAATGTCATCTAGTCTTCAGGAGGTTAGGGTGTAGGGGCAGATTAATGTAATCTAGTCTTCAGGAGGTTAGGGTGTAGGAGCAGATTAATGTCATCTAGTCTTCAGGAGGTTAGGGTGTAGGGGCAGATTAATGTAATCTAGTCTTCAGGAGGTTAGGGTGTAGGAGCAGATTAATGTCATCTAGTCTTCAGGAGGTTAGGGTGTAGGAGCAGATTTAATGTCATCTAGTCTTCAGGAGGTTAGGGTGTAGGGGCAGATTAATGTCATCTAGTCTTCAGGAGGTTAGGGTGTAGGAGCAGATTAATGTCATCTAGTCTTCAGGAGGTTAGGGTGTAGGAGCAGATTAATGTCATCTAGTCTTCAGGAGGTTAGGGTGTAGGAGCAGATTAATGTCATCTAGTCTTCAGGAGGAGTTAGGGTGTAGGGGCAGATTAATGTCATCTAGTCTTCAGGAGGTTAGGGTGTAGGAGCAGATTAATGTCATCTAGTCTTCAGGAGGTTATAGGGTGTAGGGGCAGATTAATGTCATCTAGTCTTCAGGAGGTTAGGGTGTAGGGGCAGATTAATGTCATCTAGTCTTCAGGAGGTTAGGGTGTAGGGGCAGATTAATGTCATCTAGTCTTCAGGAGGTTAGGGTGTAGGGGCAGATTAATGTCATCTAGTCTTCAGGAGGTTAGGGTGTAGGGGCAGATTAATGTCATCTAGTCTTCAGGAGGTTAGGGTGTAGGAGCAGATTAATGTCATCTAGTCTTCAGGAGGTTAGGGTGTAGGAGCAGATTAATGTCATCTAGTCTTCAGGAGGTTAGGGTGTAGGAGCAGATTAATGTCATCTAGTCTTCAGGAGGTTAGGGTGTAGGAGCAGATTAATGTAATCTAGTCTTCAGGAGGTTAGGGTGTAGGAGCAGATTAATGTCATCTAGTCTTCAGGAGGTTAGGGTGTAGGGGCAGATTAATGTCATCTAGTCTTCAGGAGGTTAGGGTGTAGGGCAGATTAATGTCATCTAGTCTTCAGGAGGTTAGGGTGTAGGAGCAGATTAAATGTCATCTAGTCTTCAGGAGGTTAGGGTGTAGGAGCAGATTAATGTAATCTAGTCTTCAGGAGGTTAGGGTGTAGGAGCAGATTAATGTCATCTAGTCTTCAGGAGGTTAGGGTGTAGGGCAGATTAATGTCATCTAGTCTTCAGGAGGTTAGGGTGTAGGAGCAGATTAATGTCATCTAGTCTTCAGGAGGTTTAGGGTGTAGGAGCAGATTAATGTAATCTAGTCTTCAGGAGGTTAGGGTGTAGGAGCAGATTAATGTCATCTAGTCTTCAGGAGGTTAGGGTGTAGGGGCAGATTAATGTCATCTAGTCTTCAGGAGGTTAGGGTGTAGGAGCAGATTAATGTCATCTAGTCTTCAGGAGGTTAGGGTGTAGGAGCAGATTAATGTCATCTAGTCTTCAGGTTAGGTTAGGGTGGTAGGAGCAGATTAATGTAATCTAGTCTTCAGGAGGTTAGGGTGTAGGGGCAGATTAATGTCATCTAGTCTTCAGGAGGGTTAGGGTGTAGGAGCAGATTAATGTCATCTAGTCTTCAGGAGGTTAGGGTGTAGGAGCAGATTAATGTCATCTAGTCTTCAGGAGGTTAGGGTGTAGGAGCAGATTAATGTAATCTAGTCTTCAGGAGGTTAGGGTGTAGGAGCAGATTAATGTCATCTAGTCTTCAGGAGGTTAGGGTGTAGGGGCAGATTAATGTCATCTAGTCTTCAGGAGGTTAGGGTGTAGAGCAGATTAATGTCATCTAGTCTTCAGGAGGTAGGGTGTAGGGGCAGATTAATGTCATCTAGTCTTCAGGAGGTTAGGGTGTAGGAGCAGATTAATGTCATCTAGTCTTCAGGAGGTTAGGGTGTAGGAGCAGATTAATGTCATCTAGTCTTCAGGAGGTTAGGGTGTAGGGGCAGATTAATGTCATCTAGTCTTCAGGAGGTTAGGGTGTAGGAGCAGATTAATGTCATCTAGTCTTCAGGAGGTTAGGGTGTAGGAGCAGATTAATGTCATCTAGTTCTTCAGGAGGTTAGGGTGTAGGAGCAGATTAATGTCATCTAGTCTTCAGGAGGTTAGGGTGTAGGGGGCAGATTAATGTCATCTAGTCTTCAGGAGGTTAGGGTGTAGGAGCAGATTAATGTCATCTAGTCTTCAGGAGGTTAGGGTGTAGGGCAGATTAATGTCATCTAGTCTTCAGGAGGTTAGGGTGTAGGGGCAGATTAATGTCATCTAGTCTTCAGGAGGTTAGGGTGTAGGGCAGATTAATGTCATCTAGTCTTCAGGAGGTTAGGGTGTAGGGGCAGATTAATGTCATCTAGTCTTCAGGAGGTTAGGGTGTAGGGGCAGATTAATGTCATCTAGTCTTCAGGAGGTTAGGGTGTAGGAGCAGATTAATGTCATCTAGTCTTCAGGAGGTTAGGGTGTAGGAGCAGATTAATGTCATCTAGTCTTCAGGAGGTTAGGGTGTAGGAGCAGATTAATGTCATCTAGTCTTCAGGAGGTTAGGGTGTAGGAGCAGATTAATGTAATCTAGTCTTCAGGAGGTTAGGGTGTAGGGGCAGATTAATGTCATCTAGTCTTCAGGAGGTTAGGGTGTAGGAGCAGATTAATGTCATCTAGTCTTCAGGAGGTTAGGGTGTAGGAGCAGATTAATGTCATCTAGTCTTCAGGAGGGTTAGGGTGTAGGGGCAGATTAATGTCATCTAGTCTTCAGGAGGTTAGGGTGTAGGAGCAGATTAATGTAATCTAGTCTTCAGGAGGTTAGGGTGTAGGAGCAGATTAATGTCATCTAGTCTTCAGGAGGTTAGGGTGTAGGGGCAGATTAATGTCATCTAGTCTTCAGGAGGTTAGGGTGTAGGGCAGATTAATGTAATCTAGTCTTCAGGAGGTTAGGGTGTAGGGGCAGATTAATGTAATCTAGTCTTCAGGAGGTTAGGGTGTAGGGGCAGATTAATGTAATCTAGTCTTCAGGAGGTTAGGGTGTAGGGCAGATTATGTCATCTAGTCTTCAGGAGGTAGGGTGTAGGAGCAGATTAATGTCATCTAGTCTTCAGGAGGTTAGGGTTTAGGAGCAGATTAATGTAATCTAGTCTTCAGGAGGTTAGGGTGTAGGAGCAGATTAATGTCATCTAGTCTTCAGGAGGTTAGGGTGTAGGGGCAGATTAATGTCATCTAGTCTTCAGGAGGTTAGGGTGTAGGGGCAGATTAATGTCATCTAGTCTTCAGGAGGTTAGGGTGTAGGAGCAGATTAATGTAATCTAGTCTTCAGGAGGTTAGGGTGTAGGGGCAGATTAAGGTAATCTAGTCTTCAGGAGATGTTATTATCTATTTACTTGATTTAGTCTGATCAGTGGAACAATTCTCATTCTTAACAATGGGCTAAAATACAGGGTAATTACTGTGCTTGTCAGCAAGAAAACTACTGTTAGTAGTACATATATTACAAAGCATGTAGAGGTCTGTAATTTGTATCATAGGTACACTTCAACTGTGAGAGACGGAATCTAAAACAAAAATCCAGAAAATCACATTGTATGATTTTTAAGTAATTAATTTGCTTACTTATGTATTAATTTACATAATTACAGACCTCTACATGCTTTGTAAGTAGGAAAACCTGCAAAATCGGCAGTGTATCAAATACTTGTTCTCCCCACTGTATATCCTACCAACAGGACATTAAAAACTGTAATATCTTATGTTTCACCGAGTCGTGGCTGAACGAAGACATGAATAACATACAGCTGGCGGGTTATACACTGCATCGGCAGGATAGAACAGCAGCCTCTGGTAAGACAAAGGGTTAGGTCTATGTATATTTGTAAACAACAGCTGGTGCACTATATCTCTAAGGAAGTCTCGAGGTTTTGCTCCCCTGATGTAGAGTACCTCATGATAAGGCTGTAGACCACACTATCTACCAAGAGAGTTCTCATCTATATTCTTCGTAGCTGTCTATTTATGTTCATCAAACCGATGCTGGCACTAAGACCACACTCAACGAGCTGTATAAAAATAAGAAATAATTAAAGAGCAGCAGTAAAATAAAAGTAGCAGGGATTTATATAGTGGTGGTTATAATGTTACCTTCATCAGCATAGCAGGGATTTATATAGTGGTGTTGGTGTTGGGGGGGGGGGGGGTTGAATGCCAGCTGCCCAGCATAGGGTTACCTGCCATCCACATCTTGCCATTGTTAGGGTGTACTCGATTGAAATGGCACAATACACTTCTGTGGATCAAATTCAACCCACGTAATCAATTAAGCAATGCCACCATAAACACGTTTCCAAGGTTGTAACGTTACAGTTCCATTTACAACCATGAAAACCAATCGGCTACCAAGACAACCATAATAGAATGGATCTATTTCTATGATGAAACATACCAATATGTAGCTATACCCAGGGGCGTCAGGGTTCATATCTGCAGTAACCGAGTAGTCCAGCCACTCTCTTCCTATGAACCAGTTGCTATTAAATGAACGTTTTTGGACAGACAACCTGTGGCTAGGGTAGGATTCTAGGCTAACCTGGGCTGGCTCCTCTGTTCCAAGATCGTCAGGTAACAGTCGTACTTAGGTGGAGGGGGCTGTGGAGCCATTATCCTGGCGGTGCTTGTGGAAGGGTGGGTAGGATCTGCACGCGGAGCTAGCTGGAGCTAACTGGAGCTCGGCAGCATCACTTTAGGTGGTTTGATGCTGCTGCTGCTCATCACTCTCCTTCTCGGTTTTGGGCTTTGTTTGGGGTCTTTGGCAAAGCCAATTTCTGATATCCATCGTGGCAGTGGCAGATTAGCTGGT
Organism: Coregonus suidteri; assembly: GCA_036851935.1. Lineage (NCBI taxonomy): Eukaryota > Metazoa > Chordata > Actinopteri > Salmoniformes > Salmonidae > Coregonus > Coregonus suidteri. The sequence continues at coordinate 603,275 of CM072230.1, forward strand.
TCAAACTAGCTAAATAGGCTAAGGTTAATAACACTAAGGCTATGGCTAAGGTTCAATAACACTAAGGCTAGGCTAAGGTTAATAACACTAAGGCTAGGCTAAGGTTAATAACACTAAGGCTAGGCTAAGGTTAATAACAGCTAAGGCTAGGCTAAGGTTTAATAACACTAAGGCTAGGCTAAGGTTAATAACACTAAGGCTAGGCTAAGGTTAATAACACTAAGGCTAGGCTAAGGTTAATAACACTAGGCTAGGCTAAGGTTAATAACACTAAGGCTAGGCTAAGGTTAATAACACTAAGGCTAGGCTAAGGTTAATAACACTAAGGCTAGGCTAAGGTTAATAACACTAAGGCTTTTTCCATTGTGCTGAGCAGCGAAGTGTAGATACAAATTTTGCGCCAACCTGTCACTCAATAATTAGAACTTTTTTTGCTATTTTTATAAAGGGACATAAAACTAAACCCTAAAGGGCTAAAGTTTCAACTGAGGGGCCCAGCCCCCTTTAGCCCCCTCGGGGAGTTCGGGCCCTGCCCCCTTTAGCCCCCTCGGGGAGTCGGGCCCTGCCCCTTTAGCCCCCTCGGGGAGTCGGGCCCTGCCCCCTTTGGCCCCCTCGGGGAGCGGGATTAATGCCCCCTCGGGGAGTCAGGCCCTGCCCCCTTTAGCCCCTCGGGGAGTCGGGCCCTGCCCCCTTTAGCCCCCTCGGGGAGGTTAGGCCCTGCCCCCAGCCCCTCGTGGAGTCTAGCCCTGCCCCCTTTACCCCCTGTGCGGGGGGAGTCGGCCCTGTCCCCCTTTAGGCCCCCTCAGGAGTCAGCCGGGGGCCCTGCCCCCTTTAGCCCCCTCATCTAGTCGGGCCCTGCCCCCTTTAGGGTCTGTCGTGGAGTCGGGCCCTGCCCCCCTTTAGCCCCTCGTGGAGTCGGGTGTAGGGCCGCCCCTTAATGTCCCCTCGTGGAGTCGGGCCCTGCCCCCTTTAGCCCCCTAGGGGAGTAATGCCCTACCCCCCCTTTAGGCCCCTCGTAGGAGTCGGGGCCCTGCCCCCTGTAGCCCCTCGTGGAGTCGGGCCCTGCCCCCTTAGCCCCTCGTGGAGTCAGGGCCCTGCCCCCTTAGCCCCCCTCAGGAGTTAGGGCCCTACCCCCCCCAGCCCCCTAATGGAGTCGGGCCCTACCCCCTTTAGCCCCCCTCGGGGAGTCGGGCCTGACCCCTTTAGAGCCCACCCCCCCCTCGTGGAGTCGGGCCCAGCCCCCTTTAGCCCCTCGTGGAGGGGGGCCCTGCCCCCTTTAGCCCCCCTCGGGGAGTCGGGCCCTGCCCCTTTAGCCCATTGTGTAGTCGGCCCTGCCCCCTTTAGCCCCCTCGGGGAGTCGGGCCAGCCCCCTTTTATCCCCTCGGGAGTCGGCCCTGTGTAGGAGCAGATTAATGTCATCTAGTCTTCAGGAGGTTTAGGGTGTAGGAGCAGATTAATGTAATCTAGTCTTCAGGAGGTTAGGGTGTAGGAGCAGATTAATGTCATCTAGTCTTCAGGAGGTTAGGGTGTAGGGGCAGATTAATGTTAATCTAGTCTTCAGGAGGTTAGGGTGTAGGGGCAGATTAATGTCATCTAGTCTTCAGGAGGTTAGGGTGTAGGAGCAGATTAATGTCATCTAGTCTTCAGGAGGTTAGGGTGTAGGAGCAGATTAATGTAATCTAGTCTTCAGGAGGTTAGGGTGTAGGAGCAGATTAATGTCATCTAGTCTTCAGGAGGTTAGGGTGTAGGAGCAGATTAATGTCATCTAGTCTTCAGGAGGTTAGGGTGTAGGAGCAGATTAATGTCATCTAGTCTTCAGGAGGTTAGGGTGTAGGAGCAGATTAATGTAATCTAGTAGTCTTCAGGAGGTTAGGGTGTAGGAGCAGATTAATGTCATCTAGTCTTCAGGAGGTTAGGGTGTAGGAGCAGATTAATGTCATCTAGTCTTCAGGAGGTTTAGGGTGTAGGAGCAGATTAATGTCATCTAGTCTTCAGGAGGTTAGGGTGTAGGAGCAGATTAATGTCATCTAGTCTTCAGGAGTTAGGGTGTAGGAGCAGATTAATGTAATCTAGTCTTCAGGAGGTTAGGGTGTGTAGGGCAGATTAATGTCATCTAGTCTTCAGGAGGTTAGGGTGTAGGAGGCAGATTAATGTCATCTAGTCTTCAGGAGGTTAGGGTGTAGGAGCAGATTAATGTCATCTAGTCTTCAGGAGGTTAGGGTGTAGGAGCAGATTAATGTAATCTAGTCTTCAGGAGGTTAGGGTGTAGGAGCAGATTAATGTCATCTAGTCTTCAGGAGGTTAGGGTGTAGGAGCAGATTAATGTAATCTAGTCTTCAGGAGGTTAGGGTGTAGGAGCAGATTAATGTCATCTAGTCTTCAGGAGGTTAGGGTGTAGGGCAGATTAATGTCATCTAGTCTTCAGGAGGTTAGGGTGTAGGGCAGATTAATGTACATCTAGTCTTCAGGAGGTTAGGGTGTAGGGGCAGATTAATGTAATCTAGTCTTCAGGAGGTTAGGGTGTAGGGGCAGATTAATGTAATCTAGTCTTCAGGAGGTTAGGGGTGTAGGGGCAGATTAATGTCATCTAGTCTTCAGGAGGTTAGGGTGTAGGAGCAGATTAATGTCATCTAGTCTTCAGGAGGTTAGGGTGTAGGAGCAGATTAATGTAATCTAGTCTTCAGGAGGTTAGGGTGTAGGGCAGATTAATGTAATCTAGTCTTCAGGAGGTTAGGGTGTAGGGGCAGATTAATGTCATCTAGTCTTCAGGAGGTTAGGGTGTAGGAGCAGATTAATGTCATCTAGTCTTCAGGAGGTTAGGGTGTAGGAGCAGATTAATGTAATCTAGTCTTCAGGAGGTTAGGGTGTAGGGCAGATTAAGGTAATCTAGTCTTCAGGAGATGTTATTATCTATTTACTTGATTTAGTCTGATCAGTGGAACAATTCTCATTCTTAACAATGGGCTAAAATACAGGGTAATTACTGTGCTTGTCAGCAAGAAAACTACTGTTAGTAGTACATATATTACAAAGCATGTAGAGGTCTGTAATTTGTATCATAGGTACACTTCAACTGTGAGAGACGGAATCTAAAACAAAAATCCAGAAAATCACATTGTATGATTTTTAAGTAATTAATTTGCTTACTTATGTATTAATTTACATAATTACAGACCTCTACATGCTTTGGTACGTAGGAAAACCTGCAAAATCGGCAGTGTATCAAATTAACTTGTTCTCCCCACTGTATATCCTACCAACAGGACATTAAAAACTGTAATATCTTATGTTTCACCGAGTCGTGGCTGAACGAAGACATGAATAACATACGCAGCTGGCGGTTTATACACTGCATCGCAGGATAGAACAGCAGCCTCTTGTAAGACAAAGGGTGGCGGTCTATGTATATTTGTAAACAACAGCTGGTGCACAATATTCTAAGGAAGTCTCGAGGTTTTGCTCCCCTGAGGTAGAGTACCTCATGATAGGGGCTGTAGACCACACTATCTACCAAGAGAGTTCTCATCTATATTCTTCGTAGCTGTCCTATTTACCACCACAAACCCGGATGCTGGCACTAAGACCACACTCAAACGAGCTGTTATAAAAATAAGAATAATTAAAGAGCAGCAGTAAAATAAAAGTAGCAGGGATTTATATAGTGGTGGTTTATTAATGTTACCTCATCAGCATAGCAGGGGATTTATATAGTGGGTGTTGGTGTTGGGGGGGGGGGGTTGAATGCCAGCTGCCCAGCATAGGGTTACCTGCCATCCACATCTTGCCATTGTTAAGCCTGTACTCGATTGAAATGGCACAATACACTTCTGTGGATCAAATTCAACCCACGTAATCAATTAAGCAATGCCACCATAAACCACTTTTCCAATTTGTAACGTTACAGTTCCATTTACAACCCAGGAAAACCAATCGGCTTACCAAGACAACCATAATAGAATGGATCTATTTCTATGATGAAACATACCAATTGTAGCTATACCCAGGGGCGTCATTTTGGGTTCATATCTGCAGTAACCGAGTAGTCCAGCCACTCTCTTCCTATGAACCAGTTGCTATTAAATGAAACGTTTTTGGGACAGACAACCTGTGGCTAGGGTAGGATTCTAGGCTAACCTGGCTGGCTCCTCTGTTCCAAGATCGTCAGGAAACAGTCGTACTTAGGTGGAGGGGCTGTGGAGCCATTATCCTGGCGGTGGCTTGTGGAAGGGTGGGTAGGATCTGCACGCGGAGCTAGCTGGAGCTAAACCTGGAGCCTCGGCAGCATCACTTCGGTGGTTTGATGCTGCTGCTGCTCATCACTCTCCTTCTCGTTTTGGCTTTTGTTTGGGTACTTTGGCAAAGCCACTTTTCTGATATCCATCGTGGTGGCAGTGTCAGATTAGCTGGTTTCAAACTAGCTAAATAGGCTAAGGTTAATAACACTAAGGCTAGGCTAAGGTTAATAACACTAAGGCTAGGCTAAGGTTAATACACTAAGGCTAGGCTAGGTTAATACACTAAGGCTAGGCTAAGGTTAATAACACTAAGGCTAGGCTAAGGTTAATAACACTAAGGCTAGGCTAAGGTTAATAACACTAAGGCTAGGCTAGGTTAATAACACTAAGGCTAGGCTAAGGTTAATAACACTAAGGCTAGGCTAAGGTTAATAACACTAAGGCTAGGCTAAGGTTAATAACACTAAGGCTAGGCTAAGGTTAATAACACTAAAGGCTAGGCTAAGGTTAATAACACTAAGGCTTTTTCCATTGTGCTGACACAGCGAAGTGTAGATACCAATTTTGCGCCCAACCTGTCACTCAATAATTAGAACTTTTTTTGCTATTTTTATAAAGGGACAACATAAAACTAAAGCCCCTAAAGGGGCTAAAGTTTTCACTGGGAGTCGGCCCTGCCAGCCCCCCTTAAGCCCCCTACCCCCGTCGGGGAGTCGGGCCCTGCCCCCTTTAGCCCCCTCGGGAGTCGGGCCCATGCCCCCTTTAGCCCCCTCGGGGAGTCGGGCCCTGCCCCCCCTTTGGCCCCCTCGGGGAGTCGGCCCTGCCCCTTTAGCCCCCTCGGGGAGTCGGCCCTCCCTCCTTTAGCCCCTCGGGGAGTCGGGCCCTGCCCCCTTTAGCCCCCTCGGGGAGTCGGGGGGCCCTGCCCCCTTTAGCCCCTCGTGGAGTCGGTCCCTGCCCCCTTTAGCCCCCTCGGGGGAGTCGGGCCCTGCCCCCCCTTTAGCCCCCTCGGGGGAGTCGGGCCCTGCCCCCTTTTAGGCCCCCTCGGGGAGTCGGGCCCTGCCCCCTTTAGCCCCAGTCGTTGAGTCGGGCCCTGGCCCCTTTAGCCCCTCGGGGAGTCGGGCGCCGTGCCCCCTTTAGGCCCCCTCGGAGAGTCGGGCCCTGTGCCCCCTTTTAGCCCCCTCGTGGCGTCGGGCCCCTGCCCCCTTTAGCCCCCTCTGGGAGTCGGGCCCTGCCACCCCTTTAGCCCCCTCGTTGAGTCGGGCCCTGCCCCATTTAGTCCCCCTCGGGGGGGGAGTCGGGCCCTGCCCCCTTAGCCCCCTCTGGGAGTCGGGCCCTGCCCCTTTAGCCCCCTCGGGGAGTCGGGGGGGACCTGCCCCCTTTAGCCCCCTCGGGAGAGTCGGGCCCTGCCCCCTTTAGCCCCCTTTCGTCGGAGTCGGGCCCTGCCCCCCTTAGAGCCCCCGCGTGGAGTCGGGCCCTGACATACTCTAGCACAACCAATAGTATGTGGACACCTCGTCAAACATCTTCTCATTCCTAACATCATGGGCATTAATATGGAGTTGGTCCCCCCCCTTTGCTGCATATAACAGCCTCCATTCATCTGGGAAGGCTTTCCCTAGATGTTGGAACATTGCTGCAGGGACTTGCTTCCATTCAGCCACAAGAGCATTTAGTGGAGGTCGGCACTGATGTTGGGCGATTAGGCCTAGCTCGCAGTCGGCGTTCCAATTGAACCCAAAGGTGTTCGATGGGTTGAGGTCAGGATGACTATGTGAAGGTGCCAGTCAAGTTCTTCCACCGATCTCTGACAAACCATTTCTGTATTGACCCTCACTTTGTACACAGGGTCATTGTCCATGCTGAAACAGGAAGGCCTTCCCAACTTTTGTCACAAAGTTGGAAGCACAGAATCGTCTAGAAACAGGGGTGTCAAACGTCCGTCCCCGGCCGCGTAGCCGGATCAGGCCCGCAAACTGGTTTAATCCGGCCCCGCGATGATTAGAAAAAAAAATAATACTAAAAAAAGTTTTTTTGTAAAGTATAAAAAATGCGCTGCAATTTTTCAATAAAAAAAACTGCTGTTCCAATTGCGTCCACTGGATGGCGCAATAGCAATTGTGTTAAGCAAGCAAACTGTTTATAACCGGGGCAGAGCAAGTAGGTCAAGCACGGTGCAGCCATGAGCTACTTTGTTTTGGCCCTGCGATATTTATATACGGCTTCTACTTTTAACCTTATGTGCTTTGGCACCCTCATTGCCCCAATATGTCTCTGTCAAAAAGAGAAAAGTGGACCGCAGAGTGCAGAGTTTTCCAAGAAAATGGTCATCCTATTATTCACTGAATTGAATGGGAAAGCTGTATGTTTGGTGTGTTCAGAGCATGTTTGCAGTGTGCTGAAAGAATATAACCTTCGTCGCCACTATGTGAGTCTTCATGCCGACAAATATGACAACTTTCAAGGACAGCGGAGATGAGAGAAGTGAATGAACTGTTGGCAGGTCTGAAGAAACAGCAATCTGTGTTTACTCACGGAGCCGAGACATCAGTGACGCTGCAGTGAAAGCTAGCTACCTCATTGCTAATGAAATCGCAGTGGCTTCAAAACCATTTTAGTGAGGGTGAATTTGTAAAAACATGCATGATGAAGGGCAGCGGAGATTGTGTGCCCTGAAAAGCGGCAAGCTTTTGCAAATAACGCCTGACAATCAACACAGTTGGCAGACAGGGATTTCCGATCTTCAGTGGATTTGGACAGCCAGTTTGGAGCAAAAAGTAAAGTCCCATTTATTGCGTTTTCGGTTGCAATTGATGAAAGCACGGACATTACGATGTTGCACCACTGGCCATTTTCATGCCGGCGGAGTTGATGACACATTGACCGTGCACCGAGGAGTTCGTGGAGTTGGTGCCGGATGACAGATACAACGACAGCAGCTGATATTTTTTAACCGCCCTCGTCGGCGCGCTGGACAGGGTCGGAGTGGACTGGTCCCGCCTGTCAGCCTGGCTACAGATGGTGCTCCCTCAATGATCGGGAAAGCAGGCGTTGTGACAAAGTTTCAGAGAGAAAGTGCAATCTGCAAATGGAGGACGTGAATTTTTTGACTTTTCACTGTATTTTGCACCAGGAGGCTTTGTGTTGCAAGTCATTAAAGATGGATAAACGTCATGAAGGTGGTCCATCCAAACTGTTAATTTCGTCCGATCCAGAAGCCTGAATCACCCCCCGTCAGTTGTTGACAGCCTTTCTCAGAGAGAGACCACATCTATGGCCTGCCATAGCCACACTGAGTAAGATGGTTAAGCCGAGGTGCTGTGCTGAGGCGTTTCTTTGATTTACGAGAGAAAATTGAAACAGTTCATGGAAGAAAAGGGCAAACCAGTGTTAGAATTTCATTCCGCAGAATGGATGTAGGATCGCTTGCATTTATGGTGGATGTTACACAGAGCACCTGAATAACTTGAACAAACAGCTGCAGGGGAGCAACAAAGTTGTCACGCAGATATTATGACAGCATACGTTCTTTCAAGTTGAAGCTGTCATTGTGGGAAGACTCAACTTGCCGCGGTGATGCAGCTCACTTCCCCTGTCTGAAAAATGTGTGCGGCGACCGCAACATGTGGCCAGACATGAAGCGGTTCAAAGATAAAATAACGGGAACTGTTTCGGGAGTTTGAGCAACGCTTTTCAGATTTATGTTTATATGTTTTTATGTTGATGTGCTATTGTTTTTAATTGATTTTTTTTATTTGTATATTTAACCTATTCTTGACTCTGTGTGGTTTGCTTGCACTTGTTTGGGGAACAGGATTTCATTATTTGTATCTACATTTCCTGCCTGAGACATGACCACCCTGATATAGTTCTGTGATCTGTGAAACAGTTCTGTTAATCACTGAGGCATTGTGTGTTTGTGTGTTCTTTTTCTTTAGAATTTTCAAATAACTTGACGTGTTTTATGATTATAGTGATGTTGTGCTTGTACTATTTTTTGGACACACTGTCCTCAGGCTCCAGCTTTATGTTGTATGTTGATCGTATTAAAAACAAGAAAACCATCTGAGTTGTTTGGTTTTTTAGTTATATATACCATGATTTTTCCGGTCCGGCCCATTTGGGAATAGATTTTCTCCATGTGGCCCCTGAGCCTAAAATGAGTTTGAACACCCCTGGTCTGAGAATGTTTATTGTATGCTGTAAAGAGCGTTAAGATTTCCCTTCACTGGAACTAAGGAGCTTAGAGCCCGAACCATGAAAAACAGCCCCGAGACCATTATTCCTCCTCCACCAAACTTTACAGTTGGCACTATGCAATGGGCAGGTGGCGTTCTCCTGGCATCCGCCAAACCCCAGATTAGTCCGTTGGACTGCCAGATGGTGAAGCGTGATTCATCACTCCAGAGAACGCGTTTCCACTGCCCAGAGTCCAATGGTGGCGAGCTTTACACCACTCCATCCGACGCTTGTGCATTGCGGCATTGGTGATCTTAGGCTTTGTGTGCGGCTGCTGCCTCGGCCATGAAACCCATTCATGAAGCTTCCGACAAACAGTTTTGTGCTGATTTTGCTTCCAGAGGCAGTTTGGAACTCGGTAGTGAGTGTTTGCAACCGAGGACAGACGATTTTTACACGCTACGTGCTTCAGCACTTGGTGGTCCCCGTTCTGTGAGCTTGTGTGGCCCACACCACTTCGCGGCTGAGCCGTTGTTGCTTTTCCCAGATGTTTTTCAACTTCACAATAACAGCACTTACAGTTTGACTGGTGCAGCTTTAGCAGGGCAGACATTTTGATGAACTGACTTGTTGGAAAGGTGGCATCCCAATGACTGGCCACGTTGAAAGTCACTGAGCTCTTCAGTAAGCCCATTCTACTAGCCAGTGTTTTGTCTAGTGGAATTGCTTGGCTGTGTGCTCGATTTTATACACCTGTCACAACGGGTGTGGCTGAAATACTCCGAATCCACTAATTTGAAAGGGCTGTCCACATACTTTTTTGTATATAATGTGTACTTCATCAATTTGGGCACCAGGCATATAGTATAGCCTCTCCTGGCTAGTGGCTAGTGGCTAGGTGGCTAGGTGTCACGCTTCCTAGTGGCTATGTGGCTAGGTGTCACGCTTCCTAGTGGCTATGTGGCTAGGTGTCACGCTTCCTAAGTGGCTATGTGGCTAGGTGTCACGCTTCCCCTAGTGGCTATGTGGCTAGGTGTCACGCTTCCTAGTGGCTATGTGGCTAGGTGTCACGCTTCCTAGTGGCTATGTGGCTAGGTGTCACGCTTCCTAGTGGCTATGTGGCTAGGTGTCACGCTTCCTAGTGGCTAGGTGGCTAGGTGTCCACGCTTCCTAGTGGCTAGGTGGCTAGGTGTCACGCTTCCTAGTGGCTATGTGGCTAGGTGTCACGCTTTCCTAGTGGCTATGTGGCTAGGTGTCACGCTTCCTAGTGGCGATGTGGCTAGGTGTCACGCTTCCTAGTGGCTATGTGGCTAGGTGTCACGCTTCCTAGTGGCTATTGTGGCTAGGTGTCACGCTTCCTAGGTGGCTATGTGGCTAGGTGTCACGCTTCCTAGTGGCTATGGTGGCTAGGTGTCACGCTTCCTAGTGGCTATGTGGCTAGGTGTCACGCTTCCTAGTGGCTATGTGGCGTCACGCTTCCGAGTGGCTGTGGCTATGTGGCTAGGTGTCACGCTTCCTAGTGGCTATGTGGCTAGGGTCACGTGTCCGCTGGCTAGTGGCTAGGCGCGTCACGCTTCCTAGTGGCTATGTCACTCTTCCTATGGCTAGGTGTCACGCTAGTGCTAGTGGCTAGGCGTCACGCTTCCTAGTGGCTAGGTGTCACGCTTCCTAGTGGCTAGGTGGCTAGTGACACGCTTCCTAGTGGCTAGGTGGCTATGTTGGCTAGGTGTCACGCTTCCTAGTGGCTAGGCGTTACGTGATCAACGCTTTCTAGTGGCTATGTGGCTAGGTGTCCCACCGGCTATCCTATGTGCTAGGTGTCACGCTTCCTAGTGGCTATGTGGCTAGGTGTCACGCTTCCTAAGTGGCTATGTGGCTAGGTGTCACGCTTCCTAGTGGCTATGTGGCTAGGTGTCACGCTTCCTAGTGGCTATGTGGGGTAGGGGCTAGTGTCACGCTTCCTAGTGGTGTGTCACGCTTTCTAGTGGCTATGTGGCTAGGTGTCACGCTTTCTCTAGTGGATATGTGGCTAGGTGTCACGGCTTCCTAGTGCTATGTGGCTAGGTGTCACGCTTCCTAGTGGCTATGTGGCTAGGTGTCACGCTTCCTAGTGGCTATGTGGCTAGGTGTCACGCTTCCTAGTGGCTATGTGGCTAGGTGTCACGCTTCCTAGTGGCTAGGGTGTGCTAGGTGTCACGCTTCCTAGTGGCTAGGTGGCTAGGAGGTGTCACGCTTCCTAGTGGCTATGTGGCTAGGTGTCACGCTTCTAGTGGCTATGTGGCTAGGTGTCACGCTTCCTAGGTTTCGCTTCCTAGTGCTATGGTGGCTAGGTGTCACGCTTCTAGTGGCTATGTGGCTAGGTGTCACGCTTCCTAGTGGCTATGTGGCTAGGTGTCACGCTTCCTAGTGGCTAGGTGGCTAGGTGTCCACGCTTCCTAGTGGCTAGGTGGCTAGGTGTCACGCTTCCTAGTGGCTAGGTGGCTAGGTGTCACGCTTCCTAGTGGCTAGGTGGCTAGGTGTCACGCTCCTAGTGGCTAGGTGTCACGCTTCCTAGTGGCTAGGTGTCACGCTTCCTAGGGATGGCTATGTGGCTAGATGTGTCACGCTTCCTAGTGGCTATGTGGCTGTCACGCTTCCTAGTGGCTATGTGGCTAGGGTGTCACGCTTCCTAGTGGCTATGTGCTAGGTGTCACTGCTTCCTAGTGGCTATGTGGCTAGGCGTCACGCTTCCTAGTGGCTATGTGGCTAGGTGTCACGCTTCCTAGTTTGTTGTCATTACTCCAACGTAACGTTGATGGGTGAGTTGGGATGGAACACCTCAGTCACTAGGGCTCTGTCGTAGTAGTGTTGTTGTTTAGCTGTGTGTCAGACGGTCAGTTGTCAGTCTTCTAGATTAAAAAAAAACCTGTATTGGCTATGCACAGAGAATGTGCACAAATAATTGATGCTCTGCTCTCGAGCTCAATGTGGACGCATGCCTGACTTTGCAATCAATTAGGTCCCTACAGTGTTTATAAACAGTTATGAATGGATATTACCAGCAAAATCTAACGGAGTGCATGCAGGTAAAGTGGTTTTATTTTGTCCCAGGTAATAACAGCCTCATGTTGAAAGTAACCCTGACCCTTCTGAATCCATCACCACAGCACACCTGTCTTCCTATTTTCTCCTGAATTCTCTCTCTTTGTGCCTTTCGTCCTTTTCTCTCTTCTCCTCTTCCATTGGAAGTCCTTTAGTTTTTCCACAAGCCTCTTATGTCCTGACATTAACCAATATGAAATTAAACCTTTCCTCTTGTCTCCTCCCTGTCTCCACTAATGTCCCTCCTTCTCTATCCTCTCCTCACCTCTCCTCTCCTCTCCTCTCCTCCCTGTCTCCACTAATTGTCCCTCCTTCTCTCTCCTCTCCTCTCCTCTCCTCCCTGTCTCCACTAATGTCCCTCCTTCTCTCGCTCCTCTCCTCTCCTCCCTGTCTCCACTAATGTCCCTCCTCCTCTCTCACTCCTCTCCTCCCTGTCTCCACTAATGTCCCTCCTTCTCGCTCCTCTCTTCCAGATGCAGTTCATGCTGCTGTTCAGTATACAGGGGAAGCTGCGTCTCCGAAGTGGTATGTTCCTCTGTCTGATAAGGAGAAGAAGAAGATTACCAGAGAGCTGGTCCAGACGGTTCTGGCCAGGAAACCCAAGATGTGTTCCTTTCTGGAAGTGGAGAGACCTCAAGGGGGTTGTTTACAAGAGGTGAGTAAGTGTCAATGCTCAAGCACCCTATTCCCAATATAGTGCACTACTTTTGGCTCTGGTCAAAAGTAGTGCACTATAAAGAGAATAGGGTGGTATTTGGGAAGCACGCCATCCCCCACCAGGTTGCGATCCTTATCACTGTCAGAAAAGGATCTTCGGATCACAGAATTGTGACGTATATGGGGTTAATTTGACACTTTTGTGCCGTACATACTGTGGTGTACCGCAGGTTAGCCACCAGGGGGAGACTCGTCGAGGCCTGGTGGCAGACGGAGTCTACGTCACGCGGGGCGATGGCTCCCTCTGCTGGACGTGCCAGGTCTCGACTGAGGCCCGAGTCGGGGACCCGTCCGAGAGGACGGAAGGGCACCCCCACCGCCGTATACCCCGAACCGACAGTCTGTGGGGCCAAAGGGCCGCAGACTTGCAGAGAGATGGCCGGGGGAGAGCCGACCCGCCGCCGACAACCCCAGGTAGATGGAGAACAAAGGAAGTGTGGCGCCGGGGGCCACCTTGCATGGAATTGCCCAGCTCAAGAGGAGTCGATGCCATCAGCGAGTCCCGAAGGTGAGATGGGCCACGCAGTGAACTACATCAGCTCCTGTTGGGTGCACCGGGAACCACCGGCACCCATGGTCCGAATCTCTATTAGACTCCGGGAGTGTGGTTACGCTCGTAGCCACGAGCCTGCTGTCCCAGGGGACCGAACGTGGTGGGGAGATGTCAGTTTCCTGTGTCCGTGGTGACACCAAGCGGTATCCAACCGTACAGGCCAACATCGTGACGCCACAAGGGAGCTGCCAGATGATGGAGGGTGCCGTGCCGGAGTTGCCGGTACCCCTCCTCGTGGGACGAGATTGTCCGCTGTTGGCGGCACTGTGGAGGCACGAACTGAGGAAAAAGGTACGAGCCGGCGGAAAACGAGAGCGAGGACGACCCGTTTCCTGCACGGCCCGGAAGCAAGCGGTTGACAAACCCGCATCGATGGGTCCTGAGTCGGAGTCCGAGGGGGCGCCGGAACTGACCCCCCTGGTGAACAACTGGAGGAGGAGCCCATCCTTTTCCTGGGACCAGCCGAGACACCCGCCATGGGACCAGCCGAGACACCCGCCATGGGACCAGCCGAGACACCCGCCATGGGCCAACTGAGGGGACAGTTCGGGACTGCCCAGTGGGAGGGATCTGAACTTTGAAAGCGGTGGGACAGCAACTTCTGGGGGTGAGAGGACTGGCGATACCCCCATTTTCCAAAATGAAGAATAACCTTTTGGGTATCAGGTGTCGCTTCAAAGGGGGAACTTCGAGAGGTACTGTTGACGCCCCGACGTGAAACCGTTCTTCAGCTGGTCCACACCCATTTGTTTGGGGGCGCACCTGGTAATGGAGAAGAACCCGGGAACGGATCGCCGCCTGGTTCCACTGGCCCGGGATGAGGAGGGCGGTGGAAGACTATTGTCGCAGCTGCCCGGAGTGTCAAATCACTGCCCCAAAAGCACACGTCCGAAACACCGCTGGTCCCCCTAACCGATCATTGGGGTGCCCTTTGAACGCATCGCCATGGACATAGTGGGAACCCCTGGTAAACAGCACGAGGACACCGGTACGTCCTGGTAATAGTAGATTATGCAAAACCCCGTATCCCGAGGCCATTCCCCTACGGGGCGGCAGTCTCCAAGGGAATCGCCCGGGAGCTGTTTCCATCTCTTTAGCCCTGTGGCATCCTGAACGAGATCCTGACCGACCAAGGTACCGAATTCATGTCCCGACTAATGAAAGATTTGTGTGCTCTCCTACAGATCAAAGCAGCAGATCCGGGCCTCCGGTCTTTCACCCAGCAGTCGGATGGGATGGTCTCGTCGGAGCGGTTCAATAAAACACTCAAACAAATGCTGTGGAAGGTGTCATCAAGCAGGACGGGAAGAACTGGCCAGCTACTACCCCACCTAATGTTCCCGGTCCGAGAAGTACCCTAGTCTCCACCGGGTTTTTCCCCTTTCGAACTCCTCTATGGGAGGAGGCCACGCGGCCTACTGGACCTCGCCAAGGAGGTGTGGGAAGCCCCAGCCGACCCCCTCACACAGCGTGGTGGAACACGTAGAGACGATGAGGGAGCGGATGACAGCCATATGATGCCACTGGTAAGGGAACACTATGGAGAAGGCCCAAAGCGCCCAAGTGCAGGTCTACAATCAGAGAAACCAGACCAGATAATTCCAGGTGGGAGACAAGGTACTGGTCCTAATCCCCACGGCAGAAAGTAAGTTCCTGGAAACATGGCACGGGCCATACGAGGTGATAGTGTGAAAATGTATGCACTCACTAACTGTAAGTTGCTCTGGATAAGAGCGTCTGCTAAATGACTAAAAATTTTAAATAGAGAAGCTGGGACCCGTCAATTACCGCGTGCGGCAGCCGGGGAGACGGAAATCCCAACAGATTTACGACGTGAACCTGTTGAAGAGGAGGCACGAGAGGACAGCCTTGGCTGTGTTATGGTCGGGACCCAGGACGCCAACGGTACCAGTGGTGGTCCCGAGCAATGAGGACCTCGACCCGGCTCAGAAGCAAACGCTCCGGGAGCTCGTCGATCAGAACACAGCGGTGTTCTTAGAGAAGCCGGGCCGCACGACCCACATTGAACACAACATCCGCATCCGGCCCGGGGAAACGGTACGAAAGAGGCCATACCGGATCCCCGAGGCCCGAAGGAAGGCCGTGAAGCAGGAAGTGGGAGGCTATGCTGAGGATGGGGGTCGTCAAAGAGTCCCACAGCGCACGGTGCAGCCCCATGGTGTTGGTGCCCAAACCGGACGGTAGCCTGCGCTTCTGTAATGACTTCCAGGGTGTGAACAACGTCAGCTTGGGGTGGACGAGCTCATCAACCGATTGGGAAAGGCCCGGTACATCAGCACCCTCGACCTGACAAAAAGATATTGGCAGGTACCATTGGCAGCCTCCTCCCGGAAGAAGACAGCGTTTTCGACACCGGATGGCTTATATCAGTACCGGGTCCTCCCATTCGGTCTCCACGAGGCACCCCCCACGTTCCAGCGCCTGATGGACCGAGTCCTCCAACCCCACAAACAGCATGCAGCGGCCTATTTGGATGATATCATCATCCACAGCCAAGGTTGGGAAGGGCACCTGACGCCCCTCCAGGCGATGCTGGACGCGCTCAGGCAAGCCGGGTTGACAGCGAACCCCAAGAAATGCAAGCTAGTGTTCGAGAAGGTGGAGTACCTGGGGAATTTGATCGGAAGGGGGAACGTCAAGCCACAGGAGAGGAAGGTCCACGTGGTACGTGACTGGCCCGTTCCACGCATGAAGACACAGGTCGGCTCCCTCTGCTGGACGTGCCAGGTCTCGACAGGCTTTCCAGCCAGGACTAAATTGGGGCTGATTGAGGTTGGTGAGTATTCAAGGGGCTGATTGCTCACCAGCCGGACGTGTCCCATAAAACTGCCAGAAGGGCAGCACACGGGAGGTTGGGACTGGGGAAGAGAGGTTACTCCCATATAGGGCAGAGCACGGGAGGTTGGGACTGGGGAAGAGAGGTTACTCCCATATAGGGCAGCGCACGGGGAAGAGAGTTACTCCCATATAGGGCATTACAACGGGAGGTTGGGACTGGGGAAGAGAGGTTACTCCCATATAGGGCAGTACACGGGAGGTTGGGACTGGGGAAGAGAGGTTACTCCCATATAGGGCAGCACACGGGAGGTTGGGACTGGGGAAGAGAGGTTACTCCCATATAGGGCAGAACACGGGAGGTTGGGACTGGGGAAGAGAGGTTACTCCCATATAGTTGGGACAGAACAGGGCGCACGGAGGTTGGGACTGGGGAAGAGAGGTTACTCCCATATAGGGCAGCACACGGGAGGTTGGGACTGAGGAAGAGAGGTTACTCCCATATAGGGCAGCACCCACGGGAGGTTGGGACTGGGGAAGAGAGGTTACTCCCATATATAGGGCAGCACACGGGAGGTTGGGACTGGGGAAGAGAGGGGGAAGAGAGGTTACTCCCATATAGGGCAGAACACGGGAGGTTGGGACTGGGGAAGAGAGGTTACTCCCATATAGGGCAGAACACGGGAGGTTGGGACTGGGGAAGAGAGGTTACTCCCATATAGGGCAGAACACGGGAGGTTGGGACGGGGGAAGAGAGGTTACTCCCATATAGGGCAGAACACGGGAGGTTGGGACTGGGGAAGAGAGGTTACTCCCATATAGGGCAGAACACGGGAGGTTGGGACTGGGGGAAGAGAGGTTACTCCCATATAGGGCAGAACACGGGAGGTTGGGACTGGGGAAGAGAGGTTACTCCCATATAGGGCAGAACACGGGAGGTTGGGACTGGGGAAGAGAGGTTACTCCCATATAGTCGTGCTCAGGACCAGACAACGGAGGGAGCTGGGTTTGTTACCCCGGAGCCCAGAAGACGGTATCCAAGGAGATCTCCTGGAGGATACCTATTCCATTCTCTTTCTTAATTATTTAAATAAACACCCTTGAAACCGAGCTATCACACTTGTGTCCGTGTCTGATCAGTGTAAACGTCTTGACCAAACCCCCTGATCTGCCACAATACACACATATTACTTCATAATAATTTTAATTTTTTTATTTAACCTTTATTTAACAGGCAAGTCAGTTAAGAACAAATTCTTATTTACAATGACGGCCTACACCGGCCAAACCCGGACGACGCTGGGCCAATTGTGCGCCGCCCTATGGGACTCCCAATCACCGCCGGTTGTGATACAGCCTGGAATCGAACCAGGGGGTCTGTAGTGACGCCTCAAGCACTGAGATGCAGTGCCTCAGACCGCTGCGCCACTCGGTCTGTAGTGACGCCTCTAGCACTGAGATGCAGTGCCTTAGACCGCTGCTCCACTCGGTCTGTAGTGACGCCTCTAGCACTGAGATGCAGTGCCTTAGACCGCTGCGCCACTGGGCGGTGTCCAGCATTCCATCCCTTCACAGCGTACCTGTACCATACCGGGGTATACGGTATTACCGGCAGTGCACACAAGGGCTGCTGTTTATCATTAATTTTTTATGCTAACAAAGTACTAGCAAATTCCCATAGAGGATGCTAGCTAAATGCTGACAAGTGCAAGCGAACATAAACTAAATGTAAGACAGACAACCCAGCTCAGAAAGTTATACAACTATCTCAAAAGGCTGCTCACACTTGGTCCAGGAGGTGATTGATTGTCTCTGCTGTAACCAAGAAGCTTGATATTGTAAGCTAGCCACCTAACGTTATCAATAAAAAAATATATAAAGCTCTTTTTACATCAGCAGATGTCACAAAGTGCTTATACAAAAACCCAGCCTAAAACCCCAAACAGCAAGCAATGCAGATGTAGAAGCACGGTGGCTAGGAAAAACTTCCTTGAAAGGCAGGAACCTAGGAAGAAACCTAGAGACGAACCAGGCTCTGAGGTATCATAGAGCCAGTTCTTTTTTCCTATAGTCAATTCCTATACTCAAAGCTTTAACAGTACTGAAAGCTGTGTGTGTGTGTGTGTGTGTCTGTGCTGTGCGCAATTGTTAAACTTCAAGAACATCGATAAGAGGTAGTAGGTCTACTGAAACATTGATCAGAGGGAGTAGGTCTACTGAAACATTGATCAGAGGGAGTAGGTCTACTGAAACATTGATCAGAGGGAGTAGACCTACTGAAACATTGATCAGAGGGAGTAGGTCTACTGAAACATTGATCAGAGGGAGTAGGCCTACTGAAACATTGATCAGAGGGAGTAGGTCTACTGAAACATTGATCAGAGGGAGTAGGTCTACTGAAACATTGATCAGAGGGAGTAGGTCTACTGAAACATTGATCAGAGGGAGTAGACCTACTGAAACATTGATCAGAGGGAGTAGGCCTACTGAAACATTGATCAGAGGGAGTAGGTCTACTGAAACATTGATCAGAGGGAGTAGGCCTACTGAAACATTGATCAGAGGGAGTAGGTCTACTGAAAACATTGATCAGAGGGAGTAGACCTACTGAAACATTGATCAGAGGGAGTAGGCCTACTGAAACATTGATCAGAGGGAGTAGGTCTACTGAAACATTGATCAGAGGGAGTAGGTCTACTGAAACATTGATCAGAGGGAGTAGGTCTACTGAAACATTGATCAGAGGGAGTAGACCTACTGAAACATTGATCAGAGGGAGTAGGCCTACTGAAACATTGATCAGAGGGAGTAGACCTACTGAAACATTGATCAGAGGGAGTAGGTCTACTGAAACATTGATCAGAGGGAGTAGACCTACTGAAACATTGATCAGAGGGAGTAGACCTACTGAAACATTGATCAGAGGGAGTAGGCCTACTGAAACATTGATCAGAGGGAGTAGGTCTACTGAAACATTGATCAGAGGGAGTAGGTCTACTGAAACATTGATCAGAGGGAGTAGGTCTACTGAAACATTGATCAGAGGGAGTAGACCTACTGAAACATTGATCAGAGGGAGTAGGCCTACTGAAACATTGATCAGAGGGAGTAGACCTACTGAAACATTGATCAGAGGGAGTAGGCCTACTGAAACATTGATCAGAGGGAGTAGGTCTACTGAAACATTGATCAGAGGGAGTAGGTCTACTGAAACATTGATCAGAGGGAGTAGGTCTACTGAAACATTAAGAGCATTAATAGCTGTATGTTGCAGTGACTTTGTGTTATTTATGGGGAAAATGCTGTTAAAACATTCTGATGTAGATCATGTTGTGTTTCTGTTCCTTCTAATCAAAGCATAGTATGCCTGTAACTCAATAGCACTGCTTGTTAAATGGAAAAATCTTTCTTTAGGGCCAAATTTATGCCTGTAACTCAATAGCACTGCTTGTTAAATGGAAAAATCTTTCTTTAGGGCCAAATTTGAGAGACCTGATGAAGATGCTGTCGACCTTTAGAACATGTCTTCTATATCTGCCGTTTCCATTACACGTCGCATAGATCTTTTTTGCGACATTGCTTTTGTCAAATAAACCTGGGTCAATGGAAACCTGCCTTCAGACTGCCTATTCACTAGCCTGACTGAGCTGTGAAGGGGTCTGTAGACTGATGAGTGGGTCTGTAGACTGATGAGTGGGTCTGTAGACTGAGCTGTGAAGGGGTCTGTAGACTGAGACTTGACTGAGCTGTGAAGGGGTCTGTAGACTGGGGCTGTGAAGGGGTCTGTAGACTGAGACTTGACTGAGCTGTGAAGGGGTCTGTAGACTGGGCTGTGAAGGGGTCTGTAGACTGAGACTTGACTGAGCTGTGAAGGGGTCTGTAGACTGGGCTGTGAAGGGGTCTGTAGACTGGGCTGTGAAGGGGTCTGTAGACTGGGCTGTGAAGGGGTCTGTAGACTGATGAGTGGGTCTGTAGACTGAGCTGTGAAGGGGTCTGTAGACTGATGAGTGGGTCTGTAGACTGAGCTGTGAAGGGGTCTGTAGACTGAGCTGTGAAGGGGTCTGTAGACTGAGCTGTGAAGGGGTCTGTAGACTGAGCTGTGAAGGGGTCTGTAGACTGGGCTGTGAAGGGGTCTGTAGACTGGGCTGTGAAGGGGTCTGTAGACTGAGACTTGACTGAGCTGTGAAGGGGTCTGTAGACTGGGCTGTGAAGGGGTCTGTAGACTGGGCTGTGAAGGGGTCTGTAGACTGGGCTGTGAAGGGGTCTGTAGACTGATGAGTGGGTCTGTAGACTGGGCTGTGAAGGGGTCTGTAGACTGGGCTGTGAAGGGGTCTGTAGACTGGGCTGTGAAGGGGTCTGTAGACTGAGCTGTGAAGGGGTCTGTAGACTGAGCTGTGAAGGGGTCTGTAGACTGGGCTGTGAAGGGGTCTGTAGACTGGGCTGTGAAGGGGTCTGTAGACTGCACCCTTGAGGCTGATGGAGAGAGGATCCTTGCCTCATTATCTCCAGTTGCCATGCCAACTGATGGGTAGGCAGTGCCCTGGTGACCCAAACACTTCCGTGTCACACCACACCTGGGACTCTGACCAATCAGTGACCTCTCTCCACTAAAGATAGTATCAGGAAACAATACACAACTTTTGTATTTACATTTTAGTCATTTAGCAGACACTCTTATCCAGAGCGACTTACAGTTAGTGAGTGCATAATTTTTTTTTCATACTGGCCCCCCGTGGGAATCGAACCCACAACCCTGGCGTTGCAAGCGCCATGCTCTACCAACTGAGCTACACGGGGCCGGGTATTTATCCCTTATTTTACCAGGTAAACACATTCTCATTTACAGCAACTCTTACAATACGTGGGATCTTTAGTGACCACAGAGAGGCAGGACACCAGTTTAAAGTCCCATCCAAAAGACAGCACCTAGAATTATTTGCAAATTTATTAAAAATAAAAGCAGAAATACCTTATTTACATAAGTATTCAGACCCTTTGCTATGAGACTCGAAATTGAGCTCAGGTCCATCCTGTTTCCGTTGATCATCCTTGAAATGTTTCTACAACTTGATTGGAGTCCACCAGTGGTAAATTCAATTGATTGGACATGATTTGGAAAGGCACAAACCTGTCTATATAAGGTCCCACAGTTGACAGTGCATGTCAGAGCAAAAACCAAGCCATGAGGTCGAAGGAATTGTCCGTAGAGCTCCGAGACAGATCTGGGGAAGGGTACCAAAACATTTCTGCAGCATTGAAGGTCCCCAAGAACACAGTGGCCTCAATCATTCTTAAATGGAAGAAGTTTGGAACCACCAAAACTCTTCCTAGAACTGGCCGCCCGGCCAAACTGAGCAATCTTGGGAGAAGGGCCTTGGTCAGGGAGGTGACCAAGAACCCGATGGTCACTCTGACAGAGCTCCAGAGTTCCTCTGTGGAGATGGGAGAACCTTCCAGAAGAACAACCATCTCTGCAGCACTCCACCAATCAGGCCTTTATGGTAGTGTGGCCAGACGGAAGCCACTCCTCAGTAAAAGGCACATGACAGCCCGCTTGGAGTTTGCCAAAAGGCACCTAAAGGACTCTCAGACCATGAGAAACAAGATTCTCTGGTCTGATGAAACCAAGATTGAACTCTTTGGCCTGAATGCCAAGCATCACATCTGGAGGAAACCTGGCACCATCCCTACGGTGAAGCATGGTGGTGGCAGCATCATGCTGTAGGGATGCTTTTCAGCGGCAGGGACTGGGAGACTAGTAAGGATCGAGGGAAAGATGAACGGAGCAAAGTACAGAGAGATCCTTGATGAAAACCTGCTCCAGAGCGCTCAGGACCTCAGACTGGGGCGAAGGTTCACCTTCCAACAGGACAACGACCCTAAGCACACAGCCAAGACAACGCAGGAGTGGCTTCGGGACAAGTCTCTGAATGTCCTTGAGTGGCCCAGCCAGAGCCCGGACTTGAACCCAATCTAACATCTCTGGAGAGACCTGAAAATAGCTGTGCAGCGACGCTCCCCTTCAAACCTGACAGAGCTTGAGAGGATCTGCAGAGAAGAATGGGAGAAACTCCCCAAATACAGGTGTGCCAAGCTTACGTCATACCCAAGAAGACTCTAGGCTGTAATCGCTGCCAAAGGTGCTTCAACAAAGTACTGATAATAATAATAATAATATGCCATTTAGCAGACGCTTTTATCCAAAGCGACTTACAGTCATGCGTGCATACATTTTTGTACTGAGTAAAGGGTCTGAATACTTATGTAAATGTGATATTTTTAATACATTTGCAAACATTTCAAAAAATCTGTTTTCACCTTGTCATTATGGGGTATTGTGTGTAGATTGATGAGGGGGAAAAAAAACGATTTAATCCATTTTAGAATAAGGCTGTAACGTAACAAAAGGTGGAAAAAGTCAAGGGGTCTGAATACTTTCTGAATGCACTGTACAGCATACACAAAGGCCTCTACTGTCTGAATGCACTGTACAGCATACACAAAGGCCTCTACTGTCTGAATGCACTGTACAGCATACACAAAGGCCTCTACTGTCTGAATGCACTGTACAGCATACACAAAGGCCTCTACTGTCTCATGTCTAGTTATGTCTGTCTGGCTGTCTGTCTGGCTGTCTGTCTGTCTGGCTGTCTGTCTGGCTGGCTGTCTGTCTGTCTGGCTTTGAGCCTTTACCACAAAGAGGGAATCTTTTACACAATCTACAGTTTAACCACACTGATTCTATAAGGTGCAGTGATATGGGTTGAGTTTGTCTTGACAAATCTAGGAAGTGAGGAAACCAGAAGTAAACGAGGCAGTGTCATCATACCTGCAGCACAAAGCATCCTGTTGACTCTTTCAGTAGTAGTCATGGTAACTATGTTGTGTCATGGTTCACTGGAGGTTCTCTGGGGCGAGTTAGTCACCCCTTCTGGCTTACAACACCCTGGCCTGTGACAGAGACTGTCTACCACACCCTGGCCTGTTACAGAGACTGTCTACCACACCCTGGCCTGTTACAGAGACCGTCTACCACACCCTGGCCTGTTACAGAGACTGTCTACCACACCCTGGCCTGTTACAGAGACTGTCTACCACACCCTGACCTGTTACAGAGACCGTCTACCACACCCTGGCCTGTTACAGAGACTGTCTACCACACCCTGGCCTGTTACAGAGACTGTCTACCACACCCTGACCTGTTACAGAGACTGTCTACCACACCCCCTGTTACAGAGACTGTTACACACCCTGACTGTTACAGAGACCGTCTACCACACCCTGGCCTGTTACAGAGACTGTCTACCACACCCTGGCCTGTGACAGAGAGTCTACCACACCCTGGCCTGTTACAGAGACTGTCTACCACACCCTGGCCTGTTACAGAGACTGTCTACCACACCCTGACCTGTTACAGAGACTGTCTACCACACCCTGGCCTGTGACAGAGACTGTCTACCACACCCTGGCCTGTTACAGAGACCGTCTACCACACCCTGACCTGTTACAGAGACTGTCTACCACACCCTGGCCTGTGACAGAGACCGTCTACCACACCCTGACCTGTTACAGAGACTGTCTACCACACCCTGGCCTGTTACAGAGACTGTCTACCACACTGTGACAGAGACCGTCTACCTCTTACCACACCTGACCTGTTACAGAGACTGTTACCACACCCTGGCCTGTTACAGAGACCGTCTACCACACCCTGGCCTGTTACAGACTGTCTACCACACCCTGGCCTGTTACAGAGACTGTCTACCACACCCTGGCCTGTTACAGAGACTGTCTACCACACCCTGGCCTGTTACAGAGACCGTCTACACACCCTGGCCTGTGACAGAGACCGTCTACCACAACCCTGACCTGTTACAGAGACTGTCTACCACACCCTGGCCTGTGACAGAGACCGTCTACCACACCCTGGCCTGTGACAGAGACTGTCTACCACACCCTGGCCTGTTACAGAGACCGTCTACCACACCCTGGCCTGTTACAGAGACTGTCTACCACACCCTGACCTGTTACAGAGACTGTCTACCACACCCTGGCCTGTTACAGAGAGACTGTCTACCACACCCTGACCTGTTACAGAGACTGTCTACCACACCCTGGCCTGTGACAGAGACTGTCTACCACACCCTGGCCTGTGACAGAGACTGTCTACCACACCCTGGCCTGTGACAGAGAGACCGTCTACCACACCCTGGCCTGTTACAGAGACTGTCTACCACACCCTGGCCTGTGACAGAGACTGTCTACCACACCCTGGCCTGTGACAGAGACCGTCTACCACACCCTGGCCTGTTACAGAGACTGTCTACCACACCCTGGCCTGTGACAGAGACCGTCTACCACACCCTGCCTGTTACAGAGACTGTCTACCACACCCTGGCCTGTTACAGAGACTGTCTACCACACCCTGGCCTGTTACAGAGACTGTCTACCACACCCTGGCCTGTTACAGAGACTGTCTACCACACCCTGGCCTGTTACAGAGACTGTCTACCACACCCTGGCCTGTTACAGAGACTGTCTACCACACCCTGGCCTGTGACAGAGACTGTCTACCACACCCTGGCCTGTGACAGATACCGTCTACCACACCCTGGCCTGTTACAGAGACTGTCTACCACACCCTGGCCTGTTACAGAGACTGTCTACCACACCCTGGGTTACAGAGGTCTACCACACCCTGGCCTGTTACAGAGACTGTCTACCACACCCTGGCCTGTGACAGATACCGTCTACCACACCCTGGCCTGTTACAGAGACCGTCTACAACAGAGGCAGAGGAGAGGAGAGTGGAGAGGGGAGGCAGAGGAGAGGAGAGGAGAGGGGAGAGGAGAGGGGAGAGGAGAGGGAGAGGAGAGGCAGAGAGGAGAGGCAGAGGGGAGAGGAGAGGCAGAGAGGAGAGGGGAGAGGAGAGGCAGAGAGGAGAGGGGAGAGCAGAGAGTGCCATACCAACTCCATCCCTCTCTCACCTCCTTCATCTCGACAGACTCAGCTCTGTCCTCTCGCTAATACTCCCATATTGTTATTCTGTTTCAGCTGTGCCATCGAGTGTTATTAACAGTCTCTTCTTTGTGTGTGTTGTTTCAGGTATGCCAGCCTGTATTTCTGCTGTGCCATCGAGGACCAGGACAACGAGCTGATCACACTAGAGATCATCCACAGATACGTGGAACTACTGGATAAGTACTTTGGCAGTGTACGTATCCATCTATTCCCTATTCCCTACTCCCTACTCCCTACTCCCTATTCCCTATTCCCTATTCCCTACTCCCTACTCCCCACTCCCTATTCCCCACTCCCTATTCCCTACTCCCTACTCCCTACTCCCCATTCCCTACTCCCTACTCCCTACTCCCTATTCCCTATTCCCTAATCCCTACTCCCTATTCCCCACTCCCTATTCCCTACTCCCTACTCCCCACTCCCTATTCCCTATTCCCTATTCCCTATTCCCCACTCCCTATTCCCTACTCCCCACTCCCTATTCCCTATTCCCCACTCCCTATTCCCCACTCCCTATTCCCTATTCCCCACTCCCTATTCCCTACTCCCCACTCCCTATTCCCTATTCCCTATTCCCTCACTCCCTATTCCCTACTCCCTACTCCCCACTCCCTGTTCCCTACTCCCCACTCCCTATTCCCTATTCCCTACTCCCCACTCCCTATTCCCTACTCCCTACTCCCTACTCCCCACTCCCTGTTCCCTACTCCCCACTCCCTACTCCCTATTCCCTATTCCCTACTCCCCACTCCCTATTCCCTATTCCCTACTCCCTACTCCCCACTCCCTGTTCCCTACTCCCCACTCCCTATTCCCTATTCCCTACTCCCCACTCCCTGTTCCCTACTCCCCACTCCCTATTCCCCACTCCCTGTTCCCTAATCCCCACTCCCTATTCCCCACTCCCCATTCCCTACTCCCCACTCCCTATTCCCCACTCCCCATTCCCTATTCCCCACTCCCCATTCCCTACTCCCCACTTCCTATTCCCCACTCCCTATTCCCTACTCCCCACT
Organism: Coregonus suidteri; assembly: GCA_036851935.1. Lineage (NCBI taxonomy): Eukaryota > Metazoa > Chordata > Actinopteri > Salmoniformes > Salmonidae > Coregonus > Coregonus suidteri. The sequence continues at coordinate 628,870 of CM072230.1, forward strand.
CCCTAATCCCTACTTCCTATTCCCTACTCCTTATTCCCTATTCCCTATTCCCTAATCCCTACTCCCTATTCCCCACTCCCTATTCCATACTCCCCACTCCCTATTCCCTACTCCCTACTTCCTATTCCCCACTCCCTATTCCCTACTCCCCACTCCCTATTCCCTACTCCCCACTCCCTATTCCCTATTCCCCACTCCCTATTCCCTAATCCCCACTCCCTATTCCCTATTCCCCACTCCCTATTCCCTACTCCCTACTCCCCACTCCCTGTTCCCTACTCCCCACTCCCTATTCCCTATTCCCCACTCCCTATTCCCCACTCCCTATTCCCCACTCCCTGTTCCCTAATCCCCACTCCCTACTCCCTACTCCCTACTCCCCACTCCCTATTCCCTATTCCCTACTCCCCACTCCCTATTCCCTATTCCCTACTCCCTATTCCCTATTCCCTACTCCCCACTCCCTACTCCCCACTCCCTGTTCCCTACTCCCCACTCCCTATTCCCTACTCCCTACTCCCCACTCCCTGTTCCCTACTCCCCACTCCCTATTCCCTACTCCCTACTCCCCACTCCCTATTCCCTACTCCCCACTCCCTGTTCCCTACTCCCCACTCCCTATTCCCCACTCCCTGTTCCCTAATCCCCACTCCCTATTCCCCACTCCCATTCCCTACTCCCCACTCCCTATTCCCCACTCCCCATTCCCTATTCCCCACTCCCCATTCCCTACTCCCCACTTCCTATTCCCCACTCCCTATTCCCTACTCCCCACTCCCTAATCCCTACTTCCTATTCCCTACTCCTTATTCCCTATTCCCTATTCCCTAATCCCTACTCCCTATTCCCCACTCCCTACTCCCTACTTCCTACTTTCCCACTCCCTATTCCCTACTCCCTACTCCCTACTCCCTACTCCCCACTCCCTATTCCCTATTCCCTACTCCCCACTCCCTATTCCCTACTCCCCACTCCCTATTCCCTATTCCCTACTCCCTACTCCCCACTCCCTATTCCCTATTCCCTACTCCCTATTCCCTATTCCCTATTCCCCACTCCCTACTTCCTATTCCCCACTCCCTATTCCCTACTCCCCACTCCCTATTCCCTACTCCCCACTCCCTATTCCCTATTCCCCACTCCCTATTCCCTAATCCCCACTCCCTATTCCCTACTCCCCACTCCCTATTCCCTACTCCCCACTCCCTATTCCCTAATCCCCACTCCCTATTCCCTATTCCCCACTCCCTATTCCCTAATCCCTACTTCCTATTCCTGTGTTCTGACTGACGCCCTCCATTGTGCTAGCTTTGTTTCAGTTTAATTTTGGAAGGTCTACTTCATCCTGTGTGTGTGTGTGTGTGTGTGTGTCATTTTTTGGGGGTATCTGTACTTTACTTTACTATTTATATTTTTGATAACTTTTACTTCACTACATTCCTAAAGAAAATAATGTACTTTTTACTGACATTTACCATGACACCCAAAAGTACTCGTTACATTTTGAATGCAAATCAATTTATAACATTTTTGACAGGCGTTTTTCTGGTTTTTTGTTGTTGTTATTCTGTCTCTCACTGTTCAAATGAACCTACCATTAAAATGATAGTCTGATCATGTCTTTGTCAGTGGGCAAACATACAAAATCAGCAGGGGATCAAATACTTTTTCCCCTCACTGTAGCAGGACAGGAAAATTGTCAAATTATCGCACTTATCATGAGAACATCCTTGGTCATCCTTGGTCATCCCTACTGCCTCTCAGTGGTGTCATGGATGCCAAGGGAAGGCAGGCTTCCTAAAACATTTACCAATATTTTTTAAATATATATATACACAAAAAGTATCTTTCGTCTCTCTGTGTGTCATAATTTTCCTTCAATTCGCAAGAGGCTGAATGTATCTCATTGGAGAAAGCATCCGAGTGAGCGAAACAGCGCCCCCCTGTGTCTGGATGTTTAGGCCGTCTATCTGAGGCTGTCTGGTCCAAACAGCGCCCCCCTGTGTCTGGATGTTTAGGCCATCTATCTGAGGCTGTCTGGTCCAAACAGCGCCCCCCTGTGTCTGGATGTTTAGGCCATCTATCTGAGGCTGTCTGGTCCAAACAGCGCCCCCCTGTGTCTGGATGTTTAGGCCGTCTATCTGAGGCTGTCTGGTCCAAACAGCGCCCCCCTGTGTCTGGATGTTTAGGCCGTCTATCTGAGGCTGTCTGGTCCAAACAGCGCCCCCCTGTGTCTGGATGTTTAGGCCGTCTATCTGAGGCTGTCTGGTCCAAACAGCGCCCCCCTGTGTCTGGATGTTTAGGCCGTCTATCTGAGGCTGTCTGGTCCAAACAGCGCCCCCCTGTGTCTGGATGTTTTAGGCCGTCTATCTGAGGCTGTCTGGTCCAAACAGCGCCCCCCTGTGTCTGGATGTTTAGGCCGTCTATCTGAGGCTGTCTGGTCATAAAGAGCATGACGTTGTTGTTTCCCGTAGCATTGAATGCTAGGGAAGCCAGCGAGCATGGATGGAGATGGGGATTTGCACTTGTGGTTTTACTTAATTCTCCGTACTAGCCAAAGATTATAACGGCGATTCTGATCCAACCATTAATTCATACATTGTTGTGCCCCTGGCCTGATAGGATGGAAGTTCAATATGTAGCTAGATGTAGAAGGCTAATGCTAACTAGCTAACGTTGCCCATGAATGGAAGTTATGCTAGCTAGCATTCTAGCCACGTAGCCTAGGACAACAACAAATAAAAGCGTGTACTGAGTCATAGACCATTTTGTCAACATTGGTGTTACTCTACAAGGAGGGTGAGTCATTGGCGTTACTCTACAAGGAGGGTGAGTCATTGGCGTTACTCTACAAGTAGGGTGAGTCATTGGCGTTACTCTACAAGGAGGGTGAGTCATTGGCGTTACTCTACAAGTGAATCAACATGTTTTTTCTACTTGCACACACACATTTTTTCATTTGAGTCATTTGGCTCTTATCCAGAGCCACTTGCAGGAGTGAGTGCATACATTTTCGTATTGGTCCCCCGTGGGAATCAAACCCACAACCCTGGTGTTGCAAGCGCCATGCTCTACCAACCGAGCCACACGGGACCACACACATACAGAGAAATCAGAACCACGGACAGCCACATCATATTTAGTTTACGTTGATTGGACTAAATGGTTTTTGGTATATTTTAGTTGTTCTGGAATAGTGGAGGCAGCTCCTGTTTTCTTTGCGACTTGTGGTAACTCTCCGTGGTAACTCTCCGTGGTAACTCTCCGTGGTAACTCTCCGTGGTAACTCTCCGTGGTTCTAAAGCAGTAGCTGTTTAGTAGTCTGAAAATGTCGGAAACATTAAGTTGCTTGGCCATGCTGTCATTTTCTATTAAGGTATCTTTGACAAATAGGTACTTTTTCCACCACTGTGTGTGTGTGTGTGTGTGTGTGTGTGTGTGTGTGTGTGTGTGTTACAGGTGTGTGAGCTGGACATCATATTTAACTTTGAGAAGGCCTACTTCATCCTGGATGAGTTCTTGCTGGGAGGAGAGGCTCAGGAGACGTCCAAGAAGATTGTACTAAAGGCAATAGAACAAGCTGACCTACTGCAGGAGGTAAAATACCTCACTGAGCCCAAGACAGGGACCTCTCTAATCTAAGACAACCCAGACATCTCTCTCTCTCTCTCTCACACTCGCTCACTCCTGCCTCTTTCCTGTGCTATGATTGACAGAATCTAGACTTTCAGATCCGTCTCTTCCCAGGTACAGTCCATTAACCCTGCAGGAGCCAGACCCATTGTACAAACCTTTCAGCGTCACCCCCTTAGCTGTAGCTAAGCAGCGCAAAACAACCACATACCAGCAACAGCAATGTTAACATTTTACAATATTGATCTTTATTTCAAAAGTGTTATATTGTTACTTGTATGTGGATTTACTCATGTTGACATCCTGTAAAAGTCATCCATTTAATCCAGTAGAACCCTAGAGAACCCTAGATTCTAAGTAGGAAATGACCACTAGCAGTGTTCCATGCTACCAACAGGGAGCTAAAGAGCAGAACTATAGTCTGTAAAGGATGTTCTCTTCGCAGCTCACAGTGTCACATCACATCTAACAGCACACTGAAGAAATGCTCCTCTCTGCATCCTGTCACTCCAGTATTAATGACATACAGTTGAAGTTGGAAGTTACATACGCTTAGGTTGGAGTCATTAAAACTCGTTTTTCAACTACTCCACACATTTCTTGTTAACAAACTATAGTTTTGGCAAGTCGGTTAGGACATCTACTTTGTGCATGACACAAGTCATTTTTCCAACAATTGTTTACAGACAAATTATTTCATTTATAATTCACTGTATCATAATTCCAGTGGGTCAGAAGTTTACATACACTAAGTTGACTGTGCCTTTAAACAGCTTGGAAAATTCCAGAAAATGATGTCATGGCTTTAGAAGCTTCTGATAGGCTAATTGACATCATTTGAGTCAATTGGAGGTGTACCTGTGGATGTATTTCAAGGCCTACCTTCAAACTCAGTGCCTCTTTGCTTGACATCATGGGAAAATCAAAAGAAATCAGCCAAGACCTCCACAAATGAGCCAAAATTGTAGACCTCCACAAGTCTGGTTCATCCTTGGGAGCAATTTCTAAACGCCTGAAGGTACCACGTTCATCTGTACAAACAATAGTACGCAAGTATAAACACCATGGGACCATGCAGCCATCATACCACTCAGGAAGGAGACGCGTTCTGTCTCCTAGAGATGAACATACTTTGGTGTGAAAAGTGCAAATAAATCCCAGAACAACAGCAAAGGACCTTGTGAAGATGCTGGTGGAAACAGGTACAAAAGTATCTATATCCACAGTAAAACGAGTCCTATATCAACATAACCTGAAAGGCCGCTCAGCAAGGAAGAAGCCACTGCTCCAAAACCGCCATAAAAAGCCAGACTACGGTTTGCAACTGCACATGGGACAAAGATCGTACTTTTTGGAGAAATGTCCTCTGGTCTGATGAAACAAAAATAGAACTGTTTGGTCATAATGACCATCGTTATGTTTGGAGGAAAAAGGGAAATGCTTGCAAGCCGAAGAACACCATCCCAACCGTGAAGCACGGGGGTGGCAGTATCATGCTGTGGGGGTGCTTTGCTGCAGGAGGGACTGGTGCACTTCACAAAATAGATGGCATCATGAGGAAGGAAAATTATGTGGATATATTGAAGCAACATCTCAAGACATCAGTCAGGAAGTTAAAGCTTGGTCGCAAATGGGTCTTCCAAATGGACAATGACCCCAAGCATACTTCCAAAGTTGTGGCAAAATGGCTTAAGGACAACAAAGTCAATGTATTGGAGTGGCCATCACAAAGCCCTGACCTCAATCCTTTAGAAAATGTGTGGGCAGAACTGAAAAAGCGTGTGCAAGCAAGGAGGCCTACAAACCTGACTCAGTTACACCAGCTCTGTCAGGAGGAATGGGCCAAAATTCACCCAATTTATTGTGGGAAGCTTGTGGAAGGCTACCCAAAACGTTTGACCCAAGTTAAACAATTTAAAGGCAATGCTACCAAATACTAATTGAGTGTATGTAAACTTCTTACACACTGGGAATGTGATGAAAGAAATAAAAGCTGAAATAAATCATTCTCTTTACTATTATTCTGACATTTCACATTCTTAAAATAAAGTGGTGATCCTAACTGACCTAAGACAGGGAATTTTTACTAGGATTAAATGTCAGGAATAGTGAAAAACTGAGTTTAAATGTATTTGGCTAAGGTGTAAACTGAGTTTAAATGTATTTGGCTAAGGTGTATGTAAACTGAGTTGAAATGTATTTGGCGAAGGTGTATGTAAACTGAGTTGAAATGTATTTGGCGAAGGTGTAAACTGAGTTGAAATGTATTTGGCGAAGGTGTATGTAAACTGAGTTGAAATGTATTTGGCGAAGGTGTAAACTGAGTTTAAATGTATTTGGCTAAGGTGTAAACTGAGTTGAAATGTATTTGGCGAAGGTGTAAACTGAGTTTAAATGTATTTGGCTAAGGTGTAAACTGAGTTTAAATGTATTTGGCGAAGGTGTAAACTGAGTTGTAAACTTCCGACTTCAACTGTATATTCCTCTCACTGTAGCAGCTACTCTGCAGTCTGATTAAGAGATAGATTATTATTATAGCAGAGTAGAGTAGGATCGAAAAGCTGTTTGATTTCAGAACAGCCGTACTTCTAAGATAGATTATTATTATAGCAGAGTAGAGTAGGATCGAAAAAAGCTGTTTGATTTCAGAACAGCCGTACTTCTAAGATAGATTATTATTATTATAGCAGAGGAGAGTAGGATCGAAAAGCTGTTTGATTTCAGAACAGCCGTACTTCTAAGATAGATTATTATTATTATAGCAGAGTAGAGTAGGATCGAAAAGCTGTTTGATTTCAGAACAGCCGTACTTCTAAGATAGATTATTATTATTATAGCAGAGTAGAGTAGGATCGAAAAGCTGTTTGATTTCAGAAACAGCCGTACTTCTAAGATAGATTATTATTATTATAGCAGAGTAGAGTAGGATCGAAAAGCTGTTTGATTTCAGAACAGCCGTACTTCTAAGATAGATTATTATTATTATAGCAGAGGAGAGTAGGATCGAAAAGCTGTTGATTTCAGAACAGCCGTACTTCTAAGATAGATTATTATTATTATAGCAGAGTAGAGTAGGATCGAAAAGCTGTTTGATTTCAGAACAGCCGTACTTCTAAGATAGATTATTATTATTATAGCAGAGTAGAGTAGGATCGAAAAGCTGTTTGATTTCAGAACAGCCGTACTTCTAAGATAGATTATTATTATTATAGCAGAGTAGAGTAGGATCGAAAAGCTGTTTGATTCAGAACAGCCGTACTTCTAAGATAGATTATTATTATTATAGCAGAGTAGAGTAGGATCGAAAAGCTGTTTGATTCAGAACAGCCGTACTTCTAAGATAGATTATTATTATTATAGCAGAGTAGAGTAGGATCGAAAAGCTGTTTGATTTCAGAACAGCCGTACTTCTAAGATAGATTATTATTATTATAGCAGAGTAGAGTAGGATCGAAAAGCTGTTTGATTTCAGAACAGCCGTACTTCTAAGATAGATTATTATTATTATAGCAGAGTAGAGTAGGATCGAAAAAGCTGTTTGATTTCAGAACAGCCGTACTTCTAAGATAGATTATTATATATAGCAGAGTAGAGTAGGATCGAAAAAGCTGTTTGATTTCAGAACAGCCGTACTTCTAAGATAGATTATTATTATTATAGCAGAGTAGAGTAGGATCGAAAAGCTGTTTGATTTCAGAACAGCCGTACTTCTAAGATAGATTATTATTATAGCAGAGTAGAGTAGGATCGAAAAGCTGTTTGATTTCAGAACAGCCGTACTTCTAAGATAGATTATTATTATTATAGCAGAGTAGAGTAGGATCGAAAAGCTGTTTGATTTCAGAACAGCCGTACTTCTAAGATAGATTATTATTATTATAGCAGAGTAGAGTAGGATCGAAAAGCTGTTTGATTCAGAACAGCCGTACTTCTAAGATAGATTATTATTATTATAGCAGAGTAGAGTAGGATCGAAAAGCTGTTTGATTTCAGAACAGCCGTACTTCTAAGATAGATTATTATTATTATAGCAGAGTAGAGTAGGATCGAAAAGCTGTTTGATTTCAGAACAGCCGTACTTCTAAGATAGATTATTATTATTATAGCAGAGTAGAGTAGGATCGAAAAGCTGTTTGATTTCAGAACAGCGTACTTCTAAGATAGATTATTATTATTATAGCAGAGTAGAGTAGGACGAAAAGCTGTTTGATTTCAGAACAGCCGTACTTCTAAGATAGATTATTATTATTATAGCAGAGTAGAGTAGGATCGAAAAGCTGTTTGATTTCAGAACAGCCGTACTTCTAAGATAGATTATTATTATTATAGCAGAGTAGAGTAGGATCGAAAAGCTGTTTGATTTCAGAACAGCCGTACTTCTAAGATAGATTATTATTATTATAGCAGAGTAGAGTAGGATCGAAAAGCTGTTTGATTTCAGAACAGCCGTACTTCTAAGATAGATTATTATTATTATAGCAGAGTAGAGTAGGATCGAAAAGCTGTTTGATTTCAGAACAGCCGTACTTCTAAGATAGATTATTATTATAGCAGAGTAGAGTAGGATCGAGAAAAAGCTGTTTGATTTCAGAACAGCCGTACTTCTAAGATAGATTATTATTATTATAGCAGAGTAGAGTAGGATCGAAAAGCTGTTTGATTTCAGAACAGCCGTACTGCTACTTCTTACAGCCGTCCCTTTGCCTCAGCCCTGAGGCAGATCTCTTAATATTACAACATTCCACCAGCTCTTAGAAGATTTTGGTTTAAAACAGGGATCTGGGCCAGACAGGCAGACCTGTAGCCCAGAGACAAAGTCTCATTGTGTGTAGAGACCAGGCTACAGAGAGCAGAGAGAGACTAGAGAGAGAGGAGAGGAGAGAGACCAGAGAGAAGAGCGAGACCAAAGAGGGGAGAGACCAGAGAGAGGAGAGAGACCAGAGAGAGGAGAGAGAGAGAGAGAGAGACCAGAGAGAGAGGAGAGAGACCAGAGAGAGAGGAGAGAGACCAGAGAGAGAGGAGAGAGACCAGAGAGAGAGGAGAGAGACCAGAGAGGGGAGAGAGACCAGAGAGAGAGGAGAGAGACTAGAGAGAGGAGAGACCAGAGAGAGAGGAGAGAGACCAGAGAGAGAGGAGAGAGACCAGAGAGAGAGGAGAGGAGAGAGACCAGAGAGAGGACCAGAGAGAGAAGAGAGAGACCAGAGAGAGAGGAGAGAGACCAGAGAGAGAGAGGAGAGAGACCAGAGAGAGAGGAGAGAGACCAGAGAGAGAGGAGAGAGACCAGAGAGAGAGGAGAGAGACCAGAGAGAGAGAGAGAGAGAGAGAGGAGAGAGACCAGAGAGAGAGGAGAGAGACCGGAGAGAGAGAGAGGAGAGAGACCAGAGAGAGGATAGACCAGAGAGAGACCAGAGAGAGAGGAGAGAGACCAAAGAGGGGAGAGACCAGAGAGAGAGGAGAGAGACTAGAGAGAGAGGAGAGATAGAGACCAGAGAGAGAGGAGAGAGACCAGAGAGGAGGAGAGAGACAGAGAGGGGAGAGAAGAGAGGACCAGAGAGAGAGGAGAGAGACCAGAGAGAGAGGAGAGAGACCAGAGAGAGAGGAGAGAGACCAGAGAGAGAGGAGAGAGACCAGAGAGAGAGGAGAGAGACCAGAGAGAGAGGAGAGAGACCAGAGAGAGAGGAGAGAGACCAGAGAGAGAGGAGAGAGACCAGAGAGAGAGGAGAGAGACCAGAGAGAGAGGAGAGAGACCAGAGAGAGAGGAGAGAGACCAGAGAGAGAGAGAGAGAGAGAGAGAGGAGAGAGACCAGATAGAGAGGAGGAGAGAGACCAGAGAGAGAGAGAGAGAGAGAGAGAGACCAGAGAGAGAGGAGAGAGACCAGAGAGAGAGAGGAGAGAGACCAGAGAGAGAGGAGAGAGACCAGAGAGAGGAGAGAGAGAGAAGAGAGAGACCAGAGAGAGAGGAGAGAGACCAGAGAGAGAGGAGAGAGACCAGAGAGAGAGGAGAGAGAAGAGAGAGAGGAGAGAGACCAGAGAGGAGAGAGAGAGAGAGGAGAGAGACCAGAGAGAGAGGAGAGAGACCAGAGAGAGAGGAGAGAGACCAGAGAGAGAGGAGAGAGAGACAGAGAGAGAGGAGAGAGACGGGAGGAGGAGAGAGACCAGAGAGAGAGGAGAGAGAGAGGAGAGAGAGAGGAGAGAGAGGAGAGAGACCAGAGAGAGAGGAGAGACCAGAGAGAGAGGAGAGAGAGAGAGAGAGACCAGAGAGAGAGGAGAGAGACCAGAGAGAGAGGAGAGAGACCAGAGAGAGAGGAGAGAGACCAGAGAGAGAGAGGAGAGAGACCAGAGAGAGAGGAGAGAGACCAGAGAGAGAGAGAGAGACCAAGAGAGAGACCAGAGAGAGGAGAGAGACCAGAGAGAGAGGAGAGAGACCAGAGAGAGAGGAGAGAGACCAGAGAGAGAGGAGAGAGAGAGGAGAGAGACCAGAGAGAGAGGAGAGAGACCAGAGAGAGAGAGAGAGACCAGAGAGAGAGGAGAGAGAGACCAGAGAGAGAGAGAGAGACCAGAGAGAGAGGAGAGAGACCAGAGAGAGAGGAGAGAGACAGAGAGAGAGAGGAGAGAGACCAGAGAGAGAGGAGAGAGACAAGAGAGAGAGGAGAGAGAGAGAGAGGAGAGAGACCAGAGAGAGAGGAGAGAGGAGAGAGACCAGAGAGAGACCAGAGACCAGAGAGAGAGAGACCAAAGAACGAGAGAGAGAGGAGAGAGACCAGAGAGAGAGGAGAGAGACCAGAGAGAGAGGAGAGAGGAGAGAGACCAGAGAGAGAGGAGAGAGAGATAGAGAGAGAGAGAGGAGAGACCAGAGAGAGAGGAGAGAGGAGACCAGAGAGAGAGGAGAGACCAGAGAGAGAGGAGAGAGAGCAGAGAGAGAGAGAGAGACCAGAGAGAGAGGAGAGAGACCAGAGAGAGAGGAGAGAGACCAGAGAGAGAGGAGAGAGACCAGAGAGAGAGGATAGAGACCAGAGAGAGAGGAGAGAGACCAGAGAGAGAGGAGAGAGACTAGAGAGAGAGGAGAGAGACCAGAGAGAGAGGAGAGAGAGACCAGAGAGGGGAGAGACCAGAGAGAGAGGAGAGAGACCAGAGAGAGAGGAGAGAGACCAGAGAGAGAGGAGAGAGACCAGAGAGAGAGGAGGAGAGAGACAAAGAGAGAGGAGAGAGACCAGAGAGAGAGGAGAGAGACCAGAGAGAGACCAGAGAGAGAGGAGAGAGACCAGAGAGAGGAGAGAGACCAGAGAGAGAGAGAGAGGAGAGAGACCAGAGAGAGAGGAGAGAGGATAGACCAGAGAGAGAGAGGAGAGACCAGAGAGAGAGGATAGAGAGAGCAAGAGGGGAGAGAGACCAGAGAGAGGAGAGAGACCAGAGAGAGAGGAGAGAGACCAGAGAGAGAGGAGAGAGACCAGAGAGAGAGGATAGAGACCAGAGAGAGGAGAGAGACCAGAGAGAGAGGATAGAGAGAGAGCAAGAGGGGCGAGAGACCAGAGAGCAGAGAGAGACCAGAGAGAGAGGATAGAGAGAGCAAGAGGGGCGAGAGACCAGAGAGAGCAGAGAGAGGATAGACCAGAGAGAGAGGAGAGAGACCAGAGAGAGACCAGAGAGAGGGGAGAGAGACCAGAGAGAGAGGATAGACCAGAGAGAGAGGATAGAGAGAGCAAGAGGGGCGAGAGACCAGAGAGACCAGAGAGAGGATAGACCAGAGAGAGAGGAGAGAGACCAGAGAGAGAGGAGAGAGACCAGAGAGAGAGGAGAGAGACCAGAGAGACCCCCCCTCACTCACTCCCAACAGCCTGAGCCTTATTCTTTCGGACATTAATGTGCGACACTCAGTCTTAAGTCTTCCTTCATATTTACTGGATTGGTTCAACAGTGCAGAAGAGAACCTCCCGCAAGGACCACATTGAAAGAAACACCTCTCAGACCTGCTCAGCTGACCGCTGAGTAACCTCCCTGATTGGCTGGTTGTGTGTTTGTAGAGCCAGAATGAGGAATGGGGAGGTTTACCCAATGAGGAGATCTTATAGCGGACTGGAGTACCTCCCCTTTACACCAGGTCCTGCTGGGTAAATACCATGGTGCAATGTGTTCAGAGTGGCGTGTTTTATGACTGATACAGTCAGCCAGTCAGTCAGCATGGTGTGAACCAGTCAGTCAGTCAGCATGGTGTGAACCAGCCAGTCAGTCAGTCAGCATGGTGTGAACCAGCCAGTCAGTCAGTCAGCATGGTGTGAACCAGCCAGCCAGTCAGTCAGCATGGTGTGAACCAGCCAGTCAGTCAGTCAGCATGGTGTGAACCAGTCAGTCAGTCAGTCAGCATGGTGTGAACCAGCCCAGTCAGTCAGTCAGCATGGTGTGAACCAGCCAGCCAGTCAGTCAGCATGGTGTGAACCAGCCAGTCAGTCAGTCAGCATGGTGTGAACCAGCCAGTCAGTCAGCATGGTGTGAACCAGCCAGTCAGTCAGTCAGCATGGTGTGAACCAGCCAGTCAGTCAGTCAGCATGGTGTGAACCAGCCAGCCAGTCAGTCAGCATGGTGTGAACCAGTCAGTCAGTCAGTCAGCATGGTGTGAACCAGCCAGTCAGTCAGTCAGTCAGCATGGTGTGAACCAGTCAGTCAGTCAGTCAGCATGGTGTGAACCAGCCAGTCAGTCAGTCAGCATGGTGTGAACCAGCCAGTCAGTCAGTCAGCATGGTGTGAACCAGCCAGTCAGTCAGCATGGTGTGAACCAGCCAGTCAGTCAGTCAGCATGGTGTGAACCAGCCAGTCAGTCAGTCAGCATGGTGTTCAGAGTGCTGTATTCTGTGACTGCATGTAGCATACTGTTTACCTTGTAATGCTGTGGGGAAAGTAGATGGCAACATCAGTCAGACATCATCAGGCAAACTGGACGGGTTTTGGTCATGTCTGAATATCTAAAAGTGTCCAGCAGGGGGCATGTATCAGAGGAGGGGAAGAAACATTCCAGTGAAATGAGAATGGGGCTTTAGGTTGCTAGAAGTAGAGTATAGTTCAGTAGATAGGTAGGGGTTTAGGGGAGCGCATGATGCAGGCATACCTCAGGGATTATGATGAAACAGTGGAGCAGTGAGTGTTATTGTAGAGGAAGCGACCACAACGCTTTGTTAAAATAATGGCGTCTGAGACGATTCTAAACAGACACTCAGCACTACAGGACTAAGGAAAGTTTCTCTCTGTGTACTGATTGGATAAGGAAAGTTTATCTCTGTATACTGATTGGATAAGGAAAGTCTATCTCTGTGTACTGATTGGATAAGGAAAGTTTATCTCTGTATACTGATTGGATAAGGAAGGTTTATCTCTGTATACTGATTGGATAAGGAAAGTTTATCTCTGTATACTGATTGGATAAGGAAAGTTTCTCTCTGTGTACTGATTGGATAAGGAAAGTTTATCTCTGTATACTGATTGGATAAGGAAAGTTTATCTCTGTGTACTGATTGGATAAGGAAAGTTTATCTCTGTATTCTGATTGGATAAGGAAAGTTTATCTCTGTATACTGATTGGATAAGGAAAGTTTCTCTCTGTATACTGATTGGATAAGGAAAGTTTCTATATACTGATTGGATAAGGAAAGTTTCTCTCTGTATACTGATTGGATAAGGAAAGTTTCTATATACTGATTGGATAAGGACAGTTTCTCTCTGGATACTGATTGGATAAGGAAAGTTTCTATATACTGATTGGATAAGGACAGTTTATCTCTGTGTACTGATTGGATAAGGAAAGTTTCTCTCTGTACACTGATTGGATAAGGAAGGTTTCTCTCTGTATACTGATTGGATAAGGAAAGTTATCTGTTGTCGGGCATCAAAACCTAGTTATGAAGTTTGTTGTTGAACATCAACCCCTAGTTATGAAGTCTGTTGTCATGCCTCAACCCCTAGTTATGAAGTCTGTTGTCATGCCTCAACCCCTAGTTATGAAGTCTGTTGGTCGTGCATCAACCCCTAGTTATGAAGTCTGTTGGTCGTGCATCAACCACTAGTTATGAAGTCGGTTGATGCACATCAACCCCTAGTTAGGAAGTCGGTTGGTCGTGCATCAACCCCTAGTTAGGAAGTCGGTTGGTCGTGCATCAACCCCTAGTTATGAAGTATGTTGATGCACATCAACCCCTAGTTAGGAAGTCGGTTGGTCGTGCATCAACCCCTAGTTATGAAGTCGGTTGATGCACATCAACCCCTAGTTAGGAAGTCGGTTGGTCGTGCATCAACCCCTAGTTAGGAAGTCGTTGGTCGTGCATCAACCCCTAGTTATGAAGTCGGTTGATGCACATCAACCCCTAGTTAGGAAGTCGGTTGGTCGTGCATCAACCCCTAGTTAGGAAGTCGGTTGGTCGTGCATCAACCCCTAGTTATGAAGTCGGTTGATGCACATCAACCCCTAGTTAGGAAGTCGGTTGGTCGTGCATCAACCCCTAGTTAGGAAGTCGGTTGGTCGTGCATCAACCCCTAGTTAGGAAGTCTGTTGTCATGCCTCAACCCCTAGTTAGGAAGTCTGTTGATGCACATCAACCCCTAGTTATGAAGTATGTTGATGCACATCAACCCCTAGTTAGGAAGTCTGTTGATGCACATCAACCCCTAGTTATGAAGTCTGTTGATGCACATCAACCACTAGTTAGGAAGTCGGTTGATGCACATCAACCCCTAGCTAGGAAGTCGGTTGATGCACATCAACCCCTAGCTAGGAAGTCGGTTGATGCACATCAACCCCTAGTTATGAAGTATGTTGATGCACATCAACCCCTAGCTAGTTTGAAACCCATATCTGGTTCCCCGTCTATTGTAACGTTTTGTATTTGTAGAAGGCAGTTACTGAATGTTTTTATGTCACTGGAAAACAGTGTGAGGGTTTGTGTCTGTGTTTTTGTCTCTGTCTCACCTGGAGTCTGGTGAAATCTGTTTAGCACTTTAGATACATTTCAGGTTAAAGACAACAATGATAGTTTGCCAAAACAGCACATTTGGACTGTTTTTCAAAATAGTATTGTGCTGATTTATAAAGGCATGTATTCACAGTGTGCATCACTGTAGTTTATTAATCTATGAAGCTCTGCTTGCTGCTCTGTGACCTACTCCCTCTCATCGTCCTGTCTGTCCTGTCCTGTCCGTCCGTCCGTCTGTCTGTCTGTTTGTTAGGGGTCAGGGGTCAGGGTGGGACCTGGGATGGCTGTTGTCTTACAGCTGTGTGCATCTCTCTTCCCTCAGCCCCGTCATGAGTACTTCAATGTGCCTGTGTACTAAACAGCCGCTACTGCTGTCACCACTCCACTGCTGTCACCACTCCACAGCTGTCACCACTCCACTGCTGTCACCACTCCACTGCTGTCACCACTCCACTGCTGTCTGCTGCCGTCACCACTCCACTGCGGTCACCACTCCACAGCTGTCACCACTCCACAGCTGTCACCACTCCACTGCTGTCACCACTCCACTGCTGTCACCACTCCACTGCTGTCACCACTCCACAGCTGTCACCACTCCACTGCGGTCACCACTCCACTGCTGTCTGCTGCTGTCACCACTCCACTGCTGTCACCACTCCACTGCTGTCCTGTCCACCCAGCATGCTGAGCCCCTCCTACTCAGCACGTGGCCCCTCCTACTCAGCACGTGGCCCCTCCAGCGACTTGTCCTCATCCTCTGCCTCCTAAGAACCATCAAATCAAATGAAATAGTAATTTAGCAGGCTTTGGCGTTGCACGCACCATGCTTTACCAACTGAGCCACACAGGACCACCGCTACACCGTCACCCCTTCAGTTTCTCCCATAGTTCCATCAGCTGTTTCCACTGTGTGTTGTCTATCTGAAGAGTCCATGGTTTACTGTGGATAATACAACGGGTTGGTCTAATCCTGAATGCTGATTGGTTTAAACCGCATTCCAGCCGTTGTCTATTCCACAAGTTACCACCGGCTAAATCTATGATGTTAAAATGCCTATTTACTCTGTTCCATCTGGCTGCCCAATCCACTGTCTCATCAGCCCAGCCAGGCAATTTATAAACTTGATTTCCACAATAAAAAGCATCTAGACATTATCTCACATTGATTTTAGACTAACGTTTAGTTTTTAACAGAGGAGATTTGTATAAACCTTGCTGTCTGGCTCTCCGACATTTGCAACATTGTTTCAATATTCAAATTCTATCTCCAGCTGTCCCATAGTAATGAATGTGTCGGGACGAGACCGACAGGCAGGCAGCTTTTCTCAGCCAGTCGAAATCATGAATCAGCATCATTTTTATGGATATATACAAAGAACTATCAATAGAAAACAGGTCAAACGAAACGAAGTGCAGCTAGTTTGCAGTCTTTCCAGCTTCAGTTTGAAGTGATTGTGATAGCTGTGTTGTTGGCTAGCTCCTCTGAACAACAGTGTCCTGACGAGAGAGCACATTTTCTATGCCAGGTGAAATTGCGCCTCATTAGCTCATTGTTGTGGATGTATCCAAATAAATGTCACTAGAAAACAGCTTAAACAAACGCAAATGCAGCTACTGTTGTTATTCTGGCTGCACTGTTTGACGTGACTGTCAGTTAGCTGTAGTTGGCTAGCTAGCAAGCAAGGGATAAGAACGTTGCCAGCCAGTATGGCAATGGAACATTTAGAACGAACGACTGGGTCGTGTCCATAGATACAGAACAAAAAGACTGAACGACTGGGTCGCGTCTCTAGCAACTGAACCGATAGAACGAACGACCAGCCGGCTTCGGTAGCAACCCTAGATTTGTGTTGGGACTATATCTTGTGGAAGGATTAAATAGTATGAATAAATTCATCAAAATAACGTTTTTAATGAAAATATGTAAATCATTATTTGAATATGTTGGTAACCCGTTGTATAAAAGTGATAATTCCCTCGAAGCCGGTGTTTGGAGGATATATTGGCATGGTTTGGAGGATATATTGGCACGGTTTGGAGGATATATTGGCATGGTTTGGAGGATATATTGGCATGGTTTGGAGGATATATTGGCATGGTTTGGAGGATATATTGGCATGGTTTGGAGGATATATTGGCATGGTTTGGAGGATATATTGTCATGGTTTGGAGGATATATTGGTACGGTTTGGAGGATATATTGGCATGGTTTGGAGGATATATTGGCATGGTTTGGAGGATATATTGGCATGGTTTGGAGGATATATTGGCATGGTTTGGAGGATATATTGGCATGGTTTGGAGGATATATTGGCATGGTTTGGAGGATATATTGGCATGGTTTGGAGGATATATTGGCACGGTTTGGAGGATATATTGGCATGGTTTGGAGGATATATTGGCATGATTTGGAGGATATATTGCCACGGTTTGGAGGATATACAGTGGGGGAAAAAAGTATTTAGTCAGCCACCAATTGTGCAAGTTCTCCCACTTAAAAAGATGAGAGAGGCTTGTAATTTTCATCATAGGTACATGTCAACTATGACAGACAAATTGAGAAAAAATAATCCAGAAAATCACATTGTAGGATTTTTAATGAATTTATTTGCAAATTATGGTGGAAAATAAGTATTTGGTCAATAACAAAAGTTTCTCAATATTTTGTTATATACCCTTTGTTGGCAATGACACAGGTCAAACGTTTTCTGTAAGTCTTCACAAGGTTTTCACACACTGTTGCTGGTATTTTGGCCCATTCCTCCATGCAGATCTCCTCTAGAGCAGTGATGTTTTGGGGCTGTCGCTGGGCAACACGGACTTTCAACTCCCTCCAAAGATTTTCTATGGGGTTGAGATCTGGAGACTGGCTAGGCCACTCCAGGACCTTGAAATGCTTCTTACGAAGCCACTCCTTCGTTGCCCCGGGCGGTTGTGTTTGGGATCATTGTCATGCTGAAAGACCCAGCCACGTTTCATCTTCAATGCCCTTGCTGATGGAAGGAGGTTTTCACTCAAAATCTCAAGATACATGGCCCCATTCATTCTTTCCTTTACACGGATCAGTTGTCCTGGTCCCTTTGCAGAAAAACAGCCCCAAAGCATGATGTTTCCACCCCCATGCTTCACAGTAGGTATGGTGTTCTTTGGATGCAACTCAGCATTCTTTGTCCTCCAAACATGACAAGTTGAGTTTTTACCAAAAAGTTCTATTTTGGTTTCATCTGACCATATGACATTCTCCCAATCCTCTTCTGGATCATCCAAATGCACAACTTCAGACGGGCCTGGACATGTACTGGCTTAAGCAGGGGGACACGTCTGGCACTGCAGGATTTGAGTCTCTGGCGGCGTAGTGTTTTTACTGATGGTAGGCTTTGTTACTTTGGTCCCAGCTCTCTGCAGGTCATTCACTAGGTCCCCCCGTGTGGTTCTGGGATTTTTGCTCACCGTTCTTGTGATCATTTTGACCCCACGGGGTGAGATCTTGCGTGGAGCCCCAGATCGAGGGAGATTATCAGTGGTCTTGTATGTCTTCCATTTCCTAATAATTGCTCCCACAGTTGATTTCTTCAAAACAAGCTGCTTACCTATTGCAGATTCAGTTTTCCCAGCCTGGTGCAGGTCTGCAATTTTGTTTCTGGTGTCCTTTGACAGCTCTTTGGTCTTGGCCATAGTGGAGTTTGGAGTGTGACTGTTTAAGGTTGTGGACAGGTGTCTTTTATACTGATAACAAGTTCAAACAGGTGCCATTAATACAGGTAACGAGTGGAGGACAGAGGAGCCTCTTAAAGAAGTGACAGGTCTGTGAGAGCCAGAAATCTTGCTTGTTTGTAGGTGACCAAATACTTATTTTCCACCATAATTTGCAAATAAATTCATAAAAAATCCTACAATGTGATTTTCTGGATTTTTTTTCTCAATTTGTCTGTCATAGTTGACGTGTACCTATGATGAAAATTACAGGCCTCTCTCATCTTTTTAAGTGGGAGAACTTGCACAATTGGTGGCTGACTAAATACTTTTCCCCACTGTATTGGCACGGTTTGGAGGATATATTGGCACGGTTTGGAGGATATATTGGCATGGTTTGCTGGCTCTCGACTTCGTCTTGGGTCTAACAACACCCCTGCCAATATATCCTTCTAACACCGGCTTCTCGGGCATTAATACTTAAATGTTGATACAGTCTCTGAAGAGCTAATGGTTTACTGGGTAATGTTGATACAGTCTCCTGTCTCTGAAGAGCTAATGGTTTACTGGGTAATGTTGATACAGTCTCCTGTCTCTGAAGAGCTAATGGTTTACTGGGTAATGTTGATACAGTCTCCTGTCTCTGAAGAGCTAATGGTTTACTGGGTAATGTTGATACAGTCTCCTGTCTCTGAAGAGCTAATGGTTTACTGGGTAATGTTGATACAGTCTCCTGTCTCTGAAGAGCTAATGGTTTACTGGGTAATGTTGATACAGTCTCCTGTCTCTGAAGAGCTAATGGTTTACTGGGTAATGTTGATACAGTCTCCTGTCTCTGAAGAGCTAATGGTTTACTGGGTAATGTTGATACAGTCTCCTGTCTCTGAAGAGCTAATGGTTTACTGGGTAATGTTGATACAGTCTCCTGTCTCTGAAGAGCTAATGGTTTACTGGGTAATGTTGATACAGTCTCCTGTCTCTGAAGAGCTAATGGTTTACTGGGTAATGTTGATACAGTCTCCTGTCTCTGAAGAGCTAATGGTTTACTGGGTAATGTTGATACAGTCTCCTGTCTCTGAAGAGCTAATGGTTTACTGGGTAATGTTGATACAGTCTCCTGTCTCTGAAGAGCTAATGGTTTACTGGGTAATGTTGATACAGTCTCCTGTCTCTGAAGAGCTAATGGTTTACTGGGTATAATGTGATACAGTCTCCTGTCTCTGAAGAGCTAATGGTTTACTGTCTAATGTTGATACAGTCTGTATTAAAATACAAAGTTAATATTTTATCATCATGGTGAGTTTATGTTATAGTTTGTATGCTGTCACCTGTAATCATGTCCATTGACTTGCATAATGAAATAGTACATTAATCAGTTTCACTACTTAAAGGAGTTCATGAGATTTAGAAGACAATAGAAACCATTGAGGAATCTACGATACAAATGTTACAAAATGTCTGTGTTATTCTAAACTGTGAGCTGAGCTAGCTGGTCTTATTCTTAAAGGGATAGTACAACCAAATTATGAAATGACATATTGGTTTCCTTCTCATGTCAGCAGTCTATGGACAATGTATGACAGCAATCCATGCTTTGGTTAAGTTTCCCTGACACTGTTTACACATGCTAAAGAATGTTTTATTTGTCGTACTAATTTGAAGATTTAGTAGTTATTTATTAACATGTATTTTAAAGGAAGTTTAATAAATAGTTATTGAAGATATTGTTTGACAATAATTTATTTGGAATACGAATTGGTGTAAGTGCCATCATCATTTCCTAGTATAATGATCGTTTTCTCACTCTCACACACTCACACTGACACACACTCACACTCACGCACACTGACACACACACACTGACACACACACACACACTCACACTTACACACACACACTGACACACTCACACTTACACACACACACTGACACACACTGACACACACACACTCACACTTACACACACACACTGACACACTCACACTTACACACACTGACACACACACACTGACACACACACACACTCACACATGACTGTACTGTATTTGCCCACAAATCCTCAATGTTTCAGAGTGGGAGCGTTTTCTGTTATGTGCCCATACCTGGTCTTCAATGGAGGATGTGCTGGATAAAGTTACAATCAATTACCACTTGAATTATATTGAGGAGAAGTATTATATTCCCCAAGTCGGTGAGATGACAAACTGCTGCCTTAGTCTCACCATGTGGTGAGTTCCTCAAACTGCTGCCTTAGTCTCACCATGTGGTGAGTTCCTCCAGTGGTGTTGATGATGCGTTACTGGTCATGCTGAACAATATCTACGAACATTTAGAAAAGGCAAATAGCCTAGTGAAAATTGTATTCATTGACTTCGGTAGTGCGTTTAACATCATCCAACCCCACCTAGTGGTGGATAAGCTGGTGGATTTGGGTGTCAACTCTCTACTGATCAAGTGGATTAATAGTTTCCTTGTGAACCGTTCTCAACGAGTGAAGTTTAACTCCGCCATCTCTACATCTAGAGCGCCATCTCTACATCTAGAACGCCATCTCTACATCTAGAGCGCCATCTCTACATCTAGAACGCCATCTCTACATCTAGAAACGCCATCTCTACATCTAGAACGCCATCTCTACATCTAGAACGCCATCTCTACATCTAGAGCGCCATCTCTACATCTAGAACGCCATCTCTACATCTAGAACGCCATCTCTACATCTAGAACGCCATCTCTACATCTAGAACGCCATCTCTACATCTAGAACGCCATCTCTACATCTAGAACGCCATCTCTACATCTAGAACGCCATCTCTACATCTAGAGCGCCATCTCTACATCTAGAGCGCCATCTCTACATCTAGAACGCCATCTCTACATCTAGAGCGCCATCTCTACATCTAGAACGCCATCTCTACATCTAGAGCGCCATCTCTACATCTAGAACGCCATCTCTACATCTAGAACGGTGAATACGGTAGAAACAAAAGTGATGTAAATTGATTTACCCCCTACGAAGATCAATGGGGAATCAGTGGATAGTGACCACATAATAAGTACCTGGGAATCGAAAAAGGCAATAAACTGAAATTCAATGACTGTGCGTTTGCAAAGATAAAGAAATTGCAACAGAGAAAGTTTTTTTGTAACGCAAACTGAACCATTTTAATGTCGACCGCCATATCTTACAAATGTTCTATAAATCTGTCCTGCAGAGTGTGCTGTCCTTTGGTCTGGTATGCGTGTTGGGAAACATGCGAGAGCAAGACCAAGTCAAGCTTCAGCGCTTGATTAAGACGGCGGGAAGGATCATTGGTATAGATCAAGAATCAGCCACCAACCTGTATACAAAACTCATCCTCCTAAAACATGAAAGCATTTTACAGGACAGAACTCATCCCCTTCACTCAAAACCCATCCTCCTAAGACATGAAAGCACTGGAGGCCTACTGGACCGGCCTGGCCCTCAACAAGTCAGAGAACTCAGACAAAGGAGTGGAGATTGCTTACCTAGGCACACTGGCCTCTCTAGAACTAACCTGTTTGTTGTCCCAGAGCACCTATCCAATCAAGACTTCCTGACGGCGGAAGATAAGGAGGGGGTGTCCGACGCTGACCACTTCCCTCTGTGGTAGAAGAGAGCAGCGGAGCAGGTTCTCTATCCCCTTTGGAGGAGTGTGGTTTTGGCCAGCACCGGCATATAGCTGCTGGATGACAGGAAGTCGCCTAGTGTTGCTTCCGTTGGGATTCAGATGAAGCTGGATTTCTTTCAGAGGAAGTTCTGGACCGCTAGCAGACAGTGTGCTGCTCCGGGTGGGAAGTGCACCATCAGCTGTGATAATGAGGACATCAAGTGTTACCTTATAGACAACGACGGATTTATTCTGGTCACTGAGGACTACTCTCAGACGGGGCTGTTCTTTGGATAGGTGGAGGATGAACAAGCTGCTTCTCGTGGGCTCCTTCAAAAGGATCACTCTGTATGACCACCAGGCTCTCTGGAGAGAGTATGCTGGCAGCAGTGACAGCGCCCGCTCTTCATCACATCCCTTCTCCATTGTGAAATGGCTCCTGACCGAACTTGTCATTGTCCTGCTGGAGTTCAACCTTTACAGCTGGTGGCATGTTGATCTCTCAGTCAAAGGTCAAAGGGCGAGGGGAAAGACCATGATGGTGCCATGTGACGCGGAGTACCCTGCCTTCATCTCTGAGCACACCATCAGAGAGACCACGGGAAACATCGACTGTGAGTGCTGTGCCAGATCTTTTGTAATTCAACAAATTCCCAGCAGTAACCTCTTCATGGTTGTCGTGGACAACAAGTGTGACTGCAGCTCTGCCCCCCTGGTTTCCATGGATCCCATCGAGATTATGTACAATGAGTCTCTGAAATGTGATAGGCTGAAGTTTCAGAAGGACAGAAAGCGGCCAGAATCGCGTCGTCCTTTCCATCCCGAGGAGAATGCCATGGAGTGTGGAGGAGCAGCAGGCCTCTCTGCCCCCCTCACAGCAGCACTGCTCCCCCTACTGGCCAATCTCATTAGCAGGTGACCACACCGCCCTCGAGGCCCACCGTCCTGGACCCAACACAGGACCTAACACTGGAGAGATTGATAGACTGGCACACCATCAAATGCTGACAATGCACAGGGAGCCTCGCCAACAAGAAGAACTTGCTCATAACTAACTGAGTTGCTTATTACCAATATAGAGACTGCCCAATTATAAAGCATCTCCCTGACCAGCAGAGAAATAACGAAAAGAAATAAAAATGGACATTGTTCAAGAGAAACAGAACAATATTCCAATGGGAATTAGACTGAAGAAATATACGTGCAATCAGCAATGAACGGGGTTCACAGGATAACAGAAAAGACAGCTGGGTCAGTTGGATGACAAAGCAAGCGCTCTATAATGTACATTTACATTTACATTTTAGTCATTTTAGCAGACGCTCTTATCCAGAGCGACTTACAGTTAGTTCCTACATCGATAAAATAATGTATCTTCCTTTATGTGCAATCAATGAAAGCATTACCATGTTGATTTAAATCTCAGTTGGTACACTCCACATTAGCGTTCCAAAATACTTCAGTACACTCTCACAGCTGTAATATGCTGACTGCAAGTGGCAGGACAGGATTTTACAGAATAAAATATCCACTTTTCGCTACGTTTAGACAACATAATACGAGCAACGATATGTGATTATACAGATATACTAATCACAGTATTTGACATAATTTAAATCTAACATTCATTTGCATGAGACAAAGTCCACTTGATCAATAGTTATTGCTCTAGTATCCTATAGCGCCACCAACTGGTCTGGTGCAGCCATTTAAGGTTGCAGTGACTTTATATTCACACAGCTTTTAAGGACATACAAAAGGTTTACATACTACATCTCATTGCCCCTTGTCCATCGGCTCAGTTCTTATAGCCAGTTGGAATTATCTACAGGGTTTGAGATTAACTTTTTCTGCCACTTGTCCTTCAGACAAGTAAGACTGATTTTTTTACTTGTCCGAACTGTTAAGGAGAACTGGCCAAAACCTTCCCCTGTTAAGGTGAGTGCAATGCAGATACTTGCAAAGGCTACAAGCCCAACGTTCATCCAAGCACAGCTCCCCTGCCAAGACCTGCCTACTCTCTCGGCTCTGCCTTATATCAGTTTCTCAGAGTTCCGGGCAGAGTCTTGTAAGCAAGCACAGGTGCGAGCGACATCTTCCCTTACTATCTGTCCTACAGCTTCACCAGACTATCCCCCATCCTGGGTGGAAAAGACCGTCTCTGAGTCACTCCGAAACCATGTGGTAACTCTAGACCACGCTTGTGGCTTCCGGTCTTGCACTGGTCGTGCTCACCTAGAAAGTTGGGCTCCCGTTGACCTCCCTCCCACTGAAGGAGACGCTGCTGGTGCCTCCCATTGCTGAAGAAGGCCGGAAGAACCTTCTTGTGGATGCTGGAGGTCAGATGACCCCTCTTGTGGATGCTGGAGGTCAGATGACCCCTCTTGTGGATGCTGGAGGTCAGATGACCCCTCTTGTGGATGCTGGAGGTCAGATGATCCCTCTTGTGGATGCTGGAGGTCAGATGACCCCTCTTGTGTGCTAGATGCGCTCGAGCAACCCATCTGACTGGGGATGATACGCAGAGGTTCGAGTTCTGCAAACGTCTTTGAAAATATTGGATTCAAAATGTTTTCTCTAATTGGAGTGAATACTGGGGCGGGGGGGGGCGCCAAAGCGACATCCACTCCTCTGCCAAAACCTTGGCGATGGAGTAGGCTTCTTCGTTGGGAAGAGGAAACTCCTCTGTGCATTTCGATAAATAATCTCAGACTACTAGGATGTACTTATTCCCATGGGTGGTTTGA
This sequence comes from Coregonus suidteri, assembly GCA_036851935.1. NCBI lineage: Eukaryota > Metazoa > Chordata > Actinopteri > Salmoniformes > Salmonidae > Coregonus > Coregonus suidteri. The sequence continues at coordinate 653,530 of CM072230.1, forward strand.
GGGAGGGAACCCAAGATATCCACAGCTATACGTTCATACGGCCGTGTTTAGGGGTGCACAGGGAGGCCGCCCTTGGGCTTTACGAGACGTCCACACACATGAGATCCCAAATCTAGAAGCAGTTTAGCTAACGCGTTCTGTTTTACAAGAAAACGGCTGAGATTACGCAAACACTGTAGCTAGCTAGCAAGGCCTCCTCAGCAGCAATGTTATTTAATTTTAATTTAACTGTCATTGAAGTTGGTGGTCATTACTGGTTTCAGATGGCAAGTGAAACTGTCCGCCATGTTTTGTGTTTTGGTAAGGGCTCGGAGTGACGTCACGCACCAAAGGTCACGCACCAAAGGTCCGTCACGCACCAAAGGTCCTCTGTAGCTCAGCTGGTAGAGCACGGCGCTTGTAACGCCAAGGTAGTGGGTTCGATCCCCGGGACCACCCATACACAAAAAATGTATGCATGCATGACTGTAAGTCGCTTTGGATAAAAGCGTCTGCTAAATGGCATATTATTATTATTATTAAAACCAATCACGACAGATAAGGAACTTTCATGACCGGATATGCGATAACCCTACATCTCCCAAAAACGGATGTCAGGGGATTTAAAAACAATCTAAGAAATAGAGAAAAAGTGATTTGTTAATAGTTTCCTTATTTTTTAATTGAATGAATATATAATAATAATAATAATAATATAATAATTATTGAATGAATACATCTCTTGATGCTCCTGAACACATCATCAGTTATCTAACCTGGAGTCATAGGGTGTTTGGGGTCAACATCCCACACCCTCGCTGAGGCCACCCAGCCCCCGTCTCCAGGTGGCATTACGCTGCTCCCAATGGATCTCCTCTCTTGATCCAGAGCCATCTTGTCTTGTTCAGCTGCCTGAATGGTGTTTCTGATGGCTCTCCTCCTCTTCGCCAAGTGTGCTGTAGGCTCTGTAGAGGGATTGCCCAGCAAAACCCTTGCAGCCTACCTCGATAGGCATGCACCTAGCCTTCCAACCCTGCTTCTGACAGTCGATGACCAGTCCCTCGTACTTCACCCTCTTCCTCTCGTATGCCTCCTGAAGACGAACTTTCCAAAGGACTGTCAGTTCCAAAATAATGTGGACTCTGAGACCAGGGCTATGTCTGGTCTAAGTGTTGTCTTGACCATGTGCTGCAGGAACTTGAGCTGCTTCTCCAGGTCTGCTGTCAGCTGCCAGTCCTGAGCTGCCAGTCCCGAGCTGCCAGTCCCGAGCTGCCAGTCCCGAGCTGCCAGTCCCGAGCAGTAGCTAGGATCCCTGCTGGTGGTCTGGATTTTGAGCCTGGCTGCTCTCCAGCTCGAACGAAAGTGATCTTCTGACAGGTGTCCCGAGCTCGCTTGCGCTTGCCGATCCCTGTGTCGATTGCTTCTGCGATGGTCTTGAGAACCTGGTCATGGCGCCAGCGATAACGGCCCCCTCCCAGAGCTTTAGGTCAGCAGCTCCAGTGTCCCTCTCTTGTAGCGTAGTGGGCATGCAGGAGATTCCACAATGTCAAACTTAACATGGCTCATAACGGTAATGTCTTTTATGACCCTAAAACGTTTGAAGTTTAATGGCGATTGTGAAGTGGATTTACTAAGGATTTAAATGGATACGTAAAATCTGATTTCAGATCTATCAATAAGCCAACCATCTCAGCCATCTCTTAACCAATCCATGGGCCAATCCAATCCATGGGCCAATCCAATCCATGGGCCTACATACTGAATTTGGTTTTATTTGGACCTATGGTTACATTTTTTACATTTAGCAGACGCTCTTATCCAGAGCGACTTACAGTTAGTGAATACATATTTTTTTATACTGGCCCCCCGTGGGAATCGAACCCACAACCCTGGCGTTGCAAATGCCATGCTCTATTAACTGAGCTACATCCCTGCCGGCCATTCCCTCCCCTACCCTGGGCCAATTGTGCGCCGCCCATGAGTCTCCCGGTCGCGGCCGGCTGCGACAGAGCCTGGATTCGAACCAGGATCTCTTGTGGCACAGTTAGCACTGCGATGCAGTGCCTTAGACCACTGCGCCACTCAGGAGAATACATTTTTCAAAGATTTTCCAAAATGTCCAAGATGGAGGAAAATCTATCCTAACGGACCTTATGGGTCCTTGAGAAAAATGTGTGCAGCATGAGGACGACGCCTACAGATAAATGTTCCTGTCTCTAGGTCAAAGTTAGACTGCTTATATCAGCGCCACCTAGAGGCCAATCGGTGCCAGCGCCACCTAGAGGCCAATTGGTGCCAGCGCCACCTAGAGGCCAATCGGTGCCAGCGCCACCTAGAGGCCAATCGGTGCCAGCGCCACCTAGAGGCCAATCGGTGCCAGCGCCACCTAGAGGCCAATCGGTGCCAGCGCCACCTAGAGGCCAATCGGTGCCAGCGCCACCTAGAGGCCAATCGGTGCCATTCTTTTTGACCAAGTTACTCCAGTTTCTGTGTGCAAAATTAGAAATAAAGTTATCTGAGTTATTTGACCATGTCAGTTATCTGTGCTCGAGTTATTAAACCATGTCAGTTATCTGTGCTCGAGTTATTAAACCATGTCAGTTATCTGTGCTTGAGTTATTTGACCATGTCAGTTATCTGTGCTTGAGTTATTTGACCATGTCAGTTATCTGTGCTCGAGTTATTAAACCATGTCAGTTATCTGTGCTTGAGTTATTTGACCATGTCAGTTATCTGTGCTTGAGTTATTTGACCATGTCAGTTATCTGTGCTTGAGTTATTTGACCATGTCAGTTATCTGTGCTTGAGTTATTTGACCATGTCAGTTATCTGTGCTTGAGTTATTTGACCATGTCAGTTATCTGTGCTTGAGTTATTAAACCATGTCAGTTATCTGTGCTTGAGTTATTTGACCATGTCAGTTATCTGTGCTTGAGTTATTAAACCATGTCAGTTATCTGTGCTTGAGTTATTTGACCATGTCAGTTATCTGTGCTTGAGTGCTGTCCACCATGTCAGTTATCTTGCTTGAGTTATTTGACCATGTCAGTTATCTGTGCTTGAGTTATTTGACCATGTCAGTTATCTGTGCTTGAGTTATTTGACCATGTCAGTTATCTGTGCTTGAGTTATTTGACCATGTCAGTTATCTGTGCTTGAGTTATTTGACCATGTCAGTTATCTGTGCTTGAGTTATTGACCATGACCATGTCAGTTATTCTGTGTTATCTGTGCTTGAGTTATTTAAACCATGTCAGTTATCTGTGCTTGAGTTATTTGACCATGTCAGTTATCTGTGCTTGAGTTATTAAACCATGTCAGTTATCTGTGCTTGAGTTATTTGACCATGTCAGTTATCTGTGCTTGAGTTATTAGACCATGTCAGTTATCTGTGCTTGAGTTATTTGACCATGTCAGTTATCTGTGCTTGAGTTATTTGACCATGTCAGTTATCTGTGCTTGAGTTATTTGACCATGTCAGTTATCTGTGCTTGAGTTATTTGACCATGTCAGTTATCTGTGCTTGAGTTATTTGACCATGTCAGTTATCTGTGCTTGAGTTATTTGACCATGTCAGTTATCTGTGCTTGAGTTATTTGACCATGTCAGTTATCTGTGCTTGAGTTATTTGACCATGTCAGTTATCTGTGCTTGAGTTATTTGACCATGTCAGTTATCTGTGCTTGAGTTATTTGACCATGTCAGTTATCTGTGCTTGAGTTATTTGACCATGTCAGTTATCTGTGCTTGAGTTATTTGACCATGTCAGTTATCTGTGCTTGAGTTATTTGACCATGTCAGTTATCTGTGCTTGAGTTATTTGACCATGTCAGTTATCTGTGCTTGAGTTATTTGACCATGTCAGTTATCTGTGCTTGAGTTATTTGACCATGTCAGTTATCTCTGTGCTTGAGTTATTTGACCATGTCAGTTATCTGTGCTTGAGTTATTTGACCATGTCAGTTATCTGTGCTTGAGTTATTTGACCATGTCAGTTATCTGTGCTTGAGTTATTTGACCATGTCAGTTATCTGTGCTTGAGTTATTTGACCATGTCAGTTATCTGCTTGAGTTATTTGACCATGTCAGTTATCTGTGCTTGAGTTATTTGACCATGTCAGTTATCTGTGCTTGAGTTATTTGACCATGTCAGTTATCTGTGCTTGAGTTATTAAACCATGTCAGTTATCTGTGCTTGAGTTATTTGACCATGTCAGTTATCTGTGCTTGAGTTATTTGACCATGTCAGTTATCTGTGCTTGAGTTATTTGACCATGTCAGTTATCTGTGCTTGAGTTATTTGACCATGTCAGTTATCTGTGCTTGAGTTATTTGACCATGTCAGTTATCTGTGCTTGAGTTATTTGACCATGTCAGTTATCTGTGCTTGAGTTATTTGACCATGTCAGTTATCTGTGCTTGAGTTATTTGACCATGTCAGTTATCTGTGCTTGAGTTATTTGACCATGTCAGTTATCTGTGCTTGAGTTATTTGACCATGTCAGTTATCTGTGCTTGAGTTATTTGACCATGTTATCAGACCATTATCTGTGCTTGAGTTATTTGACCATGTCAGTTATCTGTGCTTGAGTTATTTTGACCATGTCAGTTATCTGTGCTTGAGTTATTTGACCATGTCAGTTATCTGTGCTTGAGTTATTTGACCATGTCAGTTATCTGTGCTTGAGTTATTAAACCATGTCAGTTATCTGTGCTTGAGTTATTTGACCATGTCAGTTATCTGTGCTTGAGTTATTAAACCATGTCAGTTATCTGTGCTTGTTATTTATTTCATGTGTTATCTGTGCTTGAGTTATTTTGACCATGTCAGTTATCTGTGCTTGAGTTATGAGTTATTAAACCATGTCAGTTATCTGTGCTTGAGTTATTTGACCTGTCAGTTATCTGTGCTTGAGTTATTTTGACCATGTCAGTTATCTGTGCTTGAGTTATTTGACCATGTCAGTTATCTGTGCTTGAGTTATTAAACCATGTCAGTTATCTGTGCTTGAGTTATTTGACCATGTCAGTTATCTGTGCTTGAGTTATTTGACCATGTCAGTTATCTGTGCTTGAGTTATTTGACCATGTCAGTTATCTATTGTGCTTGAGTTATATTGACCATGTCAGTTATCTGTGCTTGAGTTATTAAACCATGTCAGTCAGTATCTGTGCTTGAGTTATTTGACCATGTCAGTTATCTGTGCTTGAGTTATTTGACCATGTCAGTTATCTGTGCTTGAGTTATTTTGACCATGTCAGTTATCTGTGCTTGAGTTATTTGACCATGTCAGTTATCTGTGCTTGAGTTATTTGACCATGTCAGTTATCTGTGCTTGAGTTATTTGACCATGTCAGTTATCTGTGCTTGAGTTATTTGACCATGTCAGTTATCTGTGCTTGAGTTATTTGACCATGTCAGTTATCTGTGCTTGAGTTATTTGACCATGTCAGTTATCTGTGCTTGAGTTATTTGACCATGTCAGTTATCTGTGCTTGAGTTATTTGACCATCTGTCAGTTATCTGTGCTTGTGCTTGAGTTATTAGACCCATGTCAGTTATCTGTGCTTGAGTTATTTGACCATGTCAGTTATCTGTGCTTGAGTTATTTGACCATGTCAGTTATCTGTGCTTGAGTTATTTGACCATGTCAGTTATCTGTGCTTGAGTTATTTGACCATGTCAGTTATCTGTGCTTGAGTTATTTGACCATGTCAGTTATCTGTGCTTGAGTTATTTGACCATGTCAGTTATCTGTGCTTGAGTTATTTGACCATGTCAGTTATCTGTGCTTGTCAGTTATTTGACCATGTCAGTTATCTGTGCTTGAGTTATTTGACCATGTCAGTTATCTGTGCTTGAGTTATTTGACCATGTGCTGTGCTTGAGTTATTTGACCATGTCAGTTATCTGTGCTTGAGTTATTTAAACCATGTCAGTTATCATGTGTGCTTGAGTTATTTGACCATGTCAGTTATCTGTGCTTGAGTTATTTGACCATGTCAGTTATCTGTGCTTGAGTTAGTTTTGACCATGTCAGTTATCTGTGCTTGAGTTATTTGACCATGTCAGTTATCTGTGCTTGAGTTATTAAACCATGTCAGTTATCTGTGCTTGTGTTATTTGACCATGTCAGTTATCTGTGCTTGCTTGAGTTATTTGACCATGTCAGTTATGATGTGCTTGAGTTATTAAACCATGTCAGTTATCTGTGCTTGAGTTATTTGACCATGTCAGTTATCTGTGCTTGAGTTATTAAACCATGTCAGTTATCTGTGCTTGAGTTATTTGACCATGTCAGTTATCTGTGCTTGAGTTATTAAACCATGTCAGTTATCTGTGCTTGAGTTATTTGACCATGTCAGTTATCTGTGCTTGAGTTATTTGACCATGTCAGTTATCTGTGCTTGAGTTATTTGACCATGTCAGTTATCTGTGCTTGAGTTATTAAACCATGTCAGTTATCTGTGCTTGAGTTATTTGACCATGTCAGTTATCTGTGCTTGAGTTATTAAACCATGTCAGTTATCTGTGCTTGAGTTATTTGACCATGTCAGTTATCTGTGCTTGAGTTATTTGACCATGTCAGTTATCTGTGCTTGAGTTATTAAACCATGTCAGTTATCTGTGCTTGAGTTATTTGACCATGTCAGTTATCTGTGCTTGAGTTATTTGACCATGTCAGTTATCTGTGCTTGAGTTATTTGACCATGTCAGTTATCTGTGCTTGAGTTATTTGACCATGTCAGTTATCTGTGCTTTGTTATTAGACCATGTCAGTTATCTGTGCTTGAGTTATTTGACCATGTCAGTATATCTGTGCTTGAGTTATTTGACCATGTCAGTTATCTGTGCTTGAGTTATTTGACATGTCAGTTATCTGTCTTGAGTTAGACCATTATCTGTGCTTGAGTTATTTGACCATGTCAGTTATCTGTGCTTGAGTTATTTGACCATGTCAAGGGGAAAACACATCTAAGAATAACAATAGGTGTCACAGCTTCGCTCTGGACCCCTAATAAAGGATGAGACTGTGACTGCAATGATGAGATCCCCGAGAACGTTACAGACACCTCTGTGGATGCCAGAGCAAAGAAATCAATATCACTGTGGACTGTACATGCTCTGTAGAAAGTAACAAGAGTTTCTATGTCAAGGTAGTTATATGAATGAAAAGAACTTGAAAAAATGGCACCTTTAAAAAAAAGAGTACTATACAATTGAAAAAACTGTAAAAATTAAAGGTAAATATTCGTAGTTTTATTTTGAAGAACCTAATTCTGTCTTTTGGGATATGGAAGGGATCTTGTAAAGTAACAGAGACGAGAGGATGGTGGAAGTCAATTTATTCTGCCTGCTTTAAATTTGACAGCAGAGAACATTTTAAAGACTAAAAAGTTGCATGTGAAGGATAAAGAAGACATTTAAGTTCCGTGAAAGGAATAAAGTTCAGAGCTCTGGCGGCAAACTGAAAATATGAACATTTGCCTGTTTTAAAAATGTTATTGTAACCTTGACTAAAACCCCTAATGCTTACCCCAATCCAAAACCGCTTCCTTTGAGAACGCTGCTAATATCTAAATAAACACAAATGTTATATAAAAAATGTTTAAAGAATAATAATAATAATAATAATAAAAATACAATAAAAAAAAAGACATGAAAGCATTTTACAGGACAGAACTCATCCCCTTCACTCAAAACCCATCCTCCTAAAACATGAAAGCATTTTACAGGACAGAACTCATCCCCTTCACTCAAAACTCATCCTTCTAAAACATGAAAGCATTTTACAGGACAGAACTGGCTGTATGATAGATCGTCTGTTGGTCCCTCCAGTACACAGCAGATCGTCTGTTGGTCCCTCCAGTACACAGCAGATCGTCTGTTGGTCCCTCCAGTACACAGCAGATCGTCTGTTGGTCCCTCCAGTACACAGCAGATCGTCTGTTGGTCCCTCCAGTACACAGCAGATCGTCTGTTGGTCCCTCCAGTACACAGCAGATCGTCTGTTGGGCCCTCCAGTACACAGCAGATCGTCTGTTGGGTCCCTCCAGTACACAGCAGATCGTCTGTTAGTCCCTCCAGTACACAGCAGATCGTCTCCAGTCCTCCAGTACACAGCAGATCGTCTGTTGGTCCCTCCAGTACACAGCAGATCGTCTGTTGGTCCCTCCAGTACACAGCAGATCGTCTGTTGGTCCCTCCAGTACACAGCAGATTGCACTTCCACTTTAAATGTGTAGCTACAGCACTTTGAATGAAGTATTTTATGTACCGTCTTTTTAAGCACAAATGAATTTCCCCCTGGTGGGATAATAAAGTTGATCTGAATCTGAGTGGTGACTGACTGCCCCAGAAGGAAACAGGCAGGGCTGGCACACTGGGGCTTCACTGGGGCTTCACTGGGGCTTCACTGGGGTTTCACTGGGGCTTCACTGGGGTTTCACTGGGGCTTCACTGGGGCTTCACTGGGGCTTCACTGGGGTTTCACTGGGGCTTCACTGGGGTTTCACTGGGGTTTCACTGGGGCTTCACTGGGGTTTCACTGGGGCTTCACTGGGGTTTCACTGGGGCTTCACTGGGGTTTCACTGGGGTTTCACTGGGGCTTCACTGGGGCTTCACTGGGGTTTCTGTCCAACAGTCAAAGTCTATAATAATTTATAATTTATAACCCAGGGGTCAATATATTGCCATTTCTCAAGATCTGTATGGATAGTGAATAGGAAAAGTTTAAGATTTATCTGAAGTGAAAATGAAAGCTTTAGATGGCACCGACAGACATGGCAGCTCTGCTTCTAGCTCCTAAGCAACAGACATGGCAGCTCTGCTTCCAGCTCCTAAGCAACAGACATGGCAGCTCTGCTTCTAGCTCCTGAGCAACAGACATGGCAGCTCTGCTTCTAGCTCCTAAGCAACAGACATGGCAGCTCTGCTTCTAGCTCCTAAGCAACAGACATGGCAGCTCTGCTTCTAGCTCCTAAGCAACAGACATGGCAGCTCTGCTTCTAGCTCCTAAGCAACAGACATGGCAGCTCTGCTTCTAGCTCCTAAGCAACAGACATGGCAGCTCTGCTTCTAGCTCCTAAGCAACAGACATGGCAGCTCTGCTTCTAGCTCCCGAGCAACAGACATGGCAGCTCTGCTTCTAGCTCCCGAGCAACAGACATGGCAGCTCTGCTTCTAGCTCCCGAGCAACAGACATGGCAGCTCTGCTTCTAGCTCCTAAGCAACAGACATGGCAGCTCTGCTTCTAGCTCCTAAGCAACAGACATGGCAGCTCTGCTTCTAGCTCCTAAGCAACAGACATGGCAGCTCTGCTTCTAGCTCCTAAGCAACAGACATGGCAGCTCTGCTTCTAGCTCCTAAGCAACAGACATGGCAGCTCTGCTTCTAGCTCCTAAGCAACGGACATGGCAGCTCTGCTTCTAGCTCCTAAGCAACAGACATGGCAGCTCTGCTTCTAGCTCCTAAGCAACAGACATGGCAGCTCTGCTTCCAGCTCCTAAGCAACAGACATGGCAGCTCTGCTTCTAGCTCCTAAGCAACAGACATGGCAGCTCTGCTTCTAGCTCCTAAGCAACAGACATGGCAGCTCTGCTTCTAGCTCCTAAGCAACAGACATGGCAGCTCTGCTTCTAGCTCCTGAGCAACAGACATGGCAGCTCTGCTTCTAGCTCCCGAGCAACAGACATGGCAGCTCTGCTTCTAGCTCCCGAGCAACAGACATGGCAGCTCTGCTTCTAGCTCCCGAGCAACAGACATGGCAGCTCTGCTTCTAGCTCCCGAGCAACAGACATGGCAGCTCTGCTTCTAGCTCCTAAGCAACAGACATGGCAGCTCTGCTTCTAGCTCCTAAGCAACGGACATGGCAGCTCTGCTTCTAGCTCCTAAGCAACAGACATGCCAGCTCTGCTTCTAGCTCCTAAGCAACAGACATGGCAGCTCTGCTTCTAGCTCCTAAGCAACGGACATGGCAGCTCTGCTTCTAGCTCCTAAGCAACAGACATGGCAGCTCTGCTTCTAGCTCCTAAGCAACAGACATGGCAGCTCTGCTTCCAGCTCCTAAGCAACAGACATGGCAGCTCTGCTTCTAGCTCCTAAGCAACAGACATGGCAGCTCTGCTTCTAGCTCCTAAGCAACAGACATGGCAGCTCTGCTTCTAGCTCCTAAGCAACAGACATGGCAGCTCTGCTTCTAGCTCCTAAGCAACAGACATGGCAGCTCTGCTTCTAGCTCCTAAGCAACAGACATGGCAGCTCTGCTTCTAGCTCCTAAGCAACAGACATGGCAGCTCTGCTTCTAGCTCCTAAGCAACAGACATGGCAGCTCTGCTTCTAGCTCCTAAGCAACAGACATGGCAGCTCTGCTTCTAGCTCCTAAGCAACAGACATGGCAGCTCTGCTTCTAGCTCCTAAGCAACAGACATGGCAGCTCTGCTTCTAGCTCCTGAGCAACAGACATGGCAGCTCTGCTTCTGCTCCTCTGGCAGCTCCTAGAGAGCAACAGACATGGCAGCTCTGCTTCTAGCTCCTGATTATACATACCATCCTGTGGTTAGGGTGGTGTTTATACATACCATCCTGTGGTTAGGGTTATACATACCATCCTGTGGTTAGGGTGGAGGTTATACATACCATCCTGTGGTTAGGGTGGAGGTTATACATACCATCCTGTGGTTAGGGTGGAGGTTATACATACCATCCTGTGGTTAGGGTGGAGGTTATACATACCATCCTGTGGTTAGGGTGGAGGTTATACATACCATCCTGTGGTTAGGGTGGAGGTTATACATACCATCCTGTGGAGGGTTAGGGTGGAGGTTATACATACCATCCTGTGGTTACCATCCTGAGGTTTGGAGGTTATACATACCATCCTGTGGTTAGGGTGGAGGTTATACATACCATCCTGTGGTTAGGGTGGAGGTTATACATACCATCCTGTGGTTAGGGTGGAGGTTATACATACCATCCTGTGGTTAGGGTTAGGGTGGAGGTTATACATACCATCCTGTGGTTAGGGTTAGGGTGGAGGTTATACATACCATCCTGTGGTTAGGGTGGAGGTTATACATACCATCCTGTGGTTAGGGTGGAGGTTATACATACCATCCTGTGGTTAGGGGTTAGGGTGGAGGTTATACATACCATCCTGTGGTTAGGGTGGAGGTTATACATACCATCCTGTGGTTAGGGTGTAGGTTATACATACCATCCTGTGGTTAGGGTGGAGGTTATACATACCATCCTGTGGTTAGGGTGGAGGTTATACATACCATCCTGTGGTTAGGGTGGAGGTTATACATACCATCCTGTGGTTAGGGTGGAGGTTATACATACCATCCTGTGGTTAGGGTGGAGGTTATACATACCATCCTGTGGTTAGGGTGGAGGTTATACATACCATCCTGTGGTTAGGGTGGAGGTTATACATACCATCCTGTGGTTAGGGTGGAGGTTATACATACCATCCTGTGGTTAGGGTGGAGGTTATACATACCATCCTGTGGTTAGGGTGGAGGTTATACATACCATCCTGTGGTTAGGGTGGAGGTTATACATACCATCCTGTGGTTAGGGTGGAGGTTATACATACCATCCTGTGGTTAGGGTGGAGGTTATACATACCATCCTGTGGTTAGGGTGGAGGTTATACATACCATCCTGTGGTTAGGGTTAGGTTATACATACCATCCTGTGGTTAGGGTGGAGGTTATACATACCATCCTGTGGTTAGGGTGGAGGTTATACATAGAGGTTATACATACCATCCTGTGGTTAGGGTGGAGGTTATACATACCATCCTGTGGTTAGGGTGGAGGTTATACATACCATCCTGTGGTTAGGGTGGAGGTTATACATACCATCCTGTGGTTAGGGTGGAGGTTATACATACCATCCTGTGGTTAGGGTGGAGGTTATACATACCATCCTGTGGTTAGGGTGGAGGTTATACATACCATCCTGTGGTTAGGGTACCAGGGGAGGTTATACATACCATCCTGTGGTTAGGGTGGAGGTTTATACATACCATCCTGTGGTTAGGGTGGAGGTTATACATACCATCCTGTGGTTAGGGTGTAGAGGTTATACATACCATCCTGTGGTTAGGTAGGGTGGAGGTTATACATACCATCCTGTGGTTAGGGTGTTAGGTTATACATACCATCCTGGTTAGGTTGGTTAGGTTATACATACCATCCTGTGGTTAGGGTTACCTTGAAAGGTTATACATACCATCCTGTGGTAGGGTAGGTTATACATACCATCCTGTTATACATACATACCATCCTGTGGTTAGGGTGGAGGTTATACATACCATCCTGTGGTTAGGGTTAGGGTGGAGGTTATACATACCATCCTGTGGTTAGGGTGGAGGTTATACATACCATCCTGTGGTTAGGGTGGAGGGTTATACATACCATCCTGTGGTTAGGGTGGAGGTTATACATACCATCCTGTGGTTAGGGTGGAGGGTTATACATACCATCCTGTGGTTAGGGTGGAGGTTATACATACCATCCTGTGGTTAGGGTTACAGGTTATACATACCATCCTGTGGTTAGGGGTGGAGGTTATACATACCATCTGTGTAGGGTTAGGGTATACAGGTTATGGTAGGGTTATACCATCCATACCATCCTGTTGGTTAGGGTGAGGTTATACATACCATCCTGTGGTTAGGGTGGAGGTTATACATACCATCCTGTGGAGGTGTAGGTTATACATACCATCCTGTGGTTAGGGTGGAGGTTATACATATACATACCATCCATGGTTAGGGTGTAGGGTTACCATCCTGTGGTAGGTTAGGTTTACCATCCTGTGGTTAGGGTGGAGGTTATACATACCATCCTCTGTTAGGGTGGGTTAGGTAGGTTAGGTTATACATACCATCCTGTGGTTAGGGTGGAGGTTATACATACCATCTGTGGTTAGGGTTAGGGTGGAGGTTATACATACCATCCTGTGGTTAGGGGGGTGGAGGTTATACATACCATCCTGTGTGGTTAGGGTGGAGGTTATACATACATCCTGTGTTAGGGTGTAGGTATTACCATCCTGTGGTTAGGGTGGAGGTTATACATACCATCCTGTGGTTAGGGTGGAGGTTATACATACCATCCTGGTTAGGGTAGGTTATACATACCATCCTGTGGTTAGGGTGGAGGTTATACATACCATCCTGTGGTTAGGGTGGAGGTTATACATACCATCCTGGTTAGGGTGGAGGTTATACATACCATCCTGTGGGTTAGGGTGGAGAGGTTATACATACCATCCTGTCCTGTGGTTAGGGTGTAGGTTATACATACCATCCTTGGTTAGGGTGGATATACATACTGTCCTGTGGTTAGGGTGGAGGTTATATACATACCATCCTGTGGTTAGGTTAGGGTGGAGGTTATACATACCATCCTGTGGTTACATACCATAAACCATCCTGTGGTTAGGGTGTAGGTTATACATATACATACTGTGGTTAGGGTGGAGGTTATACATACCATCCTGGGTTAGGGTGGAGGTTATACATACCATCCTGTGGTTAGGGTGGTGGAGGTTATACATACCATCCTGTGGTTAGTTATACATACCATCCTGTGGTTAGGTTAGGGTTATACATACCATCTGTGGTTAGGGTGGAGGGTACATACCATCCTGTGGTTAATAGGTTATACATACCATCCTGTGGTTAGGGTAGGGTGGTTATACATACCATCCTGTGGTTAGGGTGGAGGTTATACATACCATCCTGTGGTTAGGGGGTGTAGGTTATACATACCATCCTGTGGTTAGGGTGGAGGTTATACATACCATCCTGTGGTTAGGGTGGAGGTTATACATACCATCCTGTAGGGTTAGGGTGGAGGTTATACATACCATCCTGTGGTTAGGGTTAGGGTGGAGGTTATACATACCATCCTGTGGTTAGGGTGGAGGTTATACATACCATCCTGTGGTTAGGGTTAGGGTGGAGGTTATACATACCATCCTGTGGTTAGGGTTAGGGTGGAGGTTATACATACCATCCTGTGGTTAGGGTTAGGGTGGAGGTTATACATACCATCCTGTGGTTAGGGTGGAGGTTATACATACCATCCTGTGGTTAGGGTGGAGGTTATATACATACCATCCTGTGGTTAGGGTTAGGGTGGAGGTTATACATACCATCCTGTGGTTAGGGTGGAGGTTATACATACCATCCTGTGGTTAGGGTGTAGGTTATACATACCATCCTGTGGTTAGGGTGGAGGTTATACATACCATCCTGTGGTTAGGGTGGAGGTTATACATACCATCCTGTGGTTAGGGTGGAGGTTATACATACCATCCTGTGGTTAGGGTGGAGGTTATACATATACCATCCTGTGGTTAGGGTGGAGGTTATACATACCATCCTGTGGTTAGGGTGTAGGTTATACATACCATCCTGTGGTTAGGGTGGAGGTTATACATATACATACCATCCTGTGGTTAGGGTGGAGGTTATACATACCATCCTGTGGTTAGGGTGGAGGTTATACATACCATCCTGTGGTTAGGGTGGAGGTTATACATACCATCCTGTGGTTAGGGTGGAGGTTATACATACCATCCTGTGGTTAGGGTGGAGGTTATACATACCATCCTGTGGTTAGGGTGGAGGTTATACATACCATCCTGTGGTTAGGGTTAGGGTGGAGGTTATACATACCATCCTGTTAGGGTTAGGGTGGAGGTTATACATACCATCCTGTGGTTAGGGTGGAGGTTATAGGTATACATACCATACCATCCTGTGGTTAGGGTGGAGGTTATACATACCATCCTGTGGTTGTGTTAGGGTGGAGGTTATACATACCATCCTGTGGTTAGGGTGTAGGTTATACATACCATCCTGTGGTTAGGGTGGAGGTTATACATACCATCCTGTGGTTAGGGTGGAGGTTATACATACCATCCTGTGGTTAGGGTGGAGGTTATACATACCATCCTGTGGTTAGGGTGTAGGTTATACATACCATCCTGTGGTTAGGGTTAGTTATACATAGGTTATACATAGGTTACCATACCATCCTGTGGTTAGGGTGGAGGTTATACATACCATCCTGTGGTTAGGGTGTAGGTTATACATACCATCCTGTGGTTAGGGTGGAGGTTATACATACCATCCTGTGGTTAGGGTGGAGGTTATACATACCATCCTGTGGTTAGGGGTGGAGGAGGTTATACATACCATCCTGTGGTTAGGGTGGAGGTTATACATACCATCCTGTGGTTAGGGTGGAGGTTATACATACCATCCTGTGGTTATAGGGTGGAGGTTATACATACCATCCTGTGGTTAGGGGTGGAGGTTATACATACCATCCTGTGGTTAGGGTGGAGGTTATACATACCATCCTGTGGTTAGGGTGGAGGTTATACACATACCATCCTGTGGTTAGGGTGGAGGTTATACATACATACCATCCTGTGGTTAGGGTGAGGTTATACATACCATCCATGGTTAGGGTGGAGGTTAGGGTACCATCCTGTGGTTAGGGTATAGGTTATACATACCATCCTGTGGTTAGGGTGGAGGTTATACACATACCATCCTGTGGTTAGGGTGGAGGTTTACATACCATCCTGGAGGTTAGGGTGGAGGTTATACATACCATCCTGTGGTTAGGGTGGAGGTTATACATACCATCCTGTGGTTAGGGTGAGGTTATACATACCATCCTGTGGTTAGGGTTAGGGTGGAGGTTATACATACCATCCTGTGGTTAGGGTTAGGGTGGAGGTTATACATACCATCCTGTGGTTAGGGGGTGGAGGTATACATACCATCCTGTGGTTCCTGTGGTTGTGGTTAGGGTGGAGGTTATACATACCATCCTGTGGTTAGGGTGTAGGTTATACATACCATCCTGTGGTTTAGGGTGGAGGTTATACATACCATCCTGTGGTTAGGGTGGGAGGTTATACATACCATCCTGTGGTTAGGGTAGGTAGAGGGTATACATACCATCCTGTGGTTAGGGTGGAGGTTATACATACATACCATCCTGTGGTTAGGGTGGAGGTTATACATACCATCCTGTGGTTAGGGTGGAGGTGGATACATACCATATACATACAGGTTCTACATACCATCCTGTGGTTAGGGTGGAGGTTATACATACCATCCTGTGGTTAGGGTGGAGGTTATACATACCATCCTGTGTTAGGGTAGGGTACATACCATCCTGTGGTTAGGGTAGGTTATACATACCATCCTGTGGTTAGGGTGGAGGTTATACATACCATCCTGTGGTTAGGGTGGAGGTACATACCAGGGTTAGGTTATATACATACCATCCTGTGGTTAGGGTGGAGTTTACATACCATCCATAGGGTGGAGGTTATACATACCATCCTGTGGTTAGGGTGGTTAGGGTTAGGGTGGAGGTTATACATATATCCTGTGGTACCATCCTGTCCTGTTAGGGTGTAGGTTATACATACCATCCTGTGGTTAGGGTGGAGGTTATAATACCATCATCCTGTGTTATAGGGTGGTTAGGGTGGAGGTTATATACATACCATCCTGTGGTTAGGGTGGAGGAGGTATACATACCATCCTCCTGTGGTTAGGGTGGAGGTTATACATACCATCCTGTGGTTAGGGTGGAGGTTATACATACCATCCTGTGGTTAGGGTGGAGGTTATACATACCATCCTGTGGTTAGGGTGGAGGTTATACATACCATCCTGTTAGGGTTAGGGTGGAGGTGTGGTTAGGGTGGATACATACATCCTGTGGTTAGGGTGGAGGTTATACATACCATCCTGTGGTTAGGGTGGAGGTTATACATACCATCCTGTGGTTAGGGTTAGGTTATACATACCATCCTGTGGTTAGGGTGGAGGTTATACATACCATCCTGTGGTTAGGGTGGAGGTTATACATACCATCCTGTGGTTAGGGGGTGGAGGTTATACATACCATCCTGGTTAGGGTGGAGGTTATACATACCATCCTGTGGTTAGGGTGGAGGTTATACATACCATCCTGTGGTTAGGGTGGAGGTTATACATACCATCCTGTGGTTAGGGTGGAGGTTTATACA
Source organism: Coregonus suidteri (assembly GCA_036851935.1). Taxonomy (NCBI): domain Eukaryota; kingdom Metazoa; phylum Chordata; class Actinopteri; order Salmoniformes; family Salmonidae; genus Coregonus; species Coregonus suidteri. The sequence continues at coordinate 670,593 of CM072230.1, forward strand.
TACCATCCTGTGGTTAGGGTGGAGGGTATACATACCATCCCATAGGGTTAGGTGGTTAGGGTAGGGTGGAGGTTATACATACCATCCTGTGGTTAGGGTGGAGGTTATACATACCATCCTGTGGTTAGGGTGGAGGTTATACATACCATCCTGTGGTGGTTAGGGTGGAGGTTATACATACCATCCTGTGGTTAGGGGGTGGAGGTTATACATACCATGTGGTTGGTTAGGGTGGAGGTTATACATACCATCCTGTGGTAGGGTTAGGGTGGAGGTTATACATACCATCCTGTGGTTAGGGTTAGGGGAGGTTATACATACCATCCTGTGGTTAGGGTGGAGGTTATACATACCATCCTGTGGTTAGGGTGGAGGTTATACATACCATCCTGTGGTTAGGGTGGAGGTTATACATACCATCCTGTGGTTAGGGTTGGAGGTTATACATACCATCCTGTGGTTAGGGTGAGGTTATACATACCATCCTGTGGTTAGGGTAGGGTGGAGGTTATACATACCATCCTGTGGTTAGGGTGGAGGTTATACATACCATCCTGTGGTTAGGGTGGAGGTTATACATACCATCCTGTGGTTAGGGTGGAGGTTATACATACCATCCTGTGGTTAGGGTGTAGGTTATACATACCATCCTGTGGTTAGGGTTAGGGTGGAGGTTATACATACCATCCTGTGGTTAGGGTGGAGGTTATACATACCATCCTGTGGTTAGGGTGGAGGTTATACATACCATCCTGTGGTTAGGGTGGGAGGTTATACATACCATCCTGTGGTTAGGGTGGAGGTTATACATACCATCCTGTGGTTAGGGTGGAGGTTATACATACCATCCTGTGTAGGGTTAGGGTTAGGGTTAGGGTGGAGGTTATACATACCATCCTGTGGTTAGGGTGGAGGTTATACATACCATCCTGTGGTTAGGGTGGAGGTTATACATACCATCCTGTGGTTAGGGTGGAGGTTATACATACCATCCTGTGGTTAGGGTGGAGGTTATACATACCATCCTGTGGTTAGGGTGGAGGTTATATACATACCATCCTGTGGTTAGGGGGAGGTTATACATACCATCCTGTGGTTAGGGTGGAGGTTATACATACCATCCTGTGGTTAGGGTGGAGGTTATACATACCATCCTGTGGTTAGGGTGGAGGTTATACATACCATCCTGTGGTTAGGGTTAGGGTGGAGGTTATACATACCATCCTGTGGTTAGGGTTAGGGTGGAGGTTATACATACCATCCTGTGGTTAGGGTGGAGGTTATACATACCATCCTGTGGTTAGGGTGGAGGTTATACATACCATCCTGTGGTTAGGGTTAGGGTGGAGGTTATACATACCATCCTGTGGTTAGGGTGGAGGTTATACATACCATCCTGTGGTTAGGGTGGAGGTTATACATACCATCCTGTGGTTAGGGTGGAGGTTATACATACCATCCTGTGGTTAGGGTGGAGGTTATACATACCATCCTGTGGTTAGGGTGGAGGTTATATACCATCCTGTGGTTAGGGTTAGGGTGGAGGTTATACATACCATCCTGTGGTTAGGGTTAGGGTGGAGGTTATACATACCATCCTGTGGTTAGGGTGGAGGTTATACATACCATCCTGTGGTTAGGGTGGAGGTTATACATACCATCCTGTGGTTAGGGTGGAGGTTTTACATACCATCCTGTGGTTAGGGTGTAGGTTATACATACCATCCTGTGGTTAGGGTTAGGTTAGGTTATACATACCATCCTGTGGTTAGGGTTAGGGTGGAGGTTATACATACCATCCTGTGGTTAGGGTGGAGGTTATACATACATACCATCCTGTGGTTAGGGTGGAGGTTATACATACCATCCTGTGGTTAGGGTGTAGGTTATACATACCATCCTGTGGTTAGGGTTAGGTTATATACATACCATCCTGTGGTTAGGGTTAGGGTGGAGGTTATACATACCATCCTGTGGTTAGGGTGGAGGTTATACATACCATCCTGTGGTTAGGGGTGGAGGTTATACATACCATCCTGTGGTTAGGGTGGAGGTTATACATACCATCCTGTCCTGTGGTTAGGGTTAGGGTGGAGGTTATACATACCATCCTGTGGTTAGGGTTAGGGTGGAGGTTATACATACCATCCTGTGGTTAGGGTGGAGGTTATACATACCATCCTGTGGTTAGGGTGGAGGTTATACATACCATCCTGTGGTTAGGGGTAGGGTGGAGGTTATACATACCATCCTGTGGTTAGGGTGGAGGTTATACATACCATCCTGTGGTTAGTGTGTAGGTTATACATACCATCCTGTGGTTAGGGTTAGGGTGGAGGTTATACATACCATCCTGTGGTTAGGGTGGAGGTTATACATACCATCCTGTGGTTAGGGTGGAGGTTATACATACCATCCTGTGGTTAGGGTGGAGGTTATACATACCATCCTGTGGTTAGGGTGGAGGTTATACATACCATCCTGTGGTTAGGGTGGAGGTTATACATACCATCCTGTGGTTAGGGTGGAGGTTATACATACCATCCTGTGGTTAGGGTGGAGGTTATACATACCATCCTGTGGTTAGGGGTTAGTTATGGAGGTTATACATACCATCCCATCCTGTGGTTAGGGTGGAGGTTATACATACCATCCTGTGGTTAGGGTGGAGGTTATACATACCATCCTGTGGTTAGGGTTAGGGTGGAGGTTATACATACCATCCTGTGGTTAGGGTGGAGGTTATACATACCATCCTGTGGTTAGGGGAGGTTATACATACCATCCTGTGGTTAGGGTGGAGGTTATACATACCATCCTGTGGTTAGGGTGGAGGTTATACATACCATCCTGTGGTTAGGGTGGAGGTTATACATACCATCCTGTGGTTAGGGTGGAGGTTATACATACCATCCTGTGGTTAGGGTGGAGGTTATACATACCATCCTGTGGGTTAGGGTGGAGGTTATACATACCATCCTGTGGTTAGGGTTAGGGTGTAGGTTATACATACATCCTGTGGTTAGGGTGTGGTTATACATACCATCCTGTGGTTAGGGTGGAGGTTTATACATACCATCCTGTGGTTAGGGTGGAGGTTATACATACCATCCTGTGGTTAGGGTGGAGGTTATACATACCATCCTGTGGTTAGGGTGGAGGTTATACATACCATCTGTGTGGTTAGGGTGGAGGTTATACATACCATCCTGTGGTTAGGGTGGAGGTTATACATACCATCCTGTGGTTAGGGTGGAGGTTATACATACCATCCTGTGGTTAGGGTGGAGGTTATACATACCATCCTGTGGTTAGGGTGGAGGTTATACATACCATCCTGTGGTTAGGGTGGAGGTTATACATACCATCCTGTGGTTAGGGTTAGGGAGGAGGTTATACATACCATCCTGTGGTTAGGGTGGAGGTTATACATACCATCCTGTGGTTAGGGTGGAGGTTATACATACCATCCTGTGGTTAGGGTTAGGGGGAGGGTTATACATCCCATCCTGTGGTTAGGGTGGAGGTTATACATACCATCCTCCTGTGGTTAGGGTGAGGTTATACATACCATCCTGTGGTTAGGGTGGAGGTTATACATACCATCCTGTGGGTTAGGGGTGTAGGTTATACATACCATCCTGTGTGGTTAGGGTGGAGGTTATACATACCATCCTGTGGTTAGGGTGGAGGTTATACATACCATCCTGTGGTTAGGGTGGAGGTTATACATACCATCCTGTGGTTAGGGTGGAGGTTATACATACCATCCTGTGGTTAGGGTTAGGGTGGAGGTTATACATACCATCCTGTGGTTAGGGTGGAGGTTATACATACCATCCTGTGGTTAGGGTGGAGGGTTAGGGTGGAGGTTATACATACCATCCTGTGGTTAGGGTGGAGGTTATACATACCATCCTGTGGTTAGGGTGGAGGTTATACATACCATCCTGTGGTAGGGTGGAGGAGGTTATACATACCATCCTGTGGTTAGGGTGGAGGTTATACATACCATCCTGTGGTTAGGGTGGAGGTTATACATACCATCCTGTGGTTAGGGTTAGGGTGGAGGTTATACATACCATCCTGTGGTTAGGGTGGAGGTTATACATACCATCCTGTGGTTAGGGTTAGGGTAGGTTATACATACCATCCTGTGGTTAGGGTGGAGGTTATACATACCATCCTGTGGTTAGGGTGGAGGTTATACATACCATCCTGTGGTGGTTAGGGTGTAGGTTATACATACCATCCTGTGGTTAGGGGTGGAGGTTATACATACCATCCTGTTAGGGTTAGGGTGGAGGTTATTATACATACCATCCTGTGGTTAGGGTGGAGGTTATACATACCATCCTGTGGTTAGGGTGAGGGTTATACATACCATCCCTGTGTGGTTAGGGTGGAGGTTATACATACCATCCTGTGGTTAGGGTGGAGGTTATACATACCAGGTTAGGGTGGAGGTATACATACCATCCTGTGGTTAGGGTGGAGGTTATACATACCATCCTGTGGTTAGGGTTAGGGTGGAGGTTATACATACCATCCTGTGGTTAGGGTGGAGGTTATACATACCATCCTGTGGTTAGGGTGGAGGTTATACATACCATCCTGTGGTTAGGGTGGAGGTTATACATACCATCCTGTGGTTAGGGTGGAGGTTATACATACCATCCTGTGGTTAGGGTGGAGGTTATACATACCATCCTGTGGTTAGGGTTAGGGGGTGGAGGTTATACATACCATCCTGTGGTTAGGGTGGAGGTTATACATACCATCCTGTGGTTAGGGTGGAGGTTATACATACCATCCTGTGGTTAGGGTGTAGGTTATACATAGGTTATACATACCATCCTGTGGTTAGGGTGGAGGTTATACATATACCATCCTGTGGTTAGGGTGTAGGTTATACATACCATCCTGTGGTTAGGGTGTAGGTTATACATACCATCCTGTGGTTAGGGTGGGTGGGTTATACATACCATCCTGTGGTTAGGGTGGAGGTTATACATACCATCCTGTGGTTAGGGTGGAGGTTATACATACCATCCTGTGGGTTAGGGTGGAGGTTATACATACCATCCTGTGGTTAGGGTGGAGGTTATACATACCATCCTGTGGTTAGGGTGGAGGTTATATATACCATCCTGTGGTTAGGGTTAGGGTGGAGGTTATACATACCATCCTGTGGTTAGGGTGGAGGTTATACCATACCATCCTGTGGTGGTTTAGGGTGGAGGTTATACATACCATCCTGTGGTTAGGGTGTAGGTTATACATACCATCCTGTGGTTAGGGTGGAGGTTATACATACCATCCTGTGGTTAGGGTGGAGGTTATACATACCATCCTGTGGTTAGGGTTAGGGTGGAGGTTATACATACCATCCTGTGGTTAGGGTTAGGGTGGAGGTTATACATACCATCCTGTGGTTAGGGTGGAGGAATGGCAAAACTCTAGAACAGGTGAGGCAGAAAAGACGAAGACTGAGGCGTGGAAGGCTGCCGAGTGACATACTCCAGGAAGCAGCTGGTGAGTGTAATATCATCAGGTTGCTGTCCAAGCCGGCTGCACCATCAACACCCCAGAGCGGGATACGTGAGATCCTCCGGAATGAGCTACTGAGTGGTGATACCAATGATGGTGTAGAAATTGGAGAAGTCACCTTATCCCTAAGAGGGGTGGAGCAAGATCCAGCCTTGCTCATTCGTCCGCCCTGGAACTGCAGCAGCTGCTGGGAGGAGATCGGGTTTCCCAGGGTCTACTGAACCCATCAGTGAAGCGCAAGTTGACATTGCAAAGTGAAGGAGAGAAATTTCCAAGCAGTCGGAATTATCACAGAGTACAAGTGCTGTATGATATGAATAGATCCAGATTGGCAAAGGATATCCTAGATGGTAATGGGGATGTAAGTGGCTTTTTTACCACCACTGAGAGTTGCCTTGGCATTCAAAAGTCGGTGGGAGGGTGACTGAAACGTTCCATGGCCTTGGTCATTTTCATTCGGAGGGGAAAGCGGACACAATGGGGTCTTCGGGTCGCTCATCTCAGCGGCTGAAGTAAGTGAAAACCTGGGGCTATCAAAACTGGAACAGCAGCTGGGCCAGACGGGATCACTAAAAGACGGCATTACAAAAATGGGATCCGACTGGTGCGAAACTTGGTCGTACTTTTCTGTTGTATGGTTGACATCGGGTACCCTGCCTAAGCCTTTCAAGAGGTGCAGGACCACTTTTGATACCCAAAACCGCTGACCCGGCTTTGCGCACCCAGGCGTCTGGGTGGAGGCCTCTTACCATCGGGATTTTCGTTGGTGTTGAGGCTATACTCTCGCATCCTTACAACAGGCTGGCGCGGGCGTGTCCCATCAACCCACGCCAGAGAGAATTTACTTCCTCACCTGGATGTTCGGAAAACTTGATGATCTTGGGAGGATTGTTGAAGGAAAGTAGGGCGAGTGGCGAGATGTTGGCCGTGGTGATGGTGGACTTTGCACGTGCATTTGACTCCATTAGTCATCTGCATATCTTGGAGGTGCTGAAGCAGAGAGGACTGGATGAACACATCGTCAGAATCATAGGTGACTCGTGCACCAACGTTACGACAATGATTATGGTCGATGGTGGGCAGTCCCCTCCCATCGACGTGAGGATAGGGGTCAAGCAGGGCGATCCCATGTCGCCGCTGCTGTTCAATCTAGCCCTTGATCCCATGATTGACACTCTTGAACGTATCGGCTCGGGGTACAGGCTGGATGATCGTCAGATCACAACCCTGGGCTTTTGCTGATGATCTTGTCTTGGTGAGGCGGTTCATGGGAGGGCATGGCGAAAAAACATCCTGATTCTGGAAATTTTTTTGCCAACTGCGGGGCTGAGGTCCAGCCCAAGAAGTGTCACGTTTTTTCCTCACTCAGAAAATTTGGGGAGTGTTCTCGGTAAACTCTTGTAGGCCCTGGATAATGGATGGTGATTGAGCTACACATGGTCGGGCCAGCAGAGTCGGTCCAATACCTTGGGTCGGGCCAGCAGAGTCGGTCAATACCTTGGGTCCGGGCCAGCAGAGTCGGTCCAATACCTTGGGTTGAGAGTGGGTCCCGTGGCAAGCATTATAGAACCGGAACCTGTCGAGCGACTTCGTGACTGGATTAGTCTCGATTGGGCGGTCTCCGCTAAAGCCTTCACAGAAGGTGAGGATGTTGAATGCCTATGCGGTCCCGAGGATGGTTTATCAGCGGACAACGGCGGGTCAGGGCCAAAAATCCTCCAATGTACTTGATGGGATGATCAGGAAGGCGGTGAAGGTATGGTTCCACCTTCCACAGTCTACTTTGTGACGGGTTACTTTACTCTAGATGCCAGGACGGCGGGCTGGGTATCGTAAAGTTAGCTTGTCAAATCCCATCTATCCAGCCAGAAGGGTCTACCGATTATGGCATTCGGAGGATGCCATCACTCGGATAGTTACCCGCAGGACAGTGAAATCAAAGGGGTACCTCGGGATGTGGCTGAGAGCTGGTGGGGGACAAGGCAGTTTTGCCTCCCCTAGAAAAACATCGGGATGAGGGTGCTGTCCCGGAGTACAGACCCCGCCAGCTTGGTGACGCCAACAATGAAAAACCCAGTTCAAGCCGAACTGGAGGCAAGGAGAGTTTCAGAGATGGCAGAACCTGCAGTGCAGGGAGTGGAGTGCAGGCATTCGCAGGAGACAGAAACAGCAATCACTGGTTTGAAAGATCCATTCAAGGTTGGATTTAAACAAAGATACTATATTGCAGGTCTCCAGCTGAGAGCCAATGTATACCCAACGCGAGAGGCACTTGCCAGGGGGAGGAAAGACATTCCATCTGTCTGCCGCCACTGTCTATCTGGTAATGAGTCTTGCTCGCATATTCTCGGGCAGTGTCCTGCAGTGAAGGATAGTCGCATCTCGCGACATCACAAGCTGTGTGACCTGTTAGCAAGTGAAGCCGAAAGCGCCGGATGGATCGTCACCAGAGAAATGTGTTGCAGCACCCGTGCCGGGGCGTTGCGACGACCAGACCTGGTGTTCGTGAAAAATGGTACTGCTTTGGTGGTGGGTGTTACTGTGCGGTACGAAATGGCCTCAAACACCTTAGAGGTCGCGGCTGCTGAGAAAGTCGCTAGGTACACCCCGATTGCTCGATACATCATGGCTGCCCTGAAGGTGAGGAAGGTAAAAGTGTTTGGTTTTCCACTGGGGCCCGAGGGAAGTGGCCAATCAGAAATGAAAGGTTGCTAATGAACTTGGGGGTGATCGTTTTACGGAGGAAACGATTGGCCAAGCTATTCAGCAGAGGGCTCTCCTGTACTCCCTGGATGTCCTTAGGGACTTCTATAGAATCGATGGGAAGATGGTGAGCTCGGATGAGGATAGCGATGATGATCATCCTTAGGCTCAGTAGGCGACTATTGAGGAGTGCCTGCTGGTATAGAGGTCCCTTTCACCGCTCTTTCCAAACGCTGCGCCCTGAACCTTGGTTAGGAGAATTCCCAGAACCCCCACCATTGAAACGAAAACCCCTGGCTTCGGCGAGGAGATCCAATTAGACCTATGGTCTAATGGGGCATTTATGATGGTAGAGGCGCCTCTAAGTTAATCTTGGAAGTAGCACCATCGGCGAGCCATTCTGCTTTGAACGAAGCCCTGACTTCGGTTAGGAGAAAAGGACCATGGTTAATTATAAATAGTTTAAAAGAGGTTCGGTTCGGTTTCCATGAAGGTTCGGTTCGGTTTCCATGAAGGTTCGGTTTCCCAATGAAGGTTCGGTTCGGTTTCCATATAAAAAATAAAATAACAAAAAAGGGGACAGGTGGGGTGGGGAAATGATCAGAGTTTGTGTTCAACTTGAATAAAGATGAGAGAAGAGACTTTGGCTCTGTTGTCTCAGCCTCTTCTTGAGCCTTTAACTGCCCCCCCCCCCCCCCCCCCCCCCCCCCCCCCCCCCCCCCCCCCCCCCCCCCCCCCCCCCCCCCCCCCCCCCCCCCCCCCCCCCCCCCCCCCCCCCCCCCCCCCCACTGGCTCATTGACCCCCCTGCTGGCTCCCCTGCCCCCCCCCCCCCCCCCCCCCCCTGCTGGGTTCTCTGGCCCCCCCTGCTGGCTCTCTGCCCCCCCTGCTGGTTCCCCCCCACCCCCCCCCCCACCCCCCCCCCCCCCCCCCCCCCCCCCCCCCCCCCCCCCCCCCCCCCCCCCCCCCCCCCCCCCCCCCCCCCCCCCCCCCCCCCCCCCCCCCCCCCCCACCCCCACTGCCACCCCCCCCACCCCCCTGAAGGTTCTCTTGCACCCTGCTCTCCCCCCCTGGTTTCTCTTCTGCCCCCCCCTGCTGGTTCTCTGCCCCCCCCTGCTGGTTCTCTGCCCCCCCTGCTGGTTCTCTGCCCCCCCTGCTTGTTCTCTGCCCATGCCTGTTGCCTCCTTGGCCTCTCCTGCTGGCCTTCTCAGATCCAATGGGCTCTTGGCTTAAGCTCTTGGTTGGACAGCGGGTGATGTACTGGGTGCTGCACTTCTTGATTTGAGCATCAGCCTCCAGATTCATCTGCTCCAGCCATTTCTCCTGCTTTTCATTTAGGGACTGTTTCCTTCATCTCTCCTCCCTCTCCTCTTTACGTTTCTGTTGTTTTCTAAGCAGGGACTGGGCTCTCCACTGCTTATGATAATCCTCCAGCTTCTTCCTTATCTCCTCATCCTTCAGGAGCTCCCTTCCTCTTCTCCCTCTCTCTCTCGGCCCGGGTGATGTGGGTTGTTATCACTATGTGTCCAGGGATGACTGGGAGGGGAGAAGAAGCAGAGTTCACATTCAACTTATATGCAATGGACACAGGGAATTAAGAACAGAACCCCCAATTGAATCTCAATGATTCTATACTCATTTCAATTGAGCAAGGCATGGTATTTGTCAATAAAGTGCAATAATTCCCGTCCTGAATTGACCTGACCCTAAGTTTAAACATGAGTCCCAAATGGCACCTATTCCTTATATAGTTGCCAGGGCCGGCCCTAGGCATATACGATCGCTTAGGGCCCCATGGCCACTAGCCCCCCTCCCCCCCGTCAAAAACAAGATCATTTACATATTTTTTTGTGTGTTTTTTTAGGAACTCTTTCGGGTCTCAACTAACTCTTGAGAGTTAGAATAGTAAATGACACCAGGTACAATTTCTAAACTTGGTTGTTAAATCAGCAGTTATTTTTCTTGTATGTCAGTCAGTCACTCAATTAGCCATGTTAGCTAACATATTTTACATTGGTAAGTTAGTCTAGCCAGCTAACTTGTAGTAATCATGATCGAATTACGGACCAGGCACGAAGGGCACGTGCCCAGGGGCCTTGACCTGCAGTGAGCCCCCATTGATTTTTGTTAGTCACTCTCATTCAGATATCATCTTAACATGGCATTAGTCATGCTTTCAAAACTGAAAACATTTATCTCCTCCCATGGCAAAATGTGCGAAAACTACCATAATTAGCTTTAAAACTGCAACATTTTCTTTCAACCCATGGCAAAATGTGTAGAATTTAAGGAAATTAGCTTTCAAACTGCAGTTTTCACTCAACCCCATGGCAAAATGTTTAGAACTGCAGGAATTATATTTAAAACTGCAAAATTTCTTCTCTCCACCCCCATGGCAAAATGTGTAAAATTGCATGAAAATGTTTTCTATAATTGTAAAATCTTCTAATTGTAAAATATTTTCCCTCATAAGCAGAGCAGACGTTGATGATCTTATGGCCCTCCTCCTTCTCTCTCTGATATGTTCTCTCTATCTTTCTGAGGTTCCTCTTCTCCCACTTCTTATTCACCCAGCCCACAGCTCTCCTTTGGATACTTTTATCGGCTGGGACAAGATCCCCCTTGTCATCTTCATTCTCCTCCTCCTCTTCAGGGTTCTTCTCCTCCTCTCTCTCCTCCTCTCTCTCCTCCTCTTTCTCCTCCTCTCTCTGCCTCTCCTCCTCTCTCTCCTCCTCTCTCTCCTCCTCTCCTCCTCTCTCTCCTCCTCTCTCTGCCCCTCCTCCTCTCTCTCCTCCTCTCTCTCCTCCCTCTCTCTCCTCCTCTCTCTGCCCCTCCTCCTCTCTCTCTCCTCCTCTCTCCTCCTCTCTCCTCCTCTCTCTCCTCCTCTCTCTGCCTCTCCTCCTCTCTTAGTCTGAAACCTTTCTTCTGTCTATCAATTTCAATCTCTCGTTTTTATCCTGCTCCTCTTGTCGTCTTGCCCTCGCTCCTGTTTTCTTTCCATCTCCAGCAGTCTTTCCTCCTTCTCCCTCCTGATTTGTTGTCCTCTTTCTATTTGTTCTCGTTCCCCCTTCAACACTTCTAACCTCCTCTGTTTACGCCTGTTGAAGACTTCCCGTGCTTTTTCTTTAACATTAACTACTACATGCTTCTTCATGCTTACTTCCTTTCTTCTCTCTTCTTCTCTTTCTCTTTCCTCCTCCTCTGCTTCCTTAATCACTTTCTGCTTTTCTTCCCTCTCTCTCTCCAGTTCATTCTGTCCCTCAATCTTTTCTTCCTCCATCTCTTTGTGTTGCTGATCTTTTAATTCCATCTCTCTCTGATTCTGAGTCTCTTTCTCCATTTGTTTCTGTCTCTCCTCTTGTTCTTGTCGTCTGTCTATCTCTTCTCTCTCTCTTTGTCTCTGTGTTCTTCGGCCTCTCCCTTTCTTTCCTCTTCCATCTCTATTGGCTTTTTTTACATCTTTCTTCTTCATGCTTTTACTTTCAATCTCTCTCTGTCTCTCGTCAATTTTTTTCTGTCTCTTCTCCATTCTCTTTCTTTCAATCTCTCTCTGTCTCTCTTCTTCTTCTTCTATTTTTTTCTGTCTCTTCTCCATACTCTTCCTTTCTATCTCCTTGCATCTTTTGTTCTCCCTCTCCCTTTCTTCCTCTTCCATCTCTATTTGCTGTTTAAATTCTTTCTTCTTCATGCTTTTCTTTCAATCTCTCTCTGTCTCTCTTCTTCTTCTAATTTTTTTTCGTCTCTTCTCCATTCTCTTTTCTTTCAATCTCTCTCTGTCTCTCTTCTTCTTCTCTATTTTTTTCTGTCTCTTCTCCATACTCTTCCTTTCTATCTCCTTGCATCTCTTGTTCTCCCTCTCTCCTTTCTTCCTCTTCCATCTCTATTTGCTTCTGTTGTTCTCTTCCTCTTTTTTCCTCCCTCCATGTCCTTCTTCTTCTCCTCTATTGTTGTCCCTGTCTCTTCTATTTTCTCTTTTTTCAATCTCTCTCTTGTCTACCTCTTTCGTGTGTCGTTTCTCACCCTCTGTCTTCTCCTCCATGGCCATTTGTTCTGTTTCAATGTATACTCGTCTCGTGTTCATATTTTCTAATTCTGTCATCTGATTTCCTTGATATCCCTGAAGATTTCTCCCTCCAGTTCAAGACGTCTTGTTGTCATTGATGAGGGCTTGTCTCTCTCTTCTATTCTCTCTCTCCATCTCTATCCTTCTCTCATCTCCATCTCCATCTCTCTCTCTCCATCTTTCTCTCCATCTCTCTCTCTGTCTCTATCAAAATTTCTCTCTGGTCCAGTCTCATCTTTCAATCTAATCTCTTCTTTCATTCTCGCAATCTCTCTGTCTAACACTAGTACATTTTTTTAACCATCTCTTTCACTCTTTCATTCTGTCTTCTAAAAACGCTTCTTTCGCCTTTTGAAATTTTCCTCAACCTCTCTCTTCTAACTCTTTTACCCTTTTTGTTAACCTTCTTTGACTTCCTCGTTCTCTGCAATACGCATGTCTCTGTTTTCTTTCACCCTGCTATTTCCTCTCAATCTCTTTCAATCTCTCAATCTCTCGTTCTAACGCTTTTATTGTTTCCTCTGCCTGTTTCACTAATTCCTTCATTTTCTGGTCTCTTTCTTGTCTCTCCAATTTCTGCTCTTGCCTCTCCCTTTCCCTCTGTCTTTCACTCTGTCTTTCTCCGTCTCAATAGGTTTGTTTTTCCAGGCCAGTCTTGGTCGCTGATCCTCATGACTTTCTGCCATAGCCTCAATATCGCTATCTCTTGCTTCCTTTTTTATCCCTTGTCTTCTAGGCAAATTAGTGCTCTTTATGACCAAGATCATACTTTCAAAGGATTGCAGGACATGATCATGAATTACAACCTAGGCTAGTAATTGAATCAAACACTGACACATCCTCGATATCATTCTGTCTCCTTTTGACCATTAATCTGGTTCAATTCATTTTCAATGAATGTATTGACATGGTATTTGAAAAATCATCCTCTTTTATGGAATCAATTGTATGTCCAAAATCTGTACAAATCAACACACAACTAGTTTTCCCACTCAGTTAGGGGTTTGTTAAATACCGTTACAATTTGTGTGATGTTAAAAACAATGTTGCCTTTGATGTTTTGCTTGTAGAAATTACTCCTACAAATGATGTTTCAACTGATCTAATTATTTACAACCTGCAACACATACAGGTATCGTCATCAACAACAGTAATGATATTAATAAGGTTAAGTGGATATTCGACAGGAAGAAGAAAGGCATAGGGGTCTGAGATAAATTTCCACTGTTTAGGTTTCAGGACCTAGGGTTGGTTTAAGGTCCCGAGTGGCGCAGTGGGGTCTGCATAGCACTGCATCGCAGTGCTAACTGTTGCACTAGAGATCCTGGTTCGAATCCAGGCTCTGTCGCAGCCGGCCGCGAACGGGAGAACTCATGGGCGGCGCACAAATGGCCCATGTAGGGGAGGGAATGGATCGGCAGGGATGTGCTCAGTTTGATAGAGCATGGCGTTTGCAAACGCCAGGGTTGTGGGTTCGATTCCCACGGGGGGCCAGGATAAAAAAATTAAATAATTTGTATTCACTAACTGTAGTCGCTCTGGATAAGAGCGTCTGCTAACTGACTAAAAGTAAATGTAAATTTAAATGTAAGGTTAGGGGAATGGTTAGGGTCAGGACATCTAGGGTTTGATGTTTAAGGTTAAGGTTAGGGTTTAGGGTAATGGTTAGGTTCAGTGACCTAGGGTTGGTTTTAGGTTAGGGTTCATGGTTAGGTTTTCAGGAACCTAGGGTTCTGGGTTAAGGTTAAGGTCAGGGTAATGGTTAGTTCAGTGACCTGGGTTGGGGTTAAGGTTAAGGTTAGGGTAATGGTTCAGAGTTCAGGACCTAGGGTTGGTTTAAGGTTAGGGTAATGTTAGGTTCAGGACCTAGGGTTGGGTTTAAGGTTAGGGTATAGTTTCAGTGAGGTTAAGGTAAGGTAAGGGTTAGGTGGAGAACTGTGCATAAAAAGTTAACATTGGTTTAGCATACCGCTATGCCGCCATTCATTTTCAGCCGGGTAAATATACACTCATTTTAATAATAACAATGTAATATCTTACCTGGGGCCAGTTGTAGTTGCGTTATCAGGCAGATCCACAGTTGTTTGAGTCTGTTGATCTCCTCCATTTTTCTCTGGCTCTCTGCCTCCCTCTGTCTCTCTGCCTCCCTCTGTCTCTCTGCCTCCCTCTGTCTAGCCGCCGTCTCTCTGCATTCCCTCAGTCTCTCTGCCTCCCTCTGTCTTCTCTGCCTCCCCCTGTCTCTCTGCCTCCCCCTGTCTCTCTGCCTCCCTCTTGTCTCCCTGCCTCCCCTCTGTCTCTCTGGGCTCTCCCTCCCACTCTCTCTGCCTCCCTCTGTCTCTCTGTCTCTCTGCCTCCCTCTGTCTCTCTGCTTTCCCTCTGTCTCTGTATCTCTGCCTCCCTTCTGTCTCTGTCTCTCTGCCTCCCTCAGTCTCTCTGCCTCCCTCTGTCTTCCACTATTTCTCCCCCTGTCTCTTTTTCCCTCTGTCTCTCTGCCTCCCTTTTTCTCTCTGACCCCTCTGTCTCTCTGCCCTGTACTCTCTGCCTCCCTCTGTCTCGTCTCTCTGCCTCCCTCGTCTCTGTACTCTCTGCCTCCCTCTTGTCTCTGTCTCTCTGCCTCCCTCAGTCCTCTCTGCCTCCCTCTGTCTCTCTGCCTCCCCCTGTCTCTCTGTCCTCCCTCTGTCTCTCTGCCTCCCTCTGTCTCTCTGCCTCCCTCTGTCTCTCCTGCCTCCCTCTGTCTCTCGGGTCCCTCTGTCTCTGTCTCTTCTTGCCTCCCTCTGTCCTCTCTGCTTCCCTCTGTCTTTTGTCTCTCTTGCCTCCCTCTGTCTCTCACCTGGCCCTCCCTCTGTCTCTCTTCCTCCCTTTGTCTCTGTCTCTCTGCCTCCCTCTGTCTCTCTGCTCCCCTCTGTCCTCTGTATCTCTGCTCCCTCTGTCTCTGTCTCTCTCTGCCATCCCTCTGTCTCTGTCTCTCTGCCTCCCTCTGTCTCTCTGCCTCCCTCTGTCTCTGTCTCTCTGCCTCCCTCTGTCTCTCTGCTCCCCTCTGTCTCTGTATCTCTGCCTCCCTCTGTCTCTGTCTCTCTGCCTCCCTCTGTCTCTCTGCCTCCCTCTGTCTCTGTCTCTCTCTCTGCCTCTCCTCAGTCTCTCTTGCCTCCCTCTGTCTCTGTAATCTCGCCTCTTAGCTCTCTCAGTCTCTCTGCTGCCTCCCTCAGTCTCAGATCTCAGCCTTCCACTCTTTCATTCCCTACCCTTTCTACTCTTTCTTCTGCTCCTTTCATCCTTTAAAAAGGCTCTGAGATTGTCTGTCTCCCGACTGTAATTTTTTCAACCATCTCGTCTTGTCCATTCCACCATTCCTCTTTCTCTTCTTCTCCCTCCAAGAGGTCACACTTGAAGTCTGTCCATCTCCTCTTCTGATTTCGGATCGTTTTCGATTTGACCCCTCCATCACCTCAAGCATGTGGGCTTCCTTCTCTGTACAGCACTTTCTTCTCTTCTCCAGGAACTGAAGCTCATCTTCCGCTGCTTGTAGCTGGGAGAAAAGGAATGGCACACATTATTTAGGAAGTGAACTCTGACAATTTATTACAATATTTAAATAATAATTCAACTTCTGCTCAATTACACTGCCTTTAATCACACAACTCACACACAACTGTGACTTACAGTACGTGAATGTGATGAGTTGACCTGTCCATGATGGCCAGAGGTGGGTAATGTGTGGCTCTGGTCCAGGCTTTAGTACGGCTTGCTGACACTGAGCCTTCCCTTCATCAAGCCGTGCGTAATGCCCTGGACGCAGAGCTAGGTTATGTGATACGAATACTTACAGAATGTTCCACATGATAGGAGGGGGTAAGAAGACAATCCCTTCAGGAGACGGAGATCGTCCAGAAGAAGAAGAACGCTTTTCCATCTCCTCAGAGAAATTAAAAGTTCCCCCCTTAGAGCACGGCCTACTTTCTCTGTCACAAAATAACACAAAGTGAATGGAGATCACAAGCTCAACATGTTAAAGGAGCAAGCAGGTATTCAAACCACAAAGCTGCCACACCGTCACACTTTTTGGATAAACAGCTTGGGGATGGGGGCTGGAGAAATTTCATAGACGTAGCTATTTGTGCAAGGACTAAACCATCCATGAGATCAAAATGATCGTTTTCTTAAACCATATTGTTTAAGCTATACAGGGTTTGTTTACAATTACATTGTTTCCCAAACATTGGAGTGAAACAAACTCATATTTTGGGTTCTGATGTGTTTAGATAGTCTGAACTAAGCTCATGAGACATTTAGGAGAGTCAATGGGTATATATATCATTATTATAAAGTTCAAAATAGATGTAGCAATTGCAGATGGCCTCTTCAAAAGAACATGAGATTGCCATTCAATCAGTAATAATATGAACATTTTTCAATCCAATGTAAGAGTAGTGTTGCATCATCTGTTTGACATTGAACTGTGATATCCCTTGGGCACAGAGTGTCGTTTAACATCTAGTTTTGATTTAAGTGAAGTAGGCTAGCGGATGGTTAATGTATTGTAAACTTTGCCTAAATATTTGACGTCACCTCAAATCAACTCTTGTCAAAATCGCAGTTTTAGTGTGGAAACTGAATAATATCTTTGACGGGAAGAAACTTTACCTGGCCTGGAACTGTATTGTTGCGTCATTTGAAACACTTGAGCGTCAATAATGGTTATATCCGCGCCTGCTTGATTGACAGCTAGGGGTTCTCCTGCGCATGTGTCCGAAAAGTCGATATTGTTTAGCTACTCATAATTGATAAAGACATTATGAACTATTTTCAACTTTACTTTTTATGTCGTCTATTTTTGCCTAGGTTATCTTGGTAGCCTATGTTCTGTGATTTCTCTTTGTATGGACCTAACGTTCAATGAAATACAAAACAGCCACCACAACGTACAAACATTTCCCACACAAATACATATGTGGGTGTGTAGTGAGTACACAAAATAATAACATAACAGCCATAACAGTACAAACAAACATACAATCTCTCGTGCACTCTGTCCAGTGCGAACTGTTCCGTGCGTCACCCATCACTAACTGCTGGACTACACCTGGAATAGCAGCGATGGGATTGAGACAGGACTGGAACTACCAGTTGGATATCATGAAATTGGGGAGAAAAAAGGGGTAAAAGTACCACAAAATAAAATGTTTTTATATATATACATTATATATTAAATATTAATGTTCCCTGGGGCACCAGATTCCATTTGATCAGTTTTCAATTGGCCACCGTTACTCAAGAACCCGCCTATTCCAATTAATTATAAACTCTTATTGGTTTGTCCCTGTGACAGTCATTCGTAACCTCCTGATGGTTGCCTGTTGATTGTCGTGCGCCATCGTTGCATATCGTGAGCTGAAGGAGCGTTCGTCCAACTCCTCATCGAAGTGAATGGCAGCGGCGCATCATCCATCCGCTGAAAGGATAGTTTTGCGACGCGACAAGCGTTTGGGGAAGTACATTCATTGAAACGGAATGACTGTTTTTAAATTCAAGGGGGACTCTTGCTCCATGGTAAAATCTCAGCAGCGATGTCTCTGCTGTGCGTCAGAGGTTGGTTCTATTCCTCTTCCCTGTTCTTATTATACCGTACATATCTGTCACATTAATGACATGGCACTCAGGAAAGTCTGTCTGGAGGCTATTGGGTAGCTGCGCATAGACCGTTGAGTTGGCACGTTCCAGTCCAAGCATGACCTGGAATGTGAGAAGGGAGCTATTCTATAACACATGTAGATGACATATTGCCTTTATGTGTAGATTTAGGTTTTGGTTTTATATTTATATACAGACCCCTGCCTACCAATATCAACAGTTATACTTGGTTTTGGAGAAAGCGTTATCCTTCTGTAAGTTTAATAAATATTGCCTTGTGCCTTGTAATTACGTTACCAAACACCCACATAACTTTAAGGTATTTTAATTTCCTCTGTGAGGAGGGAGGATAATGAAAGTCCAGATTTAGATTTTGGTTTTATATTTCACATTTGATTGATGATTAGGCCTATGACTTTTGATTCCACTTTGGCTACCTTCCACCATATTGTCCTCTCTTGCAATATCTTCCACTTTATGATGCGCTTGTGCAGATCTTCTCTCTAAGCAATAGTCATGATAGTTTGAATGAGTTGAGTAAACTCCACTGTTGTTCTCAGTCTGTACTGTACTGTCCCTGGAGACACTCCACATAGTTGACCTAGATTGAGCCCACTTTGTGCCACTGGTCAACTAATCATCAAAACCTCTGATTAGTGAATCAGGTGGGCTGGTGGTGGAATCATTTATATGAATTGGTTAAGGGGAGGACAGGTTTGAGAAGCCAAAGACTAAATTGAGCTTTTCTGACCAACATCCCACTGACAGCCCGACTAGTCAAAACCTAAAAACTGACCTAACATTAACCCTTAACCCTTAAAGGTAGACTGAGTGAATTGACATTGCTACGGGCAGCACGCAGATATTGAGATGGGCGAGATGCAAGACTTTTGTTCTCACAGTCACACACAGTATCTGCTGCATGTGCCCAGGTTCACTTCACGCTGTTGCAGTGTGATAGCCACGGGATCAAAACAGCTGAGAAGTTGAGCATCGCGAAGCAACACTCTTAGTTGTTGTGGAAATTTACCCAGTATGATGTTTCCTTTCTGCATCTAAGTCATATCACTGAGTCTACCTTCAAGAAACCCTGGTTTAGGAAACAACTGTGAGGAGTACGGCCATGACACATGATTTGGATGTGAGCTGAGGCTCCAGATCGGTTCCAGTCTAGTCCACTACTATGATCCGTGACTACAAAGGACACCCTATACCTTCAAATCAAATCAAATTAAATTTGATTTGCCACATGCGCCGAAAACAACAGGTGTAGACATTACCGTGAAATGCTTACTTACAGCCCTTAACCAACAATGCATTTATTGATTTAATAAAAAAGTAAAATAAAACAAAAACAACAAAAAAGTGTTGAGAAAAAAGAGCAGCAGTAAAATAAAATAACAGTAGGGAGGCTATATATACAGGGGGGTACCGGTGCAGAGTCAATGGGAAATAACAGTAGGGAGGCTATATATACAGGGGGGTACCGGTGCAGAGTCAATGTGCGGGGGCACCGGCTAGTTGAGGTAATATGTACATGTGGGTAGAGTTAATGTGACCTATTCATAAATAATTAACAGAGTAGCAGCAGCGTAAAAAGATGGGGTCGGGGGTGGGGTGGGGGGGGCAGTGCAAATAGTCCGGGTATGCCTGATTAGCTGTTCAGGAGTCCTTATGGCTTGGGGGTAGAAGCTGTTGAGAAGTCTTTTGGACCTAGACTTTGGCGCTCCTGTACCGCTTTGCCGTGCGGTAGCAAGAGAGAACAGTCCCTATGACTAGGGTGGCTGGAGTCTTTGGACAATTTTGAGGGCCTTCCTCTGACACCGCCTGGAATAGAGGTCCTGGATGGCAGGAAGCTTGGCCCCAGTTTATGTACTGGGCCGTATGCACTACCCTCTGTAGTGCCTTGCGGTCGGAAGGCCGAGCAGGTTGCCATACCAGGCGGTGATGCAACCAGTCAGGATGCTCTCGATGGTGCAGATGTAGAACTTTTTGGAGGATCTGATGACCCATGCCTAATCTTTTCAGTCTCCTGGGGGGGAATAGGCTTTTGTCGTGCCCTCTTCACGACTGTTTTGATGTGTTTGACCATGATAGTTTGTTGGTGATGTTGACACCGAGGAACTTGAAGCTCTCAACCTGTTCCACTACAGCCCCGTCGATGAGAATGGGGGTGTGCTCAGTCCTCTTTTTTTTCCTGTAGTCCACAATCATCTCCGTTGTCTTGGTCACGTTGAGGGAGAGGTTGTTATCCTGGCACCACACGGCCAGGTCTCTGACCTCCTCCTTATAGGCTGTCTCATCGTTGTCAGTGATCAGGCCTACCACTGTTGTGTCGTCGGCAAACTTAATGATGGTGTTGGAGTCGTGCCTGGCCATGCAGTCATGGGTGAACAGGGAGTACAGTGGAGGGGACTGAGCACGCACTCCTGAGGGGTCCTCCGTGTTGAGGATCAGCGTGGCAGATTGTTTGTTACCTACCCTTACCACCTGGGGGCGGCCCGTCAGGAAGTCCCAGGATCCAGTTGCAGAGGGAGGTGTGTTTAGTCCCAGGATCCTTAAGCTTAAGTGATGATGAGCTTTGAGGGCGGAACTATGGTGTTGAACGCTGAGCTGTAGTCAATGAATAGCATTCTCACGTAGGTGTTCCTCTGTCCAGGTTGGAAAGGGCAGTGTGGAGTGCAATAGAGATTGCATCATCTGTGGATCTGTGGGGGCGGTATTGCAAATTAGAGTGGGTCTAGGGTTTTCTGGGATAATGGTGTTGATGTGAGCCATGGCTACAGATGTCAGTGCTACGGGGTCGGTAGTCATTTAGGCAGGTTATCTTAGTGTCCTTGGGCACAGGGACTATGGTGGTCTGCTATAAACCCATCTGATTAACTCTCTAGTCTACTAATTAGTCCCTACTTATTAGTTTAACTGAGGGAGTGACATTTTAGTCATATCTTACTCACAACTTTCTTTATCAACTCCCTCAATGCTATCTGAAGAATCCCGGAACATGTTCCAGTCTGTGCTAGCAAAAACGTCCTGTAGCTTAGCATCTGCGTCATCTGACCCCTTTTTTATTAGCCGAGTCACTGGTGCTTCCTGCTTTAGTTTTTGCTGATAAGCAGGAATCAGGAGTATAGAGCTATGGTCAGATTTGTCAAATGGAGGGCGAGGGAGAGCTTTGTATGCGTCTCTGTGTGTTTGGGATGCAGCGTAACAATCATGTAGTTCCATTCACATGTGTGCAACTTATTGTCACCCCATGACATGTATCTATTTGTGAGCTCCAGCCTATAGGTTCTCCCTGTGTGTCCAGTAAACTCCTCTCTCATCATGGATGTGATTCAGCCTGATGCTGGAGGGGCCAGCAGCAACCAGCCAGACCACTCTATTACCAGTTGGGGAAGGATAGCATCTCTAGTTACAGTAGGGCATTTCCATGTAAAAGGACCCATGAGCACCAAACGTGACTTCATATGAGCATGTGAAAATGGGTGTCAAATGAAAGCTAAGAGTCTATATTTTGGGAAATGAACGCATAGATACATTTTTTTTCAACCAGTGAAGGCTTTGATTTCTGGATAAACAGATTGGAAAAGGGATCTTCGAAAACATCTACCAGAAAAAGTCTTAAAAGGTACAATATCAGAAATGCATAAAACCAGAATAATGTTTACATAAAGACCCCCTGCCTACCAATATCAACAGTTATATGTGGTTTTGGAGAAAGCCTTAACCTTTCTGTAAGTTTAATAAAATATTGCCTTGTGCCTTGTGATTACGGTACCAACACCCACATAACTTTTAAGGTATTTTAATTTCCTCTGTGAGGAGGGAGGATAATGAAAGTCTCACAGAAGTAACAAGTCAGCTAACATTATTATAGTGATTTTTTCTGATATCATTTTGTTTGTGAATTATTAAGTGATTAAAACTCGTAATTTCGTTACCAAGTTGGTAGTGGAGTTAAAAAAAATCTTGAACCGAATTACTGTGACTGAATTGCCTACAAAGGGAAATTCATAATAGTCACGAACCACAGTTGGGTCTCCGGGGACTGTCCTCCCTTCAACTGGCATACTGTCAGCTCAAAACTGGTTTTCTTTCTCTTTTCTTTTAGTCAAACCAAGAGTGTTAAAACAGTCTGAGACTGGACAATCACTCACTCACTCACTCACTCACTCACTCACTCACTCACTCACTTCACTCACTGTCTCACTCACTCACATCACTCACTCACTCACTCACTCACTCACTCACTCCAGTTAATGTCACCTCTCCCAGCTCTCATTGACACCTACCCATGAGTCCCCTCTTTCCATTTACTGTAACCAGCATCCTCACCTACTGAGCACCGACCGACACCGGATGACCATGGACATTGAAAAGTAGTTGAAATTTGGTCAGTCCAACCTGGTCTTGATGTTAACGCCCACAGACAGACCGACTGGACCAAAATCTAACAGCCTGTAGAGTACAGTAAAGGACAGTACACTACAGTATAGTACAGTAGAGTATAGTACAGTAGAGTATATTGTACTGACCTATACTCTACTGTACTAAACGCTACTGTAACTCTTCTGTACTGCACTGTAGTGAACCTCTACTCTGCTCTGCTCAGCTGTATTGTACTCATAGAAAATGATAGAGGCCTCTAGTGGCCAAAAGGCCTTATTAGCATGGGCAGCGCCATTGAGGGCTGTTACCATTTGAATGTAGTCAAATGAGTGGGACTTCCAACTTCATTGGCTGATCCTCCTTAGAGTCATGTCCAACCAGGTCATCAGGAGGGATCAGCCAATCGTGAAGAAGAAATAGACTACTTCAAAATGGAGATAGGCAGCACCATTGAGGCTATGCTGTCACAGACCGCTATAATGACACAGATACAAAGATGAGTCCCTCTATCTATCTCTATGATTGTACTCTACTATACTCTACTGTACTCTACTGTACTCTACTGTGCTCTACTGTACTCTACTGTACTCTACTGTGCTCTACTCTACTGTGCTCTACTGTACTCTACTGTACTCTACTGTGCTCTACTGTGCTCTACTCTACTCTACTGTGCTCTACTGTGCTCTACTGTACTCTACTGTACTCTACTGTGCTCTACTGTACTCTACTGTGCTCTACTGTACTCTACTGTACTCTACTCTACTGTACTCTACTATACTCTACTCTGTGCTCTACTCTACTGTACTCTACTATACTCTACTGTACTCTACTCTACTGTACTCTACTGTACTATACTGTGCTCTACTGTGCTCTACTGTACTCTACTCTACTCTACTGTGCTCTACTGTACTCTACTCTACTGTGCTCTACTGTACTCTACTGTGCTCTACTGTGCTCTTACTGTGCTCTACTGTACTCTACTATACTCTACTGTACTCTACTGTGCTCTACTGTGCTCTACTGTGCTCTACTGTACTCTACTGTGCTCTGCTGTGCTCTACTATACTCTACTGTGCTCTACTGTGCTCTACTGTACTCTACTGTGCTCTACTGTGCTCTACTGTACTCTACTGTACTCTACTGTGCTCTACTGTGCTCTACTGTACTCTACTGTGCTCTACTGTGCTCTACTCTACTGTACTCTACTCTACTGTGCTCTACTCTACTGTACTCTACTATACTCTACTGTGCTCTACTCTACTGTACTCTACTGTACTCTACTGTGCTCTACTGTACTCTACTGTGCTCTACTGTACTCTACTATACTCTACTGTGCTCTACTGTACTCTACTGTGCTCTACTGTACTCTACTGTGCTCTACTGTACTCTACTATACTCTACTGTGCTCTACTGTACTCTACTGTACTCTACTGTGCTCTACTGTACTCTACTGTGCTCTACTGTGCTCTACTGTACTCTACTGTACTCTACTGTACTCTACTGTGCTCTACTGTGCTCTACTGTGCTCTACTGTACTCTACTGTACTCTACTGTGCTCTACTGTACTCTACTGTGCTCTACTGTGCTCTACTGTGCTCTACTATACTCTACTGTGCTCTACTGTGCTCTACTGTACTCTACTATACTCTACTGTACTCTACTGTACTCCTACTGTACTCTACTGTGCTCTACTGTGCTCTAACTGTGCTCTACTGTGCTCTACTGTACTCTACTGTGCTCTACTGTACTCTACTAACTCTACTCTACTGTGCTCTACTGTGCTCTACTGTGCTCTACTCTACTGTGCTCTACTGTGCTCTACTGTGCTCTACTCTACTGTGCTCTACTGTGCTCTGCTGCGCTGTGCTGTGATGATAATAATAATAATAATGTCCAAACTTGTGAAACATGAGGTGAATGCCATTCATATCCATATTTATGCATTTCTGTGTAGTACAGATCAAGGACCCATGATGTAATTCCTCTTACGCGTAATTACGTTACCGGGTGTAAATCCACTTCACTTACTGTAGTTCAATAAACAAAATAGATTTTTTTCGAACTCAAGGTGCCATGTCATAGCTGACACCCCATTATTTCTGCAGACATCTTTGAATCTTAATTCGGAGAAGATATTTAAACGTGGTCACATTAAAAACGGAGGGAGATTTTTACAATAATTCCATTACCAAAGTTTGCATCTGCACAGTTCTATCACTAAATTAGTTTTTGCACATTTTTCAGAGGAAATGGTTAAAAGTAGTCATTGTGCATAGAGTTGTATGGTTTGTTAATCTTGGAAACCAATGGTTTATTATTTTGCATACGTTTAAAGATGAATAACTGAGTCAAAGTGTAAATCTGTTACTGTGGAATTGCCCAGTACAAGTCCGCTTCTTGAAAAGTTACCACGCAAAAATAATGTTTCAGAAAGGCACCAGCTGCCACTATTATGTGGCTGTAACAGGTCAGTAATCCAAAGAAGTGGTCAAAAGCCACCCACAGACCCCCCCCACACCCTACTCCAATCCCACCCTAAACAACCATTATATATAGCAGGTATGACATCAACCCATGTTTTGGTTTGGTTTACCTAGCCACTGTTGAAAAGGTTAGCATTTGAAGACCACCTGCCGACCCCCCCCCCCCCCCCCCCCCCCCCCCCCCCCAAACTGTGAGACTGCTGTAACCAACCAACTGTGAGACTGCTGTAACCAACCAACTGTGAGACTGCTGTAATCAACCAACTGTGAGACTGCTGTAATAACCGATCAGTAGTTTTCTCAGGTTGAGACTGGTAACGATACGGCTGCAGCTCTGTCCTCCAGAGGCTGGAGTGGGTATTACAGTGGACTGACTGACTGACTGGCTGACTGACTGGCTGACTGGCTGACTGGCTGACTGACTGGCTGGCTGACTGGCTGGCTGACTGACTGACTGACTGGCTGGCAGAGTGCTAACTAGGACACTGGGCCTGTCCTGAGTATCAGTCTGCTAACCTGGCATGAACCATGGCGAGCAGTGCCGAGCAACAGCACCAGACAAATCACCAGTTTAGCATCACGGTGTGTGTGTCTATCAATAGTCTCACATCTCTGTGTCTCCTGCTGTTTCTGTCTTTCTCTCTGAACTCTACAAACCACAGTCATTAATATAGAAAGAAGTAACACATATTTTGTAATTTCATGTCACTTCTGAACACAGGACTAACTTTTCTCTTCTCTCTCTCTCTCTCTTTCAGTGAATAAAGCCAAGCTGCATGGGCCTCCAGGTAATAAAGACCAGCACACAAACAACATTTGGTTCTGGGTGCCGTGATTACATATGTGGTGATCCCTTATCACTACAGTGATTACCTATATGGTGATACCTTATCCTTACAGTGATCCCTATGTGGTGATCCTTATTACTACAGTGATCCCTATGTGGTGATCCCTTATACTACATTGATTACCTATATGGTGATCCCTTATACTACAGTGATCCTATGTGGTGATCCCTTATACTACAGTGATCCCTATGTGGTGATCCCTTATACTACATTGATTACCTATATGGTGATCCCTTATACTACAGTGATCCCTATGTGGTGATCCCTTATACTACAGTGATCCCTATGTGGTGATCCCTTATACTACAGTGATCCCTATGTGGTGATCCCTTATACTACAGTGATTACCTACACTACCATTCGAAAGTTTGGGGTCACTTATAAAGTTCCTTGTTTTCGAAAAGAATTTGTTTTTTTGTCCATTAAAATAACATCATATTGATCAGAAATACAGTGTAGACATTGTTCATGTTGTAAATGGCTATTGTAGCTGGAAACTGCTGATTTTTAATGGAATATCTACATAGGCGTACAGAGGCCCGTTGTATCGGCAAACCATCAGTCCTGTGTTCCAATAGTACTTTGTGTTTGCTAATCCAAGTTTTCTCATTTTAAAAGGCTAAATTATCATTAGAAACCCTTTTGCAGTTATTTTAGCATAGCTGAAAACTGTTTGTGCTGATTAAAGAAGCAATAAAACTGGCCTTCTTGAGACTAGTTGAGTATTTGCAGCATCGCAATTGTTTGGTACGATTACAGGCTCAAAATAGCAAGAAACAAAAACTTTCTTCTGAAACTCGTTAGTCCCATTCTTGTTCTGAGAAATGAAGGCTATTCCATGCGAAAAATTGCCAAGAAAGTGAAGATCAAGAAGGATTCTTCTAAGATCTTCAAAGTTCTTTTAGAATCTTAGGGTTCTTGGCACTGAAAATTGCACCCAAAAGGTTATTCCAAGAACCCCATAGGAGGTGGGTTCATCGAGGAACCTCCTTAGTTGGTGGGGGTTCTGGCAGGAACCTAACTGCTCAACTGAAATATTTGGATTTGAAAGGACAGCAGATGCAGGCACTTCACTGAAAAATTTAAAGATCGCCTCAATTTAAGGTAAGGTTGGTCCCTTGTATGGTCTAAATTTATATTGTTTTCTGATTCTTCTTTTCATATTTGTGCAAATCTTTCTAAAACAGAAAATGGGCACAATTCAATGGATATCAATCAACAAAGAGGTAAGAATATGTACTGTAGGCTATAAGAATATGTTGAAGGCTAGCTGTATTGGGTGCAGATGACTGAACTGCTCACTTTTGTGTCTGTAGGTATACAGACGAGGAGGCATACAAAAGGTATGTCAATTGGGACTTGGTATGTTTATGCAGATCAGATTTACCATCCTCCTCCCTTACCTCTTCAATGAATATCCCATAGGCCTCTACATTATGGACAAGGTATGTTTATGAAAACCATTATTAAAACCGTTTTTTCATTCACATTTACCACAAAAACCAAGGTATGAGTACTGTCATGTGCATGTTTTGTTAATCACCTGTATAACTACTATTTTTTGGATTCACAGACTTCACCCTCCCTACACCTCTGATGAATATAACAGGAAACCTGTTAGATCACCATGCACTGCTAAATCATTCTGGCTATGGATACGGAGAACATCAACACATTAACATCAACACGCCAGAGGATATATCCATTGGACTTGGGGCTCTGATGGGAGTTTACCTCATATTTGGATTTTTTATATTCTGCTTTGCCACTCAAATCATAATAAACACTGACAACTAAAATATTGTGTTATTGTTGTTAGCCCTGTTGGCGGTAGGTGCACTTGAATCAGAAGCCCTGTTGATGGTAGGTGCACTTGATTCAGAAGCACTGTTGGTGGTAGGTGCACTTGATTCAGAAGCACTGTTTGGTGGTAGGTGCACTTGAATCAGAAGCCCTGTTTGATGGTAGGTGCACTTGATTCAGAAGCACTGTTGATGGTAGGTGCACTTGATTCAGAAGCACTGTTGGTGGTAGGTGCACTTGATTCAGAAGCCCTGTTGATGGTAGGTGCACTTGATTCAGAAGCCCTGTTGGCGGTAGGTGCACTTGAATCAGAAGCCCTGTTGATGGTAGGTGCACTTGATTCAGAAGCACTGTTGGTGGTAGGTGCACTTGATTCAGAAGCTCTGTTGGTGGTAGGTGCACTTGATTCAGAAGCCCTGTTGGTGGTAGGTGCACTTGATTCAGAAGCGCTGTTGGTGGTAGGTGCACTTGATTCAGAAGCCCTGTTGGCGGTAGGTGCACTTGATTCAGAAGCCCTGTTGGCGGTAGGTGCACTTGATTCAGAAGCCCTGTTGGCGGTAGGTGCACTTGATTCAGAAGCCCTGTTGGCGGTAGGTGCACTTGATTCAGAAGCCCTGTTGGCGGTAGGTGCACTTGATTCAGAAGCCCTGCGCACCAGGTAGGCAAAGTATTCCCATTTTGAACCATTTCATTTTTCAAACTCCGTTTACCCGGCGGACCGGGAGATCTGTTGATAAATCGAGTGCGCCTACTGTGCTGGACAATCCATAGCTCAAATCACAGCTTTCCACGACCCCCGCCACAACAAAGTTTGATACTAGCCTGCAAAGATTGATACTAGCCTACGTGAGATTTCATAACTTTTTAAACCATGACCAGACAGAGACTGTCAAATAATACAGCAAAGATCTGCTGTTTTTATGAGTGAGTTAATGTCTAAGTGTTTATTCAGCTCTGTCACTGTTTTTATTCAACACTATTACAAAACATAAAACGTGCTTCTCTCTACTTCCCGTTGCGCTGCAGCAGCAATGAATGAGTAGTGTATCGATACCCTGCGTTTTTATTATTATTAGCAGCTCGTCGTGTCTATTTTAATATCAAGGAATATTTCACTTTCTCTGGTCAGAGGAACAACATGAATTTGTGCATGAGGCAGATGCAGTGCGATTCGAGTTTCGCCACCAGGTGGAAGATTGTGTCCCCTCTCTCTGGTCAGTCTCACCAGAGGAAAGGAAGGAGAGAGCAGGGGCCGTGAGAGGCGGACGTGGACCCTCTGCTGCTCTCTCCTTCCCTCCGCAGAGATTGCCGTGTTCCAAACAACAAGGAGCTCGGAAATCTCCGACTTCAGTGCATTCAGGACAACTGGGAACTCGGGGAAAAAACGAGATCCGACTGAGAAAAATATGTTCAATGGTCATTCAACTCTGAATTCCAAGTCGGAAACGTGGGTATCTTTCTAGAGCTCCGACTTTCCGACCAGAAGATCACCGACGTCATGATTTGACTTCGTTTTTGCCGAGTTCCCAGTTGTCTTGAAAATACCATGCCCATCAAATGTAGGTAACATCAGTCCAGTAAAAAAAAAAAAGCTCGACTTTTGAAATATAATAAGGTCTGAGAAGGACAATATAGCCAATATACTATGATACTATATTAGGCCTAATGCACAAACCTCATTTTTATTAGGTTAATGTTACATTTTTTAAGTCATGTAAAAATAAAAAATAAATCTGAGAGGTACAGCTTGCTTTTTCACTGCGAAAGTAATCTTGACTCAGAAAAGGTTGGTTGGCCTAACCAAACTTTTTTGGTGAGAAAACCATCAGTCAGTTGAAAATGCGATGGAAACCCATTTAACTTGTATTTTGTATTCTGTACATGGGAATTTAACCGCAAAATATATTGTTATGTGCACTACGTCATCACGCTCAGACTTTTATCTGGAACAAGTCAATTTGATGGAAACACATCTCTGGTGGAAAATGCGCATATTGTTTTTATGCAGATTCTACAATATTTGCATGAAAATCTGTCGCCAATTGGATGGAAACCTAGATACTGACATTATAATCCTCACACAGTATTTATCTTTCTCTCTCTTGCTCTGTCTTTGTCTCTCTCTCTCTCTCTCTCTCTCTCTCTTTCGCTCTCTAATTAACAATGTCACAAATGTAAAGAAAAATCATAAATCATATACTAGATTTTATAAAACTAACTAAGCTAAATGCCTAACTATTGATTTATGTTTAGTATAAGTTAGCTTTATATTGAAGATTCGGACGATGCAAAACGGTTCTAGGCAACAGGATAGATAATAGACAGTATACTGTAGGTAGGGGTAAAGTGACTAGACAACAGAATAGATAATAGACAGTAGCAGCAGTATACTGTAGGTAGGGGTAAAGGGACTAGACAACAGGATAGATAATAGACAGTAGCAGCAGTATACTGTAGGTAGGGGTAAAGTGACTAGACAACAGGATAGATAATAGACAGTAGCAGCAGTATACTGTAGGTAGGGGTAAAGTGACTAGACAACAGGATAGATATAGACAGTAGCAGCAGTATACTGTAGGTAGGGGTAAAGTGACTAGACAACAGGATAGATAATAGACAGTAGAAGCAGTATACTGTAGGTAGGGGTAAAGTGACTAGGCAACAGGATAGATAATAGACAGTAGCAGCAGTATACTGTAGGTAGGGGTAAAGTGACTAGGCAACAGGATAGATAATAGACAGTAACAGCAGTGTATGTGATGAGACAAAAAGTTAGTGCAAAAAGGGTCAATGCAGATAGATAAATAGTTAACCAATAGCTTCCAGCGTTTTAAGCTCTGTTTCAAGTTGATCCATTTTCTATTTATCTAGTTTCTTAATAGTAGCTGATCGTGAGTGAGCTTTAAAAGCCAGACATGTTTCACACTATTGTTGTTTGTTTCGTAATGAATTTAAGGAATTCACAAAACACCTTGTCCTGTAAGAGGCTGGTGTTCATTACCAAAACACCTTGTCCTGTAAGAGGCTGGTGTTCATTCCCAAAACACCTTGTCCTGTAAGAGGCTGGTGTTCATTCCCAAAACACCTTGTCCTGTAAGAGGCTGGTGTTCATTCCCAAAACACCTTGTCCTGTGAGAGGCTGGTGTTCATTACCAAAACACCTTGTCCTGTAAGAGGCTGGTGTTCATTACCAAAACACCTTGTCCTGTAAGAGGCTGGTGTTCATTCCCAAAACACCTTGTCCTGTAAGAGGCTGGTGTTCATTACCAAAACACCTTGTCCTGTAAGAGGCTGGTGTTCATTCCCAAAACACCTTGTCCTGTAAGAGGCTGGTGTTCATTTCCAAAACACCTTGTCCTGTAAGAGGCTGGTGTTCATTACCAAAACACCTTGTCCTGTAAGAGGCTGGTGTTCATTACCAAAACACCTTGTCCTGTAAGAGGCTGGTGTTCATTCCCAAAACACCTTGTCCTGTAAGAGGCTGGTGTTCATTCCCAAAACACCTTGTCCTGTAAGAGGCTGGTGTTCATTCCCAAAACACCTTGTCCTGTAAGAGGCTGGTGTTCATTCCCAAAACACCTTGTCCTGTAAGAGGCTGGTGTTCATTCCCAAAACACCTTGTCCTGTAAGAGGCTGGTGTTCATTCCCAAAACACCTTGTCCTGTAAGAGGCTGGTGTTCATTCCCAAAACACCTTGTCCTGTAAGAGGCTGGTGTTCATTACCAAAACACCTTGTCCTGTAAGAGGCTGGTGTTCATTACCAAAACACCTTGTCCTGTAAGAGGCTGGTGTTCATTACCAAAACAGAAAGTAGTCGAATGCGTGAATAAACAGTGTGTGCCTATTTGAAAATAATGTGTAATCACGAGCGGTTGGATTGATCAATCTCCATACAGTGAGGGAAAAATGAATTTGATCCCCTGCTGATTTTGTACGTTTGCCCACTGACAAAGAAATGATCAGTCTATAATTTTAATGGTAGGTTTATTTGAACAGTGAGAGACAGAATAACAACAACAAAATCCAGAAAAACGCATGTCAAAAATGTTATGAATTGATTTGCATTTTAATGAGGGAAATAAGTATTTGACCCCTCTGCAAAACATGACTAAGTACTTGGTGGCAAAACCCTTGTTGGCAATCACAGAGGTCAGACGTTTCTTGTAATTGGCTACCAGGTTTGCACACATCTCAGGAGGGATTTTGTCCCACTCCTCTTTGCAGATCTTCTCCAAGTCATTAAGGTTTTAGTCATTAAGGCTGACGTTTGGCAACTCGAACCTTCAGCTCCCTCCACAGATTTTCTATGGGATTAAGGTCTGGAGACTGGCTAGGCCACTCCAGGACCTTAATGTGCTTCTTCTTGAGCCACTCCTTTGTTGCCTTGGCCGTGTGTTTTGGGTCATTGTCATGCTGGAATACCCATCCACAACCCATTTTAAATGCCCTGGCTGAGGGAAGGAGGTTCTCACCCAAGATTTGACGGTACATGGCCCAGTCCATCGTCCCCTTGATGCGGTGAAGTTGTCCTGTCCCCTTAGCAGAAAAATACCCCCAAAGCATAATGTTTCCACCTCCATGTTTGACGGTGGGGATGGTGTTCTTGGGGTCATAGGCAGCATTCCTCCTCCTCCAAACACGGCGAGTTGAGTTGATGCCAAAGAGCTCGATTTTTGGTCTCATCTGACCACAACACTTTCACCCAGTTCTCCTCTGAATCATTCAGATGTTCATTGGCAAACTTCAGACGGGCCTGTATATGTGCTTTCTTGAGCACGGGGACCTTGCGGGAGCTGCAGGATTTCAGTCCTTCACAGCGTAGTGTGTTACCAATTGTTTTCTTGGTGACTATGGTCCCAGCTGCCTTGAGATCATTGACAAGATCCTCCCGTGTAGTTCTGGGCTGATTCCTCACCGTTCTCATGATCATTGCAACTCCACGATCATTGCAACTCCACGAGGTGATATCTTGCATGGAGCCCCAGGCCGAGGGAGATTAACAGTTATTTTGTGTTTCTTCCATTTGCGAATAATCGCACCAACTGTTGTCACCTTCTCAACAAGCTGCTTGGCGATGGTCTTGTAGCCCATTCAAGCCTTGTGTAGGTCTACAATCTTGTCCCTGACATCCTTGGAGAGCTCTTTGGTCTTGGCCATGGTGGAGAGTTTGGAATCTGATTGATTGATTGCTTCTGTGGACAGGTGTCTTTTATACAATATTAAAGCTGATCCACCCCTTAACAAAACAATACTGAAGCTGATCCACCTCCTAACAAAACATTATTAAGCTGATCTACCCCCTAACAAAAACATTATTAAAGCTGATCCACCCCCTAACAAAACAATATTAAAGCTGATCCACCTCCTAACAAAACATTATTAAGCTGATCTACCCCCTAACAAAAACATTATTAAAGCTGATCCACCCCCTAACAAAACAATATTAAAGCTGATCCACCTCCTAACAAAACATTATTAAGCTGATCTACCCCCTAACAAAACAATATTAAAGCTGATCCACCCTCTAACAAAACAATATTAAAGCTGATCCACCTCCTAACAAAACATTATTAAGCTGATCTACCCCCTAACAAAACAATATTAAAGCTGATCCACCTCCTAACAAAACATTATTAAGCTGATCTACCCCCTAACAAAACAATATTAAAGCTGATCCACCCTCTAACAAAACAATATTAAAGCTGATCCACCTCCTAACAAAACATTATTAAGCTGATCTACCCCCTAACAAAACAATATTAAAGCTGATCCACCTCCTAACAAAACATTATTAAGCTGATCTACCCCCTAACAAAACAATATTAAAGCTGATCCACCTCCTAACAAAACATTATTAAGCTGATCTACCCCCTAACAAAACAATATTAAGCTGATCTACCCCCTAACAAAACAATATTAAAGCTGATCCACCCCCTAACAAAACAAGTAAAAAATAAAAAGCATTTAGAATTAAATGTGGATGGATCTTTATAGTTACTTGATGACACCACATCATTTATTAGAAAAACACAGTTTCCATCTTCATTTGTTGCAATAAAGTTTGACAAAAGAAAAATTCACCCGTCGAATGGATAAAAATGTTGTTGATCTTTAGAAAAAAGTTCCCATACAGTGGCTTCAGAAAGTATTCATTCCTCTTGACTTATTCCACATTTTGTGTTCCAGCCGGAATTCAGAATGGATTAATTATATGTTTTTTCTCACTCATCTTCACGCATTACCCCATAATGACAAAGTTAAAACATGTTTTTAGAAAATTTTGCAAATGTATTGAAAATGAAATACAGAAATGTCTAAATTACATAAGTATTCGCACCCCTGAGTCAATACATGTTAGAATCACATTTGGCAGCGATTACAGCTGTGAGTCTTTCTGGGTAAGTCTCTAACAGTCACAAATCCTTTTCAAGTAAAAATTGTACTATTTAAGTTTTTACGTAATATCAAATTGAAAGGTTTCTTCAGCCCTAGAACTGAAGCTCTCCCTAATTACTCCAGCTTCAGACCTAAAAGTACTTTCATTCCTTTTGTATTTATTAGGGGTTTTGTAAATAACCCATTAGTTAGTACATTTTGCAGACTGGTAGAAAGTGACATTGACATCCAACTAAAGAAACGAAGTGAAAGTCCACATTTACATCGTAAACATAACCTTCCAGGAGACTCAAGTGCAAGTGCTGGGGGGGGGGGGTCGAGGTGAGGAGGAGGATTATTTAAGATACTCTTTGAAGAGGGTTTCAGATGCTTTCGGAACATGTGCAGGGACTCTGCTGTCCTAGCTTTAGGGGGAAGCTGCTTCCACCATTGGGGTGCCAGGACAGAGAAGAGCTTGGACTGGGCTGAAGGGGAGCTCCAAGAGACCTGAGGTGGCAGAATGGCGTGCTCGGGTTGGGGTGTACGGTTTGAGCATAGCCTGAAGGTAGGGAGGGGCAGTTCCTCTTGCTGCTCCGTAGGTAAACACCATGGTGTTGTAGTGGATGTGAGCTTTGACTGGAAGCTGGTGGAGTGTGCGGAGGAGCGGGGAGACGAGAGAACTTGGGAAAGTTGAAAACCAGGCGGGCTGCAGAATTCTGGATAAGTTGCAGGGGTTTGATGGCACAAGCGGGGAGCCCAGCCAACAGAGAGTTGGAGTAGTCTAGACGGGAGAGGACAAGTGCCTGGATTAGGACCTGCGCCGCTTCCTGTGAGTGTGCAAAGCTGTCATCAAGGCAAAGGGTGGCTACTTTGAAGAATCTAAAATCTAAAATATATTTTGATTTGTTTAACACTTTTTTGGTTACTACATGATTCCATATGTGTTATTTCCTAGTTTTAATGTCTTCACTATTATTCAACAATGTAGAAAATAGTAAAAATAAAGAAAAACCCTGGAATGAGTAGGTGTGTCCAAAGTTTCGACTGGTACTGTATGTTAAATAGATTTATTATACTTTTTTAAATGTAGATATTCCAAAGGCTCGCATCAGCGGCTTGAATGCAGCTTGTATATATGAAGGCCTGGAGATGCTAAACTTGTTGACGTTAATGAACGGTCAATTACCGTGAGACCGTGACAATAACCGGCTGACAAAATGTCATGACCGCCACAGCCCTACTCAGATCCTCAAACAGTTATACAGCTGCACCATCGAGAGCATCTTGACTGGCTGCATTACCGCTCGCTATGGCAACTGCTTGGCATCCGATTGCAAGGCACTACAGAGGGTGGTGCAGACGGCCCAGTACATCACTGGGGCCGAGCTCTCTGCCATCCAGGACCTCTATACCAGGCGGTGTCAGAGGAAGGCCCGGACAATTGTCATAGACCCCAGCCACCCAAGCCAGCCATAGACTGTTCACTCTGCTACCGCACGGCAAGCGGTACCGGAACACCAAGTCTGGGACCAAAAGGCTCCTGAATAGCTTCTACCCTAAAGCCATAAGACTGAGGAAGCACCTACATTTTGGAGGTGCCTTAAATTAAAATAAAATAGCTGCCTTACTCAAGAAAGCAAAAAAGAGACCATGTTTGTATGCGGCTTTATTCACTTATTTTTTTTTTTACATTGTTTGCAAACTGATATGTGAAACCTATTCATGCCAAAATAAGGCAAAAAAAGTATATATCTGTTTTTTTTTGCTAAACAGGTGGGGCTCAAATGACGGGTCGCTCTATGCACACTCACATACTTACACTAACACTCCAACACACACGCTCACACACACACACACACATACTTTCACTCTTTACATACGCTGCTGCTACTCTGGTGATTATCCAGTGGTGGAAAAAGTACCCAATTGTCATACTTGAGTAAAAGTAAAGATACCTTAATTGAAAATTACTCAAGTAAAGGTGAAAGTCACCCAGTAAAATACTACTTGAGTAAAAGTCTAAAAGTATTTGGTTTTAAATATACTTAAGTATCAAAAGTAAATGTAATTGCTAAAATATACTTAAGTATCAAAAGTAAAAGTTAAGCAAACCAGACGACACAATTTTCTTATTTTTTAAATTGACGGATAGCCAGGGGCACACTCCAACACTCAGACATAATTTACAAACGAAGCATTTGTGTTTAGTGAGTCCGCCAGATCAGAGGCAGCAGGGATGTTAAATTTTTTTTTACATTTACGTCATTTAGCAGACGCTCTTATCCAGAGAGACTTACAAATAGGTTCATTCACCTTATAGCCAGTGGGATAACCACTTTACAATGTTTTTTTTTTTTTTTTTTTTAATGTTTTTTGTTTTTTGGGGGGGGGGGGGGGGGGGGAGTGGGGTAAAGGGGGGGGTGGGGGTAGAAGGATTACTTTATCCTATCCCAGGTATTCCTTAAAGAGGTGGGGTTTCAAATGTCTCCGGAAGGTGGTGAGTGACTCCGCTGTCCTGGCGTCGTGAGGGAGCTTGTTCCACCAACAGTTTTGACTGGGCTGAGCGGGAACTATGCTTCCGCAGAGGTAGGGGAGCCAGCAGGCCAGAGGTGGATGAACGCAGTGCCCTCGTTTGGGTGTAGGGACTGATCAGAGCCTGAAGGTACGGAGGTGCCGTTCCCCTCACAGCTCCGTAGGCAAGCACCATGGTCTTGTAGCAGATGCGAGCTTCAACTGGAAGCCAGTGGAGTGTGCGGAGGAGCGGGGTGACGTGAGAGAACTTGGGAAGGTTGAACACCAGACGGGCTGCGGCATTCTGGATGAGTTGTAGGGGTTTAATGGCACAGGCAGGGATCCCAGCCAACAGCGAGTTGCAGTAATCCAGACGGGAGATGACAAGTGCCTGGATTAGGACCTGTGCCGCTTCCTGTGTAAGGCAGGGTCGTACTCTCCGAATGTTGTAGAGCATGAACCTACAGGATCGGGTCACCGCCTTGATGTTAGCGGAGAACGACAGGGTGTTGTCCAGGGTCACGCCAAGGCTCTTCGCACTCTGGGAGGAGGACACAACGGAGTTGTCAACCGTGATGGCGAGATCATGGAACGGGCAGTCCTTCCCTGGGAGGAAGAGCAGCTCCGTCTTGCCGAGGTTCAGCTTGAGGTGGTGATCCGTCATCCATACTGATATGTCTGCCAGACATGCAGAGATGCGATTCGCCACCTGGTTATCAGAAGGGGGAAAGGAGAAGATTAGTTGTGTGTCGTCAGCGTAGCAATGATAGGAGAGGCAATGTGAGGATATGACAGTGCCAAGTGACTTGGTGTATAGCGAGAATAGGAGAGGGCCTAGAACTGAGCCCTGGGGGACACCAGTGGTGAGAGCACGTGGTGCGGAGACAGCTTCTCGCCACGCCACTTGGTAGGAGCGACCGGTCAGGTAGGACGCAATCCAAGAGTGAGCCGCGCCGGAGATGCCCAGCTCGGAGAGGGTGGAGAGGAGGATCCGATGGTTCACAGTATCAAAGGCAGCAGACAGGTCTAGAAGGACAAGAGCAGAGGAGAGAGAGTTAGCTTTAGCAGTGCGGAGAGCCTCCGTGACACAGAGAAGAGCAGTCTCAGTTGAATGACCAGTCTTGAAACCTGACTGGTTTGGATCAAGAAGGTCATTCTGAGAGAGATAGCAAGAGAGTTGGCTAAAGACGGCACGCTCAATAGTTTTGGAGAGAAAAGAAAGAAGGGATACTGGTCTGTAGTTGTTGACATCAGAGGGATTGAGTGTTGGTTTCAGCAGGGAGGAGAATGTGGCAAAGAGCTTCCTAGGGTTAGAGGCGGATGCTTGGAATTTAGAGTGATAGAAAGTGGCCTTAGCAGCAGAAACAGATGAAGAGAATGTAGAGAGGAGGGAGTGAAAAGATGCCAGGTCCGCAGGGAGTCTAGTTTTCTTCCATTTCCGCTCGGCTGCCCGGAGCCCTGTTCTGTGAGCTCGCAATGAGTCATCAAGCCACGGAGCTGGAGGGGAGGACCGAGCCGGCCGGGAGGATAGGGGACATAGAGAGTCAAAGGATGCAGAAAGGGAGGGGAGGAGAGTTGAGGAGGCAGAATCAGGAGATTGGAGGGAGAAGGATTGAGCAGAGGGAAGAGATGATAGGATGGAAGAGGAGAGAGTAGCGGAAGAGGGAGAGCGAAGGTTGCGACGGTGCATTACCATCTGTGTAGGGGCAGAGTGAGTAGTGTTGGAGGAGAGGGAGAGAGAAAAGGATACAAAGTAGTGGTCGGAGACTTGGAGGGGAGTTGCAGTGAGATTAGTAGAAGAACAGCATCTAGTGAAGATGAGGTCAAGCGTATTGCCTGCCTTGTGAGTAGGGGGGGGGGTGGTGAGAGGGTGAGGTCAAAAGAGGAGAGGAGTGGAAAGAAGGAGGCAGAGAGAAATGAGTCAAATGTAGACGTAGGGAGGTTGAAATCCCCCAGAACTGTGAGGGGTGAGCCATCCTCAGGAAAGGAACTTATCAAGGCGTCAAGCTCATTGATGAACTCTCCAAGGGAACCTGGAGGGCGATAGATGACCAGGATATTAAGCTTAAATGGGCTAGTGACTGTGACAGCATGGAATTAAAATGAGGAGATAGACAGATGGGTCAGGGGAAAAATTGAGAATGTCCACTTGGGAGAGATGAAGATTCCTGTGCCACCACCCCGCTGACCAGATGCTCTCGGGGAACACATGGTCAGACGTGGAGAGAGCAGCAGGAGTAGCAGTGTTTTCAGTGGTAATCCATGTTTCCGTCAGCGCCAAGAAGTCGAGGGACTGGAGGGTAGCATAGGCTGAGATGAACTCTGCCTTGTTGGCAGCAGAACGGCAGTTCCAGAGGTTGCCTGAGACCTGGAACTCCACGTGGGTCGTGCGTGCAGGGACCACCAGGTTAGAGAGGCAGCAGCCACGCGGTGTGAGGCGTTTGTGTAGCCTGTGCGGAGAGGAGAGAACAGGGATAGGCAGAGGCATAGTTGACAGGCTGCAGCAGATGGCTACAATAATGCAGAGGAGATCGGAATGAAATGAACTAAACATCTGGGAAAGGAGAGAGCGGGGCCTCCCTCACCACAACTCCCAAATATAACTCTCCCAACTTCCACCTCAGAAACTATAATTGTTGTAAACTACAGCGGCTCAATGTTTTCTAGGAATAGACTAACTTAGTTTATTCAGCTAGCTAACTAGGTGCAGTATTATTCCGTGAAAAACGTCCGGGCACCTCGTCATAAGACGCCACAGCCAGCTAGCATGCCGGACTCCAACAACACGGTTTAGCGCCAATACTCGGCCACAACAAACCACCAGTGTATCAACACGCAAGCAGATCGTTCGTGTCCGTGTCTAACGTTGTGGGTTAGTCCCGACAGCTTGAGCGAGTCCGTCGTCAACTTATTCAGCCAGTTAGTTAGCAAACTAGCTAGCCATTGCTTTCAGACAAAGAAGAACCCCTCCTTTCACGGCACGAACACAAAGAGAGCCAAACTAACGTTAACTAGTCACCCATGTCCCGAATTCCTTGAACGACTCGGGCTATCAATATGTAAAGAACAAAACACAAGTGTAGGTTATGACTTACCCCTAGCAGCTACTGTTAGCTAGCCAAGTGCAAAGCTAGCCACTGAATTGACTCAGCCAGTTCGCATCTGTTCGCTCGGTCGTTCCAGCTATTGTTTACTAGTCGCTATCCAGGTAGCAACAAGCTAGCTAAATTTCAAGCACAGTAGCCACTTGCTACCTAACGTTAACGGTTCAGACAATGAGGTTAGAAAACAGCTGAATGGTAGGTAGTTCTTGTATGTAATTATTGTAGGCAGCCAGCTGGCGTAATTACAAGCACTCTCAGGCGTGAGACAACTATACCGTTGCTAATAGCTACTCGCCAGCTAGTCCAGGTGGTGAGTTAGCTAGCTAGCTAGCTTCGTGCTACACCCGGCACCGCCGAATACAGTACTAACCTACAATAATTACATACAACAACCCACGATACCTACCTACAATACCTAACTACAATCTAAATACATAGTTTAAGCCTTACTCGACAAAGCCCAAGCTATGTATAAAGCCAAACTTACCCGACGCCAAGCTTACCCGACGACCTCCTCTTAAGTGTGTGAATTGAACTATTTTCTGTCCTGCTAAGCATGCAAAATGTAACGAGTACTTTTGGGTGTCAGGGAAAATGTATGGAGTAAAAAGTACATTATTTTCTTTAGGAATGTATGAAGTAAAAGTTGTCAAAAATATAAATAGTAAAGTAAAGTACAGATACCCCCAAAAAACGACTTAAGTAGTACTTTAAAGTATTTTTCCTTAAGTACTTTACACCACTGTGATGATCTATCCTGATTGCCTAGTGACTATTACCCCTACCTACCCCAGCACATTGACTCGGTACAGGCTACTCCTTGTATATAGCCTCATTATTATCTATTGTGTTACAATTTTTAATTTTTTATTTGACAATTTCCTTACTTTTTAACTGTCTGGAAAGTGCTCGTAGCGTTTCACTGTAAAGTCTAAATGAGTCCAAAAACGTGATGTGATTTATTTATTTTGATGATATACCAGAAATCACCAAAACGGGTTTGCCTGCCTACTTCAAACTGGCGAGCTCTATAGATTAGTCTAGTCTCTACCCCAAAACTACTGTCATCATATTTGAGGTAAAGGAACAACATGTCTACAACACCAGGTGGTGCTGTTGTAGTATATATCAGACGCTCTCTGGCAATTTGGTAGATCAACCTAGACTCACGGGTAGATGTAACATAGTAAAAGTACATTTGTAACAACACAAATGCTAAATGTTACGTTTCGTAGGGTATGTATTAATGTGTGGTTGTCCATCATACATTGCATATGATATGTTACGAAATACAATTCGTATTATATGTGCTAGCATGCTAGCAGATACCCATAGACTTCCAGCCATTGCGCTAACGCTAGTTAGCATTGGCTCACAAAACTACCTCTAACTTCCTTCATACAGGACAGAGACTTAAAATGGTATCCACGAGTTCATCTGACCCTGGGGAAGTAGATAAAGGGCCTCATTGCCAAAACCCCGAAGTATACCTTTAACATATCATCCTCAGGGAGCGTCCTGGATTTACGTGTACTATGTTATGTGTAGTCCATGACACCAGGCTGCTGTGTAATCCATTACATTGGCAGGCGACTCAATCCACAGGTTAATAAACTAGCATGCTAGCTAGTCTCTTGTTTTATAAAAGGTGGTTCGCTTGAAAACGATTTGTTAACTAGATAATTCCACTTATTTCGTTAATTGGCAGAAGACAAGTGACGAATATTATGAAGAATGCATAACTTGTAATGCTGTGCTCGTCGACATAGCGAACCGGGCGAGATTGGTCACCTTCAACAGATTGAATTCCCAGGTAGCTAACGTCGGCGGAAACAACATTGAACACTATCGAGTTTAAGCCTCTAAAATGAATTACTGTAGCAAACAGTTTGTTATGCCTGAATGTTTGTAATTTATTTTCAAGTCTAGTGTTATGCTTTATTGCATTTATATTCCGGTTTTCAGCCCGTCCGAGGTATCTCCATGTGTTTGGAAAAATAGCTAATCTACTGCTAGTTTGGAGCTAGCTTAGCTAACATTAACTAGCTTGACGTGCGTGAGACTTTGCGAGTTTGTTGTTGAACAATAATTTTAGCTGGCAAGTTAAATATGACATTGAACGTATTTTAGTTAACCAGCTAGATACAACTTTGCCTGTTCATGTGATAACTTATTACAGTAACCCACAAAGCAGGGGTCCCACTCCCAATGTATTTGGATGGGTTATTTAGCTAACGTTAGTTCAACCCTGCATGCCGACAACATGTTTAAGTCTCAACTAAGAGCATTACGCCTCATGTCCACCAGATTCATTAAACTCTTTGCGTTCCGGCGGAAGTCATTCATTGGCAATGGAGCAGTCCGCAACCCTACATTGGGGATGCCGCACTGGGCTGGGGTGCGA
Organism: Coregonus suidteri; assembly: GCA_036851935.1. Taxonomy (NCBI): domain Eukaryota; kingdom Metazoa; phylum Chordata; class Actinopteri; order Salmoniformes; family Salmonidae; genus Coregonus; species Coregonus suidteri. The sequence goes on from CM072230.1 coordinate 712,455, forward strand.
CTTCAATATGTTCCACTCCTGCTTTGCTTTGCCGTGCGGTGGTACACACGGAAGTACACACATAGTCCAAGTCGCTAACATTTAGCTAGTTTAAAAGCGAAGCAGGTGCATCAAGTACGAAAAATGTGGGCTAGACATCTGGCAAAACAAAACGCATATATATCTGGTGGACATCGGGCGTTACAGTCTGGAGTGTGAACATGTGCTGACACAGGAGTAGGCATAGAAGTGGTGTAGTAAAATGTTTTTTTTTCAGCTATCAAGAAAAAGCTTTTATTTTATTTTATTGAAAATGGACCCCTCTGTCTTTTATCAAGTGAGCTGTTTTTCTAAGCACCATGGACACCTTGGATAGTAGGAGTGACCCCCGGTATTCTGATGGCGATCACAACCCATGGCTGATGGAGAGAACGGAAGACATGGATCAGAGGAACCGGGATGGGGTGGAGGGGTGGCGGCTGGTAGATGTCCTGCTCTCCGGGGGGGCTCCATGGGGGTTCACACTCAAAGGAGGCAGAGAACACCGAGAACCACTGCTCATCACCAAGGTAATGCAGGAGACACTCTGCTCTAATGGAAACATTTAATACCATGCTGTGAGAAAGAAGGCCCTCTTCCAAGTCTGACTTGTGAAATATCAGAGGACATTAATATACTGAACTGTACACTCTTTCTTTGCTGTTTTATGTTCCTGATAACTTTGACCAATGTTTCCTGGTGTAGAAGGAAGTGTGCTCGTCCTACCAGGGTTGATGGATTTGCCTCTGTCTGAAGGAGTGTATTCAGTAGTTAATGTGGAGACCTGTACTTGGTCTCCTGTCGCTGAAGGCAACATCCCGTACTCCAAAAACATATTTAACAGCCCTCTGTTTGACCCATTTCTGAGAAACTTCCCGTCACCGAAGTCAAATCTATAAACCGGAATGCCTAACCAGTCGGTACTCCGACTAACCCTTCCCTCTGTGGTTCCTCCGACTGTAACCCGTCCCTCTGTGGTTCCTCCGACTGTCACCCTTCCCTCTGTGGTTCCTCCGACTGTAACCCTTCCCTCTGTGGTTCCTCCGACTGTCACCCTTCCCTCTGTGGTTCCTCCGACTGTAACCCTTCCCTCTGTGGTTTCCTCCGACTGTAACCCTTCCCTCTGTGGTTCCTCCGACTGTAACCCTTCCCTCTGTGGTTCCTCCGACTGTAACCTTCCCTCTGTGGTTTCCTCCGACGGTAACCCTTCCCTCTGTGGTTCCTCCGACTGTAACCCTTCCCTCTGTGGTTCCTCCGACTGTAACCCTTCCCTCTGTGGTTCCTCCGACTGTAACCCTTCCCTCTGTGGTTCCTCCGACTGTAACCCTTCCCTCTGTGGTTCCTCCGACGGTAACCCTTCCCTCTGTGGTTCCTCCGACTGTAACCCTTCCCTCTGTGGTTCCTCCGACGGTAACCCTTCCCTCTGTGGTTCCTCCGACTGTCACCCTTCCCTCTGTGGTTCCTCCGACTGTAACCCTTCCCTCTGTGGTTTCCTCCGACTGTAACCCTTCCCTCTGTGGTTCCTCCGACTGTCACCCTTCCCTCTGTGGTTCCTCCGACTGTAACCCGTCCCTCTGTGGTTCCTCCGACGGTAAACCCTTCCCTCTGTGGTTCCTCCCGACTGTAACCCTTCCCTCTGTGGTTCCTCCGACTGTAACCCTTCCCTCTGTGGTTCCTCCGACTGTAACCCTTCCCTCTGTGGTTCCTCCGACTGTAACCCTTCCCTCTGTGGTTCCTCCGACTGTAACCCTTCCCTCTGTGGTTCCTCCGACTGTAACCCGTCCCTCTGTGGTTCCTCCGACTGTAACCCTTCCCTCTGTGGTTCCTCCGACTGTAACCCTTCCCTCTGTGGTTCCTCCGACTGTAACCCTTCCCTCTGTGGTTCCTCCGACTGTAAACCCTTCCCTCTGTGGTTCCTCCGACTGTAACCCTTCCCTCTGTGGTTCCTCCGACTGTAACCCTTCCCTCTGTGGTTCCTCCGATTGTAACCCTTCCCTCTGTGGTTCCTCCGACTGTAACCCTTCCCTCTGTGGTTCCTCCGACTGTAACCCTTCCCTCTGTGGTTCCTCCGACTGTAACCCTTCCCTCTGTGGTTCCTCCGACTGTCACCCTTCCCTCTGTGGTTCCTCCGACTGTAACCCTTCCCTCTGTGGTTCCTCCGACTGTAACCCTTCCCTCTGTGGTTCCTCCGACTGTCACCCTTCCCTCTGTGGTTCCTCCGACTGTAACCCTTCCCTCTGTGGTTCCTCCGACTGTAAACCCTTCCTCTGTGGTTCCTCCGACTGTAACCCTTCCCTCTGTGGTTCCTCCGACTGTAAACCTTCCCTCTGTGGTTCCTCCGACTGTAACCCTTCCCTCTGTGGTTCCTCCGACTGTAACCCTTCCCTCTGTGGTTCTCCGACTGTAACCCTTCCCTCTGTGGTTCCTCCGACTGTAACCCTTCCCTCTGTGGTTCCTCCGACTGTAACCCGTCCCTCTGTGGTTCCTCCGACTGTAACCCGTCCCTCTGTGGTTCCTCCGACTGTAACCCTTCCCTCTGTGGTTTCCTCCGACTGTAACCCGTCCCTCTGTGGTTCCTCCGACTGTAACCCTTCCCTCTGTGGTTCCTCCGACTGTAACCTTCCCTCTGTGGTTTCCTCCGACTGTAACCCTTCCCTCTGTGGTTCCTCCGACTGTAACCCTTCCCTCTGTGGTTCCTCCGACTGTAACCCTTCCCTCTGTGGTTCCTCCGACTGTAACCCTTCCCTCTGTGGTTCCTCCGACTGTAACCCTTCCCTCTGTGGTTCCTCCGACTGTCACCCTTCCCTCTGTGGTTCCTCCGACTGTCACCCTTCCCTCTGTGGTTCCTCCGACTGTAACCCTTCCCTCTGTGGTTCCTCCGACTGTAACCCTTCCCTCTGTGGTTCCTCCGACTGTCACCCGTCCCTCTGTGGTTCCTCCGACTGTAACCCTTCCCTCTGTGGTTCCTCCGACTGTAACCCGTCCCTCTGTGGTTCCTCCGACTGTAACCCGTCCCTCTGTGGTTCCTCCGACTGTAACCCTTCCCTCTGTGGTTCCTCCGACTGTAACCCGTCCCTCTGTGGTTCCTCCGACTGTAACCCTTCCCTCTGTGGTTCCTCCGACTGTAACCCTTCCCTCTGTGGTTCCTCCGACTGTAACCCTTCCCTCTGTGGTTCCTCCGACTGTAACCCTTCCCTCTGTGGTTCCTCCGACTGTAACCCTTCCCTCTGTGGTTCCTCCGACTGTAACCCTTCCCTCTGTGGTTCCTCCGACTGTAACCCTTCCCTCTGTGGTTCCTCCGACGGTAACCCTTCCCTCTGTGGTTCCTCCGACTGTAACCCTTCCCTCTGTGGTTCCTCCGACTGTAACCCTTCCCTCTGTGGTTCCTCCGACTGTAACCCTTCCCTCTGTGGTTCCTCCGACTGTAACCCTTCCCTCTGTGGTTCCTCCGACTGTAACCCTTCCCTCTGTGGTTCCTCCGACTGTAACCCGTCCCTCTGTGGTTCCTCCGACTGTAACCCTTCCCTCTGTGGTTCCTCCGACTGTAAACCCTTCCCTCTGTGGTTCCTCCGACTGTAACCCTTCCCTCTGTGGTTCCTCCGACTGTAACCCTTCCCTCTGTGGTTCCTCCGACTGTAACCCTTCCCTCTGTGGTTCCTCCGACTGTAACCCTTCCCTCTGTGGTTCCTCCGACTGTAACCCTTCCCTCTGTGGTTCCTCCGACTGTAACCCTTCCCTCTGTGGTTCCTCCGACTGTAACCCTTCCCTCTGTGGTTCCTCCGACTGTAACCCTTCCCTCTGTGGTTCCTCCGACTGTCACCCTTCCCTCTGTGGTTCCTCCGACTGTCAACCCTTCCCTCTGTGGTTCCTCCGACTGTAACCCTTCCCTCTGTGGTTCCTCCGACTGTCACCCTTCCCTCTGTGGTTCCTCCGACTGTAACCCTTCCCTCTGTGGTTCCTCCGACTGTAACCCTTCCCTCTGTGGTTCCTCCGACTGTAACCCTTCCCTCTGTGGTTCCTCCGACTGTAACCCTTCCCTCTGTGGTTCCTCCGACTGTAACCCTTCCCTCTGTGGTTCCTCCGACTGTAACCCTTCCCTCTGTGGTTCCTCCGACTGTAACCCTTCCCTCTGTGGTTCCTCCGACTGTAACCCTTCCCTCTGTGGTTCCTCCGACTGTAACCCGTCCCTCTGTGGTTCCTCCGACTGTAACCCTTCCCTCTGTGGTTCCTCCGACTGTAACCCGTCCCTCTGTGGTCCCTCTGTGGTTCCTCCGACTGTAACCCGTCCCTCTGTGGTTCCTCCGACTGTAACCCTTCCCTCTGTGGTTCCTCCGACTGTAACCCTTCCCTCTGTGGTTCCTCCGACTGTAACCCTTCCCTCTGTGGTTCCTCCGACTGTAACCCTTCCCTCTGTGGTTCCTCCGACTGTAACCCTTCCCTCTGTGGTTCCTCCGACTGTAACCCTTCCCTCTGTGGTTCCTCCGACTGTAACCCTTCCCTCTGTGGTTCCTCCGACTGTCACCCTTCCCTCTGTGGTTCCTCCGACTGTCACCCTTCCCTCTGTGGTTCCTCCGACTGTAACCCTTCCCTCTGTGGTTCCTCCGACTGTAACCCTTCCCTCTGTGGTTCCTCCGACTGTCACCCTTCCCTCTGTGGTTCCTCCGACTGTCACCCTTCCCTCTGTGGTTCCTCCGACTGTAACCCGTCCCTCTGTGGTTCCTCCGACTGTAACCCTTCCCTCTGTGGTTCCTCCGACTGTAACCCTTCCCTCTGTGGTTCCTCCGACTGTAACCCGTCCCTCTGTGGTTCCTCCGACTGTAACCCGTCCCTCTGTGGTTCCTCCGACTGTAACCCTTCCCTCTGTGGTTCCTCCGACTGTAACCCTTCCCTCTGTGGTTCCTCCGACGGTAACCCTTCCCTCTGTGGTTCCTCCGACTGTAACCCTTCCCTCTGTGGTTCCTCCGACTGTAACCCTTCCCTCTGTGGTTCCTCCGACTGTAACCTTCCCTCTGTGGTGCCTCCGACTGTAACCCTTCCCTCTGTGGTTCCTCCGACGGTAACCCTTCCCTCTGTGGTTCCTCCGACTGTAACCCTTCCCTCTGTGGTTCCTCCGACGGTAACCCTTCCCTCTGTGGTTCCTCCGACTGTCACCCTTTCCCTCGGTGGTTCCTCCGACTGTAAACCCTTCCCTCTGTGGTTCCTCCGACTGTAACCCTTCCCTCTGTGGTTCCTCCGACTGTCACCCTTCCCTCTGTGGTTCCTCCGACTGTAACCCGTCCCTCTGTGGTTCCTCCGACGGTAACCCTTCCCTCTGTGGTTCCTCCGACTGTAACCCTTCCCTCTGTGGTTCCTCCGACTGTAACCCTTCCCTCTGTGGTTCCTCCGACTGTAACCCTTCCCTCTGTGGTTCCTCCGACTGTAACCCTTCCCTCTGTGGTTCCTCCGACTGTAACCCTTCCCTCTGTGGTTCCTCCGACTGTAACCCGTCCCTCTGTGTTCCTCCGACTGTAACCCTTCCCTCTGTGGTTCCTCCGACTGTAACCCTTCCCTCTGTGGTTCCTCCGACTGTAACCCTTCCCTCTGTGGTTCCTCCGACTGTAACCCTTCCCTCTGTGGTTCTCCGACTGTAACCCTTCCCTCTGTGGTTCCTCCGACTGTAACCCTTCCCTCTGTGGTTCCTCCGATTGTAACCCTTCCCTCTGTGGTTCCTCCGACTGTAACCCTTCCCTCTGTGGTTCCTCCGACTGTAACCCTTCCCTCTGTGGTTCCTCCGACTGTAACCCTTCCCTCTGTGGTTCCTCCGACTGTCACCTTCCCTCTGTGGTTCCTCCGACTGTAACCCTTCCCTCTGTGGTTCCTCCGACTGTAACCCTTCCCTCTGTGGTTCCTCCGACTGTCACCCTTCCCTCTGTGGTTCCTCCGACTGTAACCCTTCCCTCTGTGGTTCCTCCGACTGTAACCCTTCCCTCTGTGGTTCCTCCGACTGTAACCCTTCCCTCTGTGGTTCCTCCGACTGTAACCCTTCCCTCGGTGGTTCCTCCGACTGTAACCCTTCCCTCTGTGGTTCCTCCGACTGTAACCCTTCCCTCTGTGGTTCCTCCGACTGTAACCCTTCCCTCTGTGGTTCCTCCGACTGTAACCCTTCCCTCTGTGGTTCCTCAGACTGTAACCCGTCCCTCTGTGGTTCCTCCGACTGTAACCCTTCCCTCTGTGGTTCCTCCGACTGTAACCCGTCCCTCTGTGGTTCCTCCGACTGTAAACCCTTCCCTCTGTGGTTCCTCCGACTGTAACCCTTCCCTCTGTGGTTCCTCCGACTGTAACCCTTCCCTCTGTGGTTCCTCCGACTGTAACCCTTCCCTCTGTGGTTCCTCCGACTGTAACCCTTCCCCTCTGTGGTTCCTCCGACTGTAACCCTTCCCTCTGTGGTTCCTCCGACTGTAACCCTTCCCTCTGTGGTTCCTCCGACTGTAACCCTTCCCTCTGTGGTTCCTCCGACTGTCACCCTTCCTCTGTGGTTCCTCCGACTGTCACCCTTCCCTCTGTGGTTCCTCCGACTGTAACCCTTCCCTCTGTGGTTTCCTCGACTGTAACCCTTCCCTCTGTGGTTCCTCCGACTGTCACCCGTCCCTCTGTGGTTCCTCCGACTGTAACCCTTCCCTCTGTGGTTCCTCCGACTGTAACCCGTCCCTCTGGGTTCCTCCGACTGTAACCCGTCCCTCTGTGGTTCCTCCGACTGTAACCCGTCCCTCTGTGGTTCCTCCGACTGTAACCCGTCCCTCTGTGGTTCCTCCGACTGTAACCCTTCCCTCTGTGGTTCCTCCGACTGTAACCCTTCCCTCTGTGGTTCCTCCGACTGTAACCCTTCCCTCTGTGGTTCCTCCGACTGTAACCCTTCCCTCTGTGGTTCCTCCGACTGTAACCCTTCCCTCTGTGGTTCCTCCGACTGTAACCCTTCCCTCTGTGGTTCCTCCGACGGTAACCCTTCCCTCTGTGGTTCCTCCGACTGTAACCCTTCCCTCTGTGGTTCCTCCGACTGTAACCCTTCCCTCTGTGGTTCCTCCGACTGTAACCTTCCCTCTGTGGTTCCTCCGACTGTAACCCTTCCCTCTGTGGTTCCTCCGACTCCGACTGTAACCCTTCCCTCTGTGGTTCCTCCGACTGTAACCCGTCCCTCTGTGTGTGGTTCCGACTGTAACCCTTCCCTCTGTGGTTCCTCCGACTGTAACCCGTCCCTCTGTGGTTCCTCCGACTGTAACCCTTCCCTCTGTGGTTCCTCCGACTGTAACCCTTCCCTCTGTGGTTCCTCCGACTGTAAAACCCTTCCTCTGTGGTTCCTCCGACTGTAACCCTTCCCTCTGTGGTTCCTCCGACTGTAACCCTTCCCTCTGTGGTTCCTCCGACTGTAACCCTTCCCTCTGTGGTTCCTCCGACTGTAACCCTTCTCCCTCTGTGGTTCCTCCGACTGTCACCCTTCCCTCTGTGGTTCCTCCGACTGTCACCCTTCCCTCTGTGGTTCCTCCGACTGTAACCCTTCCCTCTGTGGTTCCTCCGACTGTAACCCTTCCCTCTGTGGTTCCTCCGACTGTAACCCTTCCCTCTGTGGTTCCTCCGACTGTAACCCTTCCCTCTGTGGTTCCTCCGACTGTAACCCTTCCCTCTGTGGTTCCTCCGACTGTAACCCTTCCCTCTGTGGTTCCTCCGACTGTAACCCTTCCCTCTGTGGTTCCTCCGACTGTAACCCTTCCCTCTGTGGTTCCTCCGACTGTAACCCTTCCCTCTGTGGTTCCTCCGACTGTAAACCCTTCCCTCTGTGGTTCCTCCGACTGTAACCCTTCCCTCTGTGGTTCCTCCGACTGTAACCCTTCCCTCTGTGGTTCCTCCGACTGTAACCCGTCCCTCTGTGGTTCCTCCGACTGTAACCCTTCCCTCTGTGGTTCCTCCGACTGTAACCCTTCCCTCTGTGGTTCCTCCGACTGTAACCCTTCCCTCTGTGGTTCCTCCGACTGTAACCCTTCCCTCTGTGGTTCCTCCGACTGTAACCCTTCCCTCTGTGGTTCCTCCGACTGTAACCCTTCCCTCTGTGGTTCCTCCGACTGTAACCCTTCCCTCTGTGGTTCCTCCGACTGTAACCCTTCCCTCTGTGGTTCCTCCGACTGTCACCCTTCCCTCTGTGGTTCCTCCGACTGTCACCCTTCCCTCTGTGGTTCCTCCGACTGTAACCCTTCCCTCTGTGGTTCCTCCGACTGTAACCCTTCCCTCTGTGGTTCCTCCGACTGTCACCCTTCCCTCTGTGGTTCCTCCGACTGTCACCCTTCCCTCTGTGGTTCCTCCGACTGTAACCCGTCCCTCTGTGGTTCCTCCGACTGTAACCCGTCCCTCTGTGGTTCCTCCGACTGTAACCCTTCCCTCTGTGGTTCCTCCGACTGTAACCCGTCCCTCTGTGGTTCCTCCGACTGTAACCCTTCCCTCTGTGGTTCCTCCGACTGTAACCCTTCCCTCTGTGGTTCCTCCGACTGTAACCCTTCCCTCTGTGGTTCCTCCGACTGTAACCCTTCCCTCTGTGGTTCCTCCGACTGTAACCCTTCCCTCTGTGGTTCCTCCGACTGTAACCCTTCCCTCTGTGGTTCCTCCGACTGTAACCCTTCCCTCTGTGGTTCTTCCGACTGTAACCCTTCCCTCTGTGGTTCCTCCGACTGTAACCCTTCCCTCTGTGGTTCTTCCGACTGTAACCCTTCCCTCTGTGGTTCCTCCGACTGTCACCCTTCCCTCTGTGGTTCCTCCGACTGTAACCCTTCCCTCTGTGGTTCCTCCGACTGTCACCCTTCCCTCTGTGGTTCCTCCGACTGTAACCCTTCCCTCTGTGGTTCCTCCGACTGTAACCCTTCCCTCTGTGGTTCCTCCGACTGTAACCCTTCCCTCTGTGGTTCCTCCGACTGTAACCCTTCCCTCTGTGGTTCCTCCGACTGTAACCCTTCCCTCTGTGGTTCCTCCGACTGTCACCCTTCCCTCTGTGGTTCCTCCGACTGTAACCCTTCCCTCTGTGGTTCCTCCGACTGTAACCCTTCCCTCTGTGGTTCCTCCGACTGTAACCCTTCCCTCTGGCTGTGTCCCAAATGGTACTGAACCTTATTCCCTTTATAGTGCACTACTTTTGCACTATATGTCATTTGGGACGTACCCTCTGTTGCCCCTCACTGGAACCTGCGCTTCGCCCTTCCTGAATCTACCACAGCGACTGAAATGACAGCAACACTTAACAAAGACCTGCAGTTAGTTTCAGAATGGGTGGCAAGGAATAAGTTAGTCCTAAATATTTCAAAAACTAAAAGCATTGTATTTGGGACAAATCATTTACTAAACCCTAAACCTCAACTAAATCTCGTAATGAATAATGTGGAAATTGAGCAAGTTGAGGAGACTAAATTGCCGGGAAAGTGGATGCCGCCGGGAAATTCGAGGCATTATCAAGTGCTTGTCAATTTATAAATGAGAGACTGATGAAGTGTGTACAGCCTGCAGAAAAAATCTAAGCAGAGCTCATGCCTTTCATGAGACTTTTTTCAAATCATCATTAATCTCATAATGCAGCATTAGAATGTATTCTAAATCAAAACATATAGCCCAACATTATCACAACTAAAGTTACATTAATAACTCTTAATTAAGCATATAGGAGGACCTGTTTCATTGTTAACCGCTCAACACAGAATAGCCACGTGCACACTCCCTCAAATCGTTTGGAGAAAATATCCTTTCTATTTTATTCAGCTTTGTTCAGTTGTATTCTTCATACTATAAATACCGCCACGGAATTCTAAGCAAATCTTGTCTACTAAATGAGTGTAGCCCACAGCCATATGGCATAGCCAGATCAGGACCTAACATAAGGACAACTCAGAGGATGCTATTCTGTTCTTCTGAAATAGACTACATTTTCTTCATATCATGTTTATTTAGACCTGTCTAAAATAAATAATGGATTTATTGTGAAGGTGTAGGCTATATTACATGGATTTATTAGACTTTTTAAAATGCAGATGTTCCAAAGGTCTGCATCAGTGGCTTGTACATTTACGTCATTTAGCAGACGCTCTTATCCAGAGCAACTTACAGTTAGTGAATACATATATATTTTTTTCATACTGGTCCCCCGTGGGAATCGAACCCACAACCCTGGCGTTGCAAACGCCATGCTCTATCAACTGAGCTACATCCCTGCCGGCCATTCCCTCCCCTACCCTGGACAACGCTAGGCCAATTGTGCGCTGCCCATGAGTCTCCCGGTCGCGGCCGGCTGCGACAGAGCCTGGATTCGAACCAGGATCTCTAGTGGCACAGCTAGCACTGCAATGCAGTGCCTTAGACCACTGCGCCACTCGGGAGACTATGTGTGGAAGCCAGGAGATGCTAAATGTGTTTATGTTAATTAACGGTCAATTACTGTGAGACTGGCAGTTATTTGCTTGACAATCACTGGTTGACGAAATGTCGTGACCGCCACAACCCTAAAAGCTACTTTAAGTAAATACCTGCAGTCAACTTGGGCAAAACGTTAGGAGATGAAGCAGATCGCGTTCTTTGTTTCACCTGTCACGGTATAATGCATTCTGAAGCTTACCGTAGTTCCCCAGAACAGTTGAGCCAGTCACGTGTTTCTTTGTAAATTACACAACAGGAGAACGAGTCGAGCTGTGTATTTGGTGTTACTTGCTAGTTATCTCAGTAAGTGGCTGAATTAATAAGGAGACGGGGCATCATATAGTGTCAGCTTTCTGCCGTGTTTGAGAAGTCAAAGCGCTTTGGATGAGTTGACAGCTGTACAGACATCTTGCCTTCCACGCTCCTCTTCTCCGAGCCCTAGTGACTCCAGACTTCACACAGACGCAGAGTGCTCTTCTTCCTTCAGAGAAGCTTTAAAACTTTGTTCATTTGACAATGTCTCTCGTTCACATTCGCTTGTAAATGTCCAAACTCCCCAAAAATGACATTCGGTGGCTACTTTCTACAAAGCCTTCAGAAAGTATTCATATCTCTTGACTTATTCCACATTTTGTTGTTATAGCCTGAATTCAAAATGGATGAAATAGATTATTTCTCACCCATCTACACACACTACCCCATAATGGCAAAGTGAAAGCATGTTTTTATACATTTTTAGCTAATTTATTGAAAATGAAATACAGAAATCTTATTTACGTAAGTATTCACACCCCTGAGTCAATACATGTTAGAATCACTTTTGGCAGCGATTACAACTGTGAGTCTTTCTGGGTTAGTCTCTTAAGAGCTTTCCACACCTGGATTGGACAATATTTGTACATTATTCTTTTTAAAATTCTTCATGCTCTGTCAAGTTGGTTGTTGATCATTGCTAGACAGCCATTTTCAACTCTTGCCGTAGGTTTTCAAGTAGATTTAAGTGAACTGTAACTCGGCCACTCAGGAACATCCACTGTCTTCTTGGTGAGCAACTCCAGTGTATATTTGCCCTTGTGTTTTAGGTTATTGTCCTGCTGAAAGGTGAATTTGTCTCCCAGTGTCTGTTGGAAAGCAGACTGAGCCTGGGTTTCTTCTAGGATTTTGCCTGTGCTTAGCTCTATAACGTTTATTTTTATGCTTACAAACTCCCTAGTCCTTGCCGATGACAAGCAAACCCATAACATGATGCAGCCACCACTATGCTTGAAAATATGAAGTGGTACTCGGTGATGTGTTCTGTTCAATACCCCAAACATAACACTTTGTATTCAGGACATAAGTTCATTTCTTTGCCGCAGTTTTACTTTAGTGCCTTATTTCAAACAGGATGCATGTTTTGGAGTATTTTTATTCTGTACAGGCTTCCTTCTTTTCACTCTGTCATTTAGGTTAGTATTGTGGAGTAACTACAATGTTGTTGATCCAGCCTCAGTTTTCTCCTATCACAGCCATTAAACTCTGTAACTGTTTTGAAGTCACCATTGGCCTCATGATGAAATCCCTGAGCGGTTTCCTTCCTCTCCGGCAACTGAGTTAGGAAGGACACCTGTATCTTTGTAGTGACTGGGTGTATTGATACACCATCCAAAGCATAATTAATAACTTCACCTTGTTCAAAGGGATATTCAATGTCTGCTATTTACATTTTTACCCATCTACCAATAGGTGCTCTTCTTTGTGAGGCATTGGACAACCTCCCTGGTCTTTGTGGTTGAATCTGTGTTTGAAATTCACTGCTTGATTGAGGAACCTTACAGTTACAGATATGAGGTAGCCGTTCAAAAATTATGTTAAACACCATGCAACTTATGTGACTTAAGTAAATTTTTACTCCTGAACTAAAACCAACTTTTTTTATATACCAGCCACAATGGCAGGTACAATGCATTCGGAAAGTATTCAGACCCCTTGACTTTTTCCACATTTTGTTACGTGACAGCCTTATTCTAAAATTGATTAAATTGTTTTTTTTCTTCTCATCAATCTACACACAATACCCCATAATGACAAAGCAAAAACAGTTTTTATTTAATTTTTGCAAATGTATTAAAAATACACTGAAATCACATTTACGTAAGTATTCAAACCCTTTACTCAGTACTTTGTTGAAGCACCTTTGGCAGCGATTACAGCCTCTAGTCTTCTTGGGTATGACGCTACAAGCTTGGCACACCTGTATTTGGGGAGTTTCTCCCATTCTTCTCTGCAGATCCTCTCAAGCGTTGCTGCACAGCTATTTTCAGGTCTCTCCAGAGATGTTCGATCGGGTTCAAGTCTGTGCTCTGGCTGGGCCACTCAAGGACATTCAGAGACTTGTCCCGAAGTCACTCCTGCGTTGTCTTGGCTGTGTGCTTTGGGTCGTTGTCCTGTTGGAAGGTGAACCTTCGCCTCAGTCTGAGGTCCTGAGCACTCTGGAGCAGGTTTTCATCAAGGATCTCTCTGTACTTTGCTCCGTTCATCTTTCCCTCGATCCTGACTAGTCTCCCAGTCCCTGCCGCTGAAAAACATCCCCACAGCATGATGCTGCCACCACCATGCTTCACCGTAGGGATGGTGCCAGGTTTCTTCCAGATGTGATGCTTGGCATTCAGGCCAACGAGTTCAATCTTGGTTTCATCAGACCAGAGAATCTTGTTTCTCATGGTCTGAGTCCTTTAGGTGCCTTTTGGCAAACTCCAAGCGAGCTGTCATGTGCCTTTTACTGAGGAGTGGCTTCCGTCTGGCCACTCTAACATAAAGGCCTGATTTGGTGGAGTGCTGCAGAGATGGTTGTCCTTCTGGAAGGTTCTCCCATTTCCACAGAGGAACTCTGGAGCTCTGTCAGAGTGACCATCGGGTTCTTGGTCACCTCCCTGACCAAGGCCCTTCTCCCCCGATTGCTCAGTTTGGCCGGGCGGCCAGCTCTAGGAAGAGTCTTGGTGGTTCCAAACTTCTTCCATTTAAGAATGATGGAGGCCACTGTGTTCTTGGGGACCTTCAATGCTGCAGAAATATTTTGGTACCCTTCCCCAGATCTGTTCCTCGACACAATCCTGTCTCGGAGCTCTACGGACAATTCCTTCAACCTCATGGCTTGGTTTTTGCTCTGACATGCACTGTCAACTGTGGGGCCTTATATAGACAGGTGTGTGCCTTTTCAAATCATGTCCAATCAATTGACTTTACCACAGGTGGACTCCAATCAAGTTGTAGGAACATCAAGGATGATCAATGGAAACAGGATGCACCTGAACTCAAATTCAAGTCGCATAGCAAAAGGTCTGAATACTTAAGTAAATAAGGTATTTATGTTTTGTATTTTAAATACATTTGCAAACATTTCTAAAAACCTGTTTTTGCTTTGGCATTATGGGGTATTATGTGTAGATGAGGAATTGTTTTTATTTAATCAATTTTAGAATAAGGCTGTAACGTAACAAAATGTGGGAAAAGTGAAGGGGTCTGAATACTTTCCGAATGCACTGTAGATACAAAAAATCAACCATCACTCCGATTTTCTTTTTTACCAGTTTTTTTTATTTATTTTTGCCATAATTACACAAAGCACAAAAAAACGGATGAGCATGCTTAGTAATGTTTCCAAAACAAGAAATGTATTACTAGTAAGAAGTAATTGCTCGATTTTAATAGTTTGACCTGAGTATTTTAACAAATATCAGAGACAACGTTTAGCTGCCCCTTTAAGGTTAGCCTGGTACAGGGTCACGCCAGTCATCACGTGTACAGTAAAGGCCACTGCCTCTTTTTGATTGCAGTGGGAGAAACTCAAACATTGAAAAGAAACCTAGCTTGTGAACAAAACAATGAAACGAGGACAAAGTCTCAATTTACTTTGGAGTAAATTACTTTTATGCCTGTGCCCATTGCTTCTAAATACGAATCTCTCAGTGCTCACAGCCCCCCAGAAAGTCAGTGTTGCTATGCGAGGTGGTATAGCTATAACGTTAGGATTCAGATTGTTACCAGATACACTGTAGAGCCCAGAGTGTTACCATACCAGATACACTGTAGAGCCCAGAGTGTTACCATACCAGATACACTGTAGAGCCCAGAGTGTTACCATACCAGATACACTGTAGAGCCCAGAGTGTTACCATACCAGATACACTGTAGAGCCCAGAGTGTTACCATACCAGATACACTGTAGAGCCCAGAGTGTTACCATACCAGATACACTGTAGAGCCCAGAGTGTTACCATACCAGATACACTGTAGAGCCCAGAGTGTTACCATACCAGATACACTGTGGAGCCCAGAGTGTTACCATACCAGATACACTGTGGAGCCCAGAGTGTTACCATACCAGATACACTGTGGAGCCCAGAGTGTTACCATACCAGATACACTGTGGAGCCCAGAGTGTTACCATACCAGATACTGTAGAGCCCAGAGTGTTACCATACACTGTAGAGCCCAGAGTGTTACCATACACTGTAGAGCCCAGAGTGTTACCATACACTGTAGAGCCCAGAGTGTTACCATACCAGATACACTGTAGAGCCCAGAGTGTTACCACGCTAACGTGGCTGCTGAATGAGACATACCTACCCATCAGGCCTTGCTCCTGGACTTATTTAGGCTTGCCATAACAAGTCCTCTGTAGCTCAGCTGGTAGAGCACGGCGCTTGTAACGCCAAGGTAGTGGGTTCGATCCCCGGGACCACCCATACACAAAAATGTATGCACGCATGACTGTAAGTCGCTTTGGATAAAAGCGTCTGCTAAATGGCATATTATTATTATTATTATTTAAGTCACACAATCTCAATTGAATCCATTTTAAATTCAGGCTGTAACACAACAGAATGTGGGAAAAGTCAAGGGGTGTGAATACTTTAAGGAACTGTATGTGTGGTAAGTTAGTTTAATTGGGAGAGGCGCCATCATGGTGCCAAGTCCATCTGGCCGTAGACAGACAGAGAATCAGACAATCGTTCTAAAATCACACTAACTTGTTTGTTAGCTCAGGCTGTTGGTTAATGATTGTCCAGTAAAGACCTTGCTGGTTGGTTAGTTAGTTAGTTAGTTCCAGGGGGTATAACAACAGGCTCCTGTAGTTGGTTGCTATGAGCCTGTTGCTATGATTGTCCTGTTGCTATAAAGACTGTTGCTGCTGTTCTGCTTTGTTAGTTAGTTAGCTTTGTGTATTCTGTTTCTAGGCCTGTTCTGTGTGGCATTCTGTTGCTATGAGCTGTTCCTGCATTCTTGTAGTCTGGTTGCTATGAGCCTGTTGCTAGCCTGTTCTGCTTTCTGTTGCTATGAGCCTGTTCTGCTTTGTGTGGCATTCTGTTGCTATGAGCCTGTTCTGCTTTCTGTTGCTATGAGCCTGTTCTGCTTTCTGTTGCTATGAGTCTGTTCTGCTTTCTGTTGCTATGAGCCTGTTCTGCTTTCTGTTGCTATGAGCCTGTTCTGCTTTCTGTTGCTATGAGCCTGTTCTGCTTTGTGTGGCATTCTGTTGCTATGAGCCTGTTCTGCTTTGTGTGGCATTCTGTTGCTATTGTGTGTGGCATTCTGTTGCTATGAGCCTGTTCTGCTTTGTGTGGCATTCTGTTGCTATGAGCCTGTTCTGCTTTTGTGTGGCATTCTGTTGCTATGAGCCTGTTCTGCTTTGTGTGCATTCTGTTGCTATGAGTCTGTTCTGCTTTGTGTGCATTCTGTTGCTATGAGCCTGTTCTGCTTTGTGTGGCATTCTGTTGCTATGAGCCTGTTCTGCTTTGTGTTTCTGTTGCTATGAGCCTGTTCTGCTTTGTGTGGCATTCTGTTGCTATGAGCCTGTTCTGCTTCTGTGCTATGAGTCTGTTCTGCTTTCTGTTGCTATGAGCCTGTTTCTGCTTTCTGCTTTCTGTTGCTATGAGTTCTGCTTTTCTGCTTTCTGTTGCTATGAGCCTGTTCTGCTTTGTGTGGCATTCTGTTGCTATGAGCCTGTTCTGCTTTGTGTGGCATTCTGTTGCTATGAGCCTGTTCTGCTTTGTGT
Source organism: Coregonus suidteri (assembly GCA_036851935.1). Taxonomy (NCBI): domain Eukaryota; kingdom Metazoa; phylum Chordata; class Actinopteri; order Salmoniformes; family Salmonidae; genus Coregonus; species Coregonus suidteri. Next base: position 728,926 of record CM072230.1, read on the forward strand.
GGCATTCTGTTGCTATGAGCCTGTTCTGCTTTGTGTGGCATTCTGTTGCTATGAGCCTGTTCTGCTTTGTGTGGCATTCTGTTGCTATGAGCCTGTTCTGCTTTGTGTGGCATTCTGTTGCTATGAGCCTGTTCTGCTTTGTGTGGCATTCTGTTGCTATGAGCCTGTTCTGCTTTGTGTGGCATTCTGTTGCTATGAGCCTGTTCTGCTTTGTGTGGCATTCTGTTGCTATGAGCCTGTTCTGCTTTGTGTGGCATTCTGTTGCTATGAGCCTGTTCTGCTTTGTGTGGTGTTGCTATTCTGCTTTGTGTGGCATCTGTTGCTATGAGCCTGTTCTGCTTTGTGTGGCATTCTGTTGCTATGAGCCTGTTCTGCTTTGTGTGGCATTCTGTTGCTATGAGCCTGTTCTGCTTTGTGTGGCATTCTGTTGCTATGAGCCTGTTCTGCTTTGTGTGGCATTCTGTTGCTATGAGCCTGTTCTGCTTTGTGTGAGTTGCCTGTTCTGCTTTGTGTGGCATTCTGTTGCTATGAGCCTGTTCTGCTTTGTGTGGCATTCTGTTGCTATGAGCCTGTTCTGCTTTGTGTGGCATTCTGTTGCTATGAGCCTGTTCTGCTTTGTGTGGCATTCTGTTGCTATGAGCCTGTTCTGCTTTGTGTGGCATTCTGTTGCTATGAGCCTGTTCTGCTTTGTGTGGCATTCTGTTGCTATGAGCCTGTTCTGCTTTGTGTGGCATTCTGTTGCTATGAGCCTGTTCTGCTTTGTGTTGCTATGAGCCTGTTCTGCTTTGTGTGGCATTCTGTTGCTATGAGCCTGTTCTGCTTTGTGTGGCATTCTGTTGCTATGAGCCTGTTCTGCTTGTGTGTGGCGTTTCTGTTGCTATGAGCCTGTTCTGCTTTGTGTGGCATTCTGTTGCTATGAGCCTGTTCTGCTTTGTGTGGCATTCTGTTGCTATGAGCCTGTTCTGCTTTGTGTGGCATTCTGTTGCTATGAGCCTGTTCTGCTTTGTGTGGCATTCTGTTGCTATGAGCCTGTTCTGCTTTGTGTTGCTATGAGCCTGTTCTGCTTTGTGTGGCATTCTGTTGCTATGAGCCTGTTCTGCTTTGTGAGCATTCTGTTGCTATGAGCCTGTTCTGCTTTGTGTGGCATTCTGTTGCTATGAGTCTGTTCTGCTTTGTCTGGCTTCTGTGCTATGAGCTGTTCTGCTTTCTGTTGCTATGAGCCTGTTCTGCTTTGTGTGGCATTCTGTTGCTATGAGCCTGTTCTGCTTTGTGTGGCATTCTGTTGCTATGAGCCTGTTCTGCTTTGTGTGGCATTCTGTTGCTATGAGCCTGTTCTGCTTTGTGTGGCATTCTGTTGCTATGAGTCTGTTCTGCTTTGTGTGGCATTCTGTTGCTATGAGCCTGTTCTGCTTTCTGTTGCTATGAGCCTGTTCTGCTTTGTGTGGCATTCTGTTGCTATGAGCCTGTTCTGCTTTGTGTGGCATTCTGTTGCTATGAGCCTGTTCTGCTTTGTGTGGCATTCTGTTGCTATGAGCCTGTTCTGCTTTGTGTGGCATTCTGTTGCTATGAGCCTGTTCTGCATTGTGTGGCATTCTGTTGCTATGAGCCTGTTCTGCTTTGTGTGGCATTCTGTTGCTATGAGCCTGTTCTGCATTGTGTGGCATTCTGTTGCTATGAGCCTGTTCTGCTTTCTGTTGCTATGAGTCTGTTCTGCTTTGTGTGGCATTCTGTTGCTATGAGCCTGTTCTGCTTTGTGTGGCATTGTGTTGCTATGAGCCTGTTCTGCTTTGTGTGGCATTCTGTTGCTATGAGCCTGTTCTGCTTTCTGTTGCTATGAGTCTGTTCTGCTTTGTGTGGCATTGTGTTGCTATGAGCCTGTTCTGCTTTGTGTGGCATTCTGTTGCTATGAGCCTGTTCTGCTTTCTGTTGCTATGAGTCTGTTCTGCTTTGTGTGGCATTCTGTTGCTATGAGCCTGTTCTGCTTTGTGTGGCATTGTGTTGCTATGAGCCTGTTCTGCTTTGTGTGGCATTCTGTTGCTATGAGCCTGTTCTGCTTTCTGTTGCTATGAGCCTGTTCTGCTTTGTGTGGCATTCTGTTGCTATGAGCCTGTTCTGCTTTGTGTGGCATTCTGTTGCTATGAGCCTGTTCTGCTTTGTGTGGCTTTCTGTTGCTATGAGCCTGTTCTGCTTTGTGTGGCATTCTGTTGCTATGAGCCTGTTCTGCTTTGTGTGGCATTGTGTTGCTATGAGCCTGTTCTGCTTTGTGTGGCATTCTGTTGCTATGAGCTGTTCTGCTTTGTGTGGCATTCTGTTGCTATGAGCCTGTTCTGCTTTGTGTGGCATTCTGTTGCTATGAGCCTGTTCTGCTTTGTGTGGCATTCTGTTGCTATGAGCCTGTTCTGCTTTGTGTGGCATTCTGTTGCTATGAGCCTGTTCTGCTTTGTGTGGCATTCTGTTGCTATGAGCCTGTTCTGCTTTGTGTGGCATTCTGTTGCTATGAGCCTGTTCTGCTTTGTGTGGCATTCTGTATTGACCCAAACAGGTGTGAAGTTCAGCAGCTCAGAATACCGGGCTCAGTCAGAACACAGCACAGCAGCTCACATCACCTTCCTTCTCTCCGTAAGGTTAGGGACGTGATCCACACCAGCAGAATTCCTGAGAAGCTTATGGTCAGGTGGGTCCGTCTGCTGAATGATTAGTGTTTAAGCCACCAGCCAAGCGTAGCGTACTGGACTGTGAGTTGGCTTTGTCACAGAGTTCTAGAACAGTCAGCAGTACCCTAGGGTAAGCTTGGGCAGTATACCGTGGATAGCAGGGTATTTTGATATACCCACGGTATGATTTTAAATACCTCTCTTAGTTTTGGTTGTTGTTTTGGGGCACCCTAAAGTTGGGGGGAGGGGTTATAACTAAGTTAACCATCTTAGATAAATTGTCTCCAGCTCAGGGCTCCAGGTATGCATCTGGTTTGCTAACTTGCTAGCTAAGTGGCTAGATGTCAAAATCAATCTTCTTGGTTAGAACAGAGACTATCAATCCCCTCCTGGATAAAGATCCCTGCTGCCTAAATTTGTTTTGTGCGTCAAAAATACTTTGTTTGGAATGAAATAGCGCCCACTGTGTGCACTGCCGGTAATACAGTATACCATGTTCTAGTAGAGGAACGGTATGAAGGTTTGGAAAGCTGGATATTGCTCAACCCTACCCTAGTGTTCTAGAACAGCCAGCCAGCGCTCCAGGGGACCAGCAGAGAACACGGCCGTCACACCTCAACGACCGCCTGCCTGGTGAGAGGATGTTAATGTGTCAGTCTGAGGATCAAAGTAGGCCTACCTGTTTAATATACAGTCTGTCTTATGAAAAGTTTAGTTTTAACAGATTGGGGGGTAACTTGTTATGGATAGTTTTCTACTTTGAATCACAACTCCATGCTAAACCGTAGCAGTGTGTAGGGGCAGAAGCAGACAGTTTTACGACTCAATGTTTTGCTATAGATGGGCTTTCACAATGTACCGTTGACACTAACGATTATTGTGAACAGGGTGGGAAATTAACACCTGCCAAATGCGAGTAGATTTTGGCATTGGTGGGTAAGAATGTCTATTTCAACAACTACGTTGGCTGGTGGTCACAGATCATTTGGAAACCGTTTTTTTTAAAATCCAAAAGCCATATGTAGAAGTTGGTCAAATTGACCCGAAAGGATACTAAAGTGTGACTTTGTCCTCATGTTTCTTGGCTCACACACTAGGTTGTTTTTCAATATTATACTGAACAAAAATATAAACGCAACATGTAAAGTGTTGGTTTCATGAGCTGAAATAAAAGATCCCAGAAATGTTCCATACGAACAAAGCTTATCTCTCTCACATTTTGTGCACAAATGTTTTTACATCCCTGTTAGTGAGCATTTCTCCTTTGCCAAGATAATCCATCCACCTGACAGGTGTGGCATATCAAGAAGCTGATTAAACAGCATGAACATTGCACAGGTGCACCTTGTGCTGGGGACAATAAAAGGCCACTCTAAAATGTGCAGTTTTGTCACACAACACAATGCCACAAATGTTTCAAGTTTTGAGGGAGCGTGCAATTGGCATGCTAACTGCAGCAATGTCCACCAGAGCTGTTTCCAGAGAATTGTATGTTCATTTCTCTACCATAAGCCACCTGCAACGTTGTTTTAGAGAATTTGGCAGTGCGTCCAACCGGCCTCACAACTGCAGACCACGTATAACCATGCGAGCCCAGGACCTCCACATCCGGCTTCTTCACCTGCGGGATCGTCTGAGACCAGCCACCCGGACAGCTGATGAAGCTGAGGAGTATTTCTGTCTGTAATAAAGCCCTTTTGTGGGGAAAAACTCATTCTGATTGGCTGAGCCTGGCTCCCAAGTGGGTGGGCCTATGCCCTCCAAGGTCCACCCATGGCTGCGCCCCTGCCCAGTCATGTGAAATCAATAGATTAGGGCCTAATGAATTTATTTAAATTGACTGATTTCCTTTATGAACTGTAACTCAGTAAAACCTTTGAAAATGTCGCATGATGCGTTTTGTTTTTTTGTTCAGTATAGTTTGAGTTTGCTACAATTGTCTGCTGCTTGCGAAGAGACACTGGGATTCTCATCTCTAACAGAGACCCTGGGTGTGTTCCAAACTGCATACTATCTAGAGCGTATAGCGAGTACGGAAGTCAACTGTCATTTTTGAAGTGTGATTCCAAACATAAGAACGCGAAAAGGCATGTATGTACTAAGTTTACCGGAAGTTTCTACAAGGGCACTTGGGAGGTCTAGAAAACGAAGCACGCATAGGAGCATACCTTTCGTTCCCTTTGGCAGGGAGGCTATCCCATAACAGGTTGCGACGCATCGAACATTTCCCAAAGTTCTGAATTAACGGCGGACTGAAGTCACTGCTTGGGAGAAAATGTTCCAGAGGAATAAGGAATGACTGTAAAATGTAAGTACATTAATTTTTTTCAACAAATGTTGTTAAAAATTGTAACAAATTACTTTCATATGAATTCTGAATTCAAATGTTGAGTCACTGCTGTTTTATCAGCCCGCTAGCCAAGCTTAGTTAGCTCATTGGACGTGATGGCTAGCTAGCAGGCGATCTCGTCCTGGTTATCAGCTGCTTAGGGATGAACATCTAAACAAACAAATCGTAAAATCAGCAGCATCAATTCTGAAGACACGGAACAGTTTTTTTTATTTTTTAATCCTGAATTCGTGAAATTGCTTGCCAGCTAATGACTTGTAGCAAATCAGTTTTTTTCAATTTGTTTTCAGGGACAGATGTCAACTGATGCGTTAATTTCACTCCATGGCATTGGCTTGGCAGGTTTAGAGGCAAACATTTTAACATCGGATTTAAAAACGTAGGAAATGCAGCTAGCTGTGTTCTGTTCAATCTAGGCTTGCTAGCCAGACACGTTATTTGTGCATTCTAACATGATCAGTCAATACATGCATGCGGTGTCTGTTTACGTTAATGAACTTTCTTCTTGTCACGTTCCCCTCCCCTCTTGTTTTACCATTGCATATAAAGAAAATGTTTTGAATAATGAAATGATCAATTAAAAGTACATCTGTGACAACTTCATCAAGCTTATGAATATGTAAAACTGTTTACAGCAACTTGAACCAGCACTGGTTTTGATTTGATTTGACATTAGAGCAGTTAGGTTCATTTCACCTCCCTTGGTTTCTGCTCTGTTCTCCTCCGGGTGAAGACCGATGGAACTAATCACCCAGACCGATGGAACTAATCACCCAGACCGATGGAGCTCATCCCACTCCCATCACCCAGACCGATGGAGCTAATCACCCAGACCGATGGCGCTAATCACCCAGACCGATGGCGCTAATCACCCAGACCGATGGAGCTAATCACCCAGACCGATGGAGCTAATCACCCAGACCGATGGAACTAATCACCCAGACCGATGGAACTAATCACCCAGACCGATGGAGCTCATCACCCAGACCGATGGAGCTAATCACCCAGACCGATGGAGCTAATCACCCAGACCGATGGAGCTAATCACCCAGACCGATGGAACTAATCACCCAGACCGATGGAGCTCATCCCACTCCCATCACCCAGACCGATGGAGCTAATCACCCAGACCGATGGCGCTAATCACCCAGACCGATGGAGCTAATCACCCAGACCGATGGAGCTAATCACCCAGACCGATGGAGCTAATCACCCAGACCGATGGAGCTAATCACCCAGACCGATGGAGCTAATCACCCAGACCGATGGAGCTCATCCCACTCAATCACCCAGACCGATGGAGCTAATCACCCAGACCGATGGCGCTAATCACCCAGACCGATGGAGCTAATCACCCAGACCGATGGAGCTAATCACCCAGACCGATGGAGCTCATCCCACTCCATCACCCAGACCGATGGAAAGAACTTGGGAACCTCCTGTCCACCAGGAAAATCCCCCTATCCCAGGAGTTTATACAGGAGCTAATCACCCAGACCGATGGAAAGACCTTGGGAACCTCCTGTCCACCAGGGAAATCCCCCTATCCCAGGAGTTTATACAGGAGCTAATCACCCAGACCGATGGAAAGACCTTGGGAACCTCCTGTCCACCAGGGAAATCCCCCTATCCCAGGAGTTTTAGCTACAGGAGCTAATCACCCAGACCGATGGAAAGACCTTGGGAACCTCCTGTCCACCAGGGAAATCCCCCTATCCCAGGAGTTTATACAGGAGCTAATCACCCAGACCGATGGAAAGACCTTGGGAACCTCCTGTCCACCAGGGAAATCCCCCTATCCCAGGAGTTTATTCAGGAGCTAATCACCCAGACCGATGGAAAGACCTTGGGAACCTCCTGTCCACCAGGGAAATCCCCCTATCCCAGGAGTTTATACAGGAGCTAATCACCCAGACCGATGGAAAGACCTTGGGAACCTCCTGTCCACCAGGGAAATCCCCCTATCCCAGGAGTTTATTCAGGAGCTAATCACCCAGACCGATGGAAAGACCTTGGGAACCTCCTGTCCACCAGGGAAATCCCCCTATCCCAGGAGTTTATACAGGAGCTAATCACCCAGACCGATGGAAAGACCTTGGGAACCTCCTGTCCACCAGGGAAATCCCCCTATCCCAGGAGTTTATACAGGAGCTAATCACCCAGACCAATGGAAAGACCTTGGGAACCTCCTGTCCACCAGGGAAATCCCCCTATCCCAGGAGTTTATACAGGAGCTAATCACCCAGACCGATGGAAAGACCTTGGGAACCTCCTGTCCACCAGGGAAATCCCCCTATCCCAGGAGTTTATACAGGAGCTAATCACCCAGACCGATGGAAAGACCTTGGGAACCTCCTGTCCACCAGGGAAATCCCCCTATCCCAGGAGTTTATTCAGGAGCTAATCACCCAGACCGATGGAAAGACCTTGGGAACCTCCTGTCCACCAGGGAAATCCCCCTATCCCAGGAGTTTATACAGGAGCTAATCACCCAGACCAATGGAAAGACCTTGGGAACCTCCTGTCCACCAGGGAAATCCCCCTATCCCAGGAGTTTATACAGGAGCTAATCACCCAGACCGATGGAAAGACCTTGGGAACCTCCTGTCCACCAGGGAAATCCCCCTATCCCAGGAGTTTATACAGGAGCTAATCACCCAGACCGATGGAAAGACCTTGGGAACCTCCTGTCCACCAGGGAAATCCCCCTATCCCAGGAGTTTATTCAGGAGCTAATCACCCAGACCGATGGAAAGACCTTGGGAACCTCCTGTCCACCAGGGAAATCCCCCTATCCCAGGAGTTTATTCAGGAGCTAATCACCCAGACCGATGGAAAGACCTTGGGAACCTCCTGTCCACCAGGGAAATCCCCCTATCCCAGGAGTTTATTCAGGAGCTAATCACCCAGACCGATGGAAAGACCTTGGGAACCTCCTGTCCACCAGGGAAATCCCCCTATCCCAGGAGTTTATTCAGGAGCTAATCACCCAGACCGATGGAAAGACCTTGGGAACCTCCTGTCCACCAGGGAAATCCCCCTATCCCAGGAGTTTATTCAGGAGCTAATCACCCAGACCGATGGAAAGACCTTGGGAACCTCCTGTCCACCAGGGAAATCCCCCTATCCCAGGAGTTTATTCAGGAGCTAATCACCCAGACCGATGGAAAGACCTTGGGAACCTCCTGTCCACCAGGGAAATCCCCCTATCCCAGGAGTTTATTCAGGAGCTAATCACCCAGACCGATGGAAAGACCTTGGGAACCTCCTGTCCACCAGGGAAATCCCCCTATCCCAGGAGTTTATTCAGGAGCTAATCACCCAGACCGATGGAAAGACCTTGGGAACCTCCTGTCCACCAGGGAAATCCCCCTATCCCAGGAGTTTATTCAGGAGCTAATCACCCAGACCGATGGAAAGACCTTGGGAACCTCCTGTCCACCAGGGAAATCCCCCTATCCCAGGAGTTTATTCAGGAGCTAATCACCCAGACCGATGGAAAGACCTGGAAAGACCCTATGGGAACCTCCTGTCCACCAGGGAAATCCCCCTATCCCAGGAGTTTATTCAGGAGCTAATCACCCAGACCGATGGAAAGACCTTGGGAACCTCCTGTCCACCAGGGAAATCCCCCTATCCCAGGAGTTTATTCAGGAGCTAATCACCCAGACCGATGGAAAGACCTTGGGAACCTCCTGTCCACCAGGGAAATCCCCCTATCCCAGGAGTTTATTCAGGAGCTAATCACCCAGACCGATGGAAAGACCTTGGGAACCTCCTGTCCACCAGGGAAATCCCCCTATCCCAGGAGTTTATACAGGAGCTAAGTCAGCTGTGTGCAACATCACTATGTTAGAAGTAAATCCACATGTTATTCTCTATCATGCAGAATTGTCAGCTCATTGTAACAACATATGAAGCTCATTCTAAAAGCCAGATGTGGGTGATTTCTGCCCCAGGGTAAGTTTTAATTCCTGCCACGTGTGTATAAAATAACCTGTGGCTGCCATGCCAAAATGTTGCCCTCATGTACTGAACAAGCTGTTGAACGTCATCTCATGTACTGAACAAGCTGTTGAACGTCATCTCATGTACTGAACAAGCTGTTGAACGTCATCTCATGTACTGAACAAGCTGCTGAACGTCATCTCATGTACTGAACAAGATGCTGAACGTCATCTCATGTACTGAACAAGATGCTGAACGCCATCTCATGTACTGAACAAGATGCTGAACGTCATCTCATGTACTGAACAAGATGTTGAATGTCATCTCATGTACTGAACAAGCTGTTGAACGTCATCTCATGTACTGAACAAGCTGTTGAACGTCATCTCATGTACTGAACAAGCTGTTGAATGTTAATCTCCATGTCCCTCACTTGGGGAGGCTAAAAGGTTTGTTCTACTGAGACATTTACTCTGTTTTGTATTCTTACTTTATTATTTCTTATTGTTGCGTTGTCGAAGGAGCCTGCAAGTAAGCATTTCGTTGGACCATGTGTATCCTGTACATACGACTAATTGAAACTTGACTTCTTCTGTACATTGGATGAGGTTGTAAGGATTCATGTACTGATAAAGTAAAACTAATAAAAGGGTTCATATTTATTTATTTAGTGTTGATGTCTCCCCATGGTTTGAGGCTTGGGCATCTGGGGGCTGCTGACGTCTCCCCATGGTTTGGGCATCTGGGGGCTGTTGATGTCTCCCCATGGTTTGGGCATCTGGGGGCTGCTGACGTCTCCCCATGGTTTGGGCATCTGGGGGCTGTTGATGTCTCCCCATGGTTTGGGCATCTGGGGGCTGCTGACGTCTCCCCATGGTTTGGGCATCTGGGGGCTGCAGTTCATCGGTCTAATCCCCTGCAAGGAGCGTGAAAGGCATTTAATATTTCAATAATTTAAATTAATATATATTCCTGTTTTGATATGCATACATATAATTACATTGGATATGTTCTCCTTTTAGAATATGCTATTGTTGGTTTTGTATCAATACATTTACAGTGGGGGAAAAAGTATTTAGTCAGCCACCAATTGTGCAAGTTCTCCCACTTAAAAAGATGAGAGAGGCCTGTAATTTTCATCATAGGTACACGTCAACTATGACAGACAAATTGAGGGAAAAAAATCCAGAAAATCACATTGTAGGATTTTTAATGAATTTATTTGCAAATTATGGTGGAAAATAAGTATTTGGTCAATAACAAAAGTTTCTCAATACTTTGATATATACCCTTTGTTGGCAATGACACAGGTCAAACGTTTTCTGTAAGTCTTCACAAGATTTTCTATGGGGTTGAGATCTGGAGACTGGCTAGGCCACTCCAGGACCTTGAAATGCTTCTTACGAAGCCACTCCTTCGTTGCCCGGGCGGTGTGTTTGGGATCATTGTCATGCTGAAAGACCCAGCCACGTTTCATCTTCAATGCCCTTGCTGATGGAAGGAGGTTTTCACTCAAAATCTCACGATACATGGCCACATTCATTCTTTCCTTTACACGGATCAGTCGTCCTGGTCCCTTTGCAGAAAAACAGCCCCAAAGCATGATGTTTCCACCCCCATGCTTCACAGTAGGTATGATGTTCTTTGGATGCAACTCAGCATTCTTTGTCCTCCAAACACGACGAGTTGAGTTTTTACCAAAAAGTTCTATTTTGGTTTCATCTGACCATATGACATTCTCCCAATCCTCTTCTGGATCATCCAAAAGCACTCTAGCAAAGTTCAGACAGGCCTGGACATGTACTGGCTTAAGCAGGGGGACACGTCTTGCACTGCAGGATTTGAGTCCCTGGCGGCGTAGTGTGTTACTGATGGTAGGCTTTGTTACTTTGGTCCCAGCTCTCTGCAGGTCATTCACTAGGTCCCCCCGTGTGGTTCTGGGATTTTTGCTCACTGTTCTTGTGATCATTTTGACCCCACGGGGTGAGATCTTGCGTGGAGCCCCAGATCGAGGGAGATTATCAGTGGTCTTGTATGTCTTCCATTTCCTAATAATTGCTCCCACAGTTGATTTCTTCAAACCAAGCTGCTTACCTATTGCAGATTCAGTCTTCCCAGCCTGGTGCAGGTCTACAATTTAGTTTCTGGTGTCCTTTGACAGCTCTTTGGTCTTGGCCATAGTGGAGTTTGGAGTGTGACTGTTTGAGGTTGTGGACAGGTGTCTTTTATACTGATAACAAGTTCAAACAGGTGCCATTAATACAGGTAACGAGTGGAGGACAGAGGAGCCTCTTAAAGAAGAAGTTACAGGTCTGTGAGAGCCAGAAATCTTGCTTGTTTGTAGGTGACCAAATACTTATTTTCCACCATAATTTGCAAATAAATTCATAAAAAATCCTACAATGTGATTTTCTGGATTTTTTTTTCTCAATTTGTCTGTCATAGTTGACGTGTACCTATGATGAAAATTACAGGCCTCATCTTTTTAAGTGGGAGAACTTGCACAATTGGTGGCTGACTAAATAGTTTTTTTCCCCACTGTAGCTTCCATTAGGAGGAAGTGGTCTAGGTCTATTCTAGTATTGTGTCATATCGTCTATCAATTATTTATCAATGCATAAGGTGAATATAAAACCAAGCTATCGTGAACGTCAGTGTCATATTAATAATATGCATGGATGCTATAGTTGTATGAATGTGTCACCATGCAAGCCTGCTCATTGGAAATACAACACCAGCAGTCCTAATGCAATGCAATATTATCTTCACAGTGAAACACCACTATTCTGGCTATTTATCATTCTTAAACAGTAACATTATTCTTTTTTGGTTCAGCCTCTGTGCAATGCATGAAAGCTTACCTGTCATACGTCCACAACGATGTAGCCGCAGACCAAGCAATTAGCAAGAGGAGATTATTCTGGTCGGTGTCAGGTTAATTCACTAACAGGTACTGAGAAAATCGATTCTGTTACTTGTTTACTTATTTGTGTTATACAGTGGGGAAAAAAAGTATTTAGTCAGCCACCAATTGTGCAAGTTCTCCCACTTAAAAAGATGAGAGAGGCCTGTAATTTTCTTCATAGGTACACGTCAACTATGACAGACAAACTGAGGGAAAAAATCCAGAAAATCACATTGTAGGATTTTTAATGAATTTATTTGCAAATTATGGTGGAAAATAAGTATTTGGTCACCTACAAACAAGCAAGATTTCTGGCTCTCACAGATCTGTAACTTCTTCTTTAAGAGGCTCCTCTGTCCTCCACTCGTTACCTGTATTAATGGCACCTGTTTGAACTTGTTGTCAGTATAAAAGACACCTGTCCACAACCTCAAACAGTCACACTCCAAACTCCACTATGGCCAAGACCAAAGAGCTGTCAAAGGACACCAGAAACAAAAATTGTAGACCTGCACCAGGCTGGGAAGACTGAATCTGCAATAGGTAAGCAGCTTGGTTTGAAGAAATCAACTGTGGGAGCAATTATTAGGAAATGGAAGACATACAAGACCACTGATAATCTCCCTCGATCTGGGGCTCCACGCAAGATCTCACCCCGTGGGGTCAAAATGATCACAAGAAGGGTGAGCAAAAATCACAGAACCACATGGGGGGACCTAGTGAATGACCTGCAGAGAGCTGGGACCAAAGTAACAAAGCCTACCATCAGTAACACACTACGCCGCCAGGGACTCAAATCCTGCAGTGCCAGACGTGTCCCCCTGCTTAAGCCAGTACATGTCCAGGCCCGTCTGAAGTTTGCTAGAGTGCATTTGGATGATCCAGAAGAGGATTGGGAGAATGTCATATGGTCAGATGAAACCAAAATATAACTTTTTGGTAAAAAACTCAACTCGTCGTGTTTGGAGGACAAAGAATGCTGAGTTGCATCCAAAGAACACCATACCTAATGTGAAGCATGGGGGTGGAAACATCATGCTTTGGGGCTGTTTTTCTGCAAAGGGACCAGGACGACTGATCCGTGTAAAGGAAAGAATGAATGGGGCCATGTATCGTGAGATTTTGAGTGAAAACCTACTTCCATCAGCAAGGGCATTTAAGATGAAATGTGGCTGGGTCTTTCAGCATGACAATGATCCCAAACACACCGCCCGGGCAATGAAGGAGTGGCTTCGTAAGAAGCATTTCAAGGTCCTGGAGTGGCCTAGCCAGTCTCCAGATCTCAACCCCATAGAAAATCTTTGGAGGGAGTTGAAAGTCCGTGTTGCCCAGCGACAGCCCCAAAACATCACTGCTCTAGAGGAGATCTGCATGGAGGAATGGGCCAAAATACCAGCAACAGTGTGTGAAAACCTTGTGAAGACTTACAGAAAACGTTTGACCTGTGTCATTGCCAACAAAGGGTATATAACAAAGTATTGAGAAACTTTTGTTATTGACCAAATACTTATTTTCCACCAAAATTTGCAAATAAATTCATTAAAAATCCTACAATGTGATTTTCTGGATTTTTTTTCCTCATTTTGTCTGTCATAGTTGACGTGTACCTATGATGAAAATTACAGGCGTCTCTCATCTTTTTAAGTGGGAGAACTTGCACAATTGGTGGCTGACTAAATACTTTTTTTCCCCACTGTATATTACCATTCTGGGATAGTTCTTCATTCAATTGCTAGCAGTAGTTGCTCATGCTGCTACATTGGGTATAATGTGAACTGACTTAGCTAGCTAGCATGAAAGCTAGCTTTGTTGACGCTGGCAGCGTGACGATGCAGTTTCCTGTTTTAGGTTAGAGGTCACGTCGAAGTGCGTTCCACACTAGACAGTCTCTCTCAGGTGTTCTTCTTCGATGACATCATGGCGGTCCGCAAACAAAACATTTAAGTGCACGCCGCCAGCGACTGTACTGGAATGTTCAATCAATCATGATCTGTCCAATTCTGTACTACCATGAAAAAAATTTAAGAATCGTTCTAAACCAAATAAATCCCAAACTTCTACCACAACCTCCCTCCTCCCCAACTCCATTAAACTTGATCCACCCGTAGGATTGTTCAGCATGTCAACACCCATTTCAACAGTAACATCTGAATATTAACAATCTACCATTTCCAATGAACCAAGCTAATTTCACTTCCCCTACCTCTTTCTCTATGGCATTAGTCAGGGTGTAAGTGAGGCCCTGTGGTCTCATCCAACACTATCACCCCTTTCCACTCCAACACATCACTACTCTTGCTTCCTACCTTGGCCCTCTATCCTTTCTGTACTAGACGCTCCACTGCTTTCTGTATCATGATCTCTCTTCTTCCTGTGTCTTTCCACTACCGACCATTCCGGTCCTTGACCCTCATCCTCCCGCTCCATACCAACAGAACTGACAGCCATATTTTTCGCATTCCAGCACAGCTGTTGCTTCACCAACTTTTTCTCAATTTCCTCCATTTCGTCTGCACTACTTGCCGCCATTTCTGACCTCCAACCCTCTCTCCCCCAGCTAGCTTTATTCCTGGTCTTTTCTTCTACAACAACTTTCTGTCTTTCCTTGTTTACTAACTGTACATGTCATTCAATTGAGCGTCGTTCTCCGGCTAGTGCACTTGAGTGTTCCAAAGACGTCCACCTTCCTCTCCAGAGGGCCCTCTCAGGTGTTCTTCGAAGCTCATTTTGGAACGTGGCCGATAACCACGGTCATGGCCCGCCCCTTAAAGGGGAAGCTGAAAATGTGTCTCACCTAAAGACTAAAATATTTGGCGGTACATTGTGCTTGATTAAGCTTGAACACTCCGAAACTCTTATCATTGAACTTTTAGTAATTTCTTTAAAACACTCATACTTTTATTGTGCTCCTAAATGTCAACTTCTGTATGTCAGCGTTAGAGCCCTGAACTCTAATTATAAATAAGCTGCATCACTCAGCCTTTTGTGGCACTCTGTTGATTCTACAATATTCAGTTGTAGAACTCTATCTGTTTCTACTATTGTATCTAAATTATTTATACTGAACAAAAATATAAACGCAACATGCAACAATTTCAAAGATTTTACTGACTTACATTTACATTTTTAGTCATTTAGCAGATGCTCTTATCCAGAGCGACTTACAGTTAGTGCATACATTTTTTTATTTTATTTTTCATACCCCCCGTGGGAATTGAACCCACAACCCTGGCGTTGCAAACGCCATGCTCTACCAACTGAGCTACATCCCTGCCGGCCATTCCCTCCCCTTCCATGGACGACGCTGGGCCAATTGTGCGCCGCCCCATGGGTCTCCCGGTCGCGGCCAGCTACGACAGAGCCTGGATTCGAACCAGGATCTCTAGTGGCACAGCTAGCACTGCGATGCAGTGCCTTAGACCACTGCGCCACTCGGGAGGCACTGGACCCGGTTCATAGAGCAGATACACTGTTGGAACTCCGATTTAAGGTGTCCTAATAATCCTAAAGATTGGATGTTTTAGCCAGTTTATGCTTACTTCTATTATGACCTTACACTGAATAAGATGGAGTATGGTGTTAACATGACCGATGCCGTACTCTGCCTGAATAAGATGGAGTATGGTGTTAACATGACTGATGCCGTACTCTGCCTGAATAAGATGGAGTATGGTGTTAACATGACTGATGCCGTACTCTGCCTGAATAAGATGCCGTACTCTGCCTGATGGAGTATGGTGTTAACATGACTGATGCCGTACTCTGCCTGAATAAGATGGAGTATGGTGTTAACATGACTGATGCCGTACTCTGCCTGAATAAGATGGAGTATGGTGTTAACATGACTGATGCCGTACTCTGCCTGAATAAGATGGAGTATGGCGTTAACATGACTGATGCCGTACTCTGCCTGAATAAGATGGAGTATGGTGTTAACATGACTGATGCCGTACTCTGCCTGAATAAGATGGAGTATGGTGTTAACATGACTGATGCCGTACTCTGCCTATTGCCAAAATCCGTTTAATATTGAATTATTAGTGTTCATGTAAATGTACTCGGACAGTTTCAGTATGCACAACAGTTTAGCTCTCCTTGTCTCCTGTATGAAATGTTATTTGTCACATGCTTGGTAAATAACAGGTGTAGCCTAATCGTTTACTTACAGACCTTCCCCACAACGCAGAGAGGAAAATAGAGAAATAATAAGACCTTCCCCACAACGCAGAGAGGAAAATAGAGAAATAATAAGACCTTCCCCACAACGCAGAGAGGAAAATAGAGAAATAATAAGACCTTCCCCACAACGCAGAGAGGAACATGGAGAAATCATAAGACCTTCCCCACAACGCAGAGAGGAAAATTGAGAAATAATAAGACCTTCCCCACAACGCAGAGAGGAAAATAGAGAAATCATAAGATGAGGAATAAATCCACAATCCGTAACGATAACGTGGCTATATGCACAGAGTACCAGTACCGAGTCCATGTGCAGAGGTACCAGGTCATTTACCTCTAGACCTCTCCAGCAGGCTTTGATTCTGGATGTTGAGGCCTCCAGCAGTCTGATTCTGGAGGTTGGGGCCTCCAGCAGTCTGATTCTGGAGGTTGAGGCCTCCAGCAGTCTGATTCTGGATGTTGAGGCCTCCAGCAGTCTGATTCTGGAGGTTGAGGCCTCCAGCAGTCTGATTCTGGAGGTTGGGGCCTCCAGCAGTCTGATTCTGATTCTGGAGGTTTGGGGCCTCCAGCAGTCTGATTCTGGAGGTTGAGGCCTCCAGCAGTCTGATTCTGGAGGTTGAGGCCTCCTTCGGTGAGTCCCTAAAGTAGGGCCCTACTAGAGCATGAACCCAGTTGACCTGGTCAGTTTGTCATCAGGGGTTCTTGTTATGATAACCTACGTTCTCTGAATAACAGACATGTTCTTGTTGAGTATGGGATTTTGAAATGACTTGTGTAATATTTTGGAATGTGTTGACATGAATTGTATTAGTTTACTTTGTGTGAAGTACAGATCGTTCCCTTGGTAGAGCTCCTATGTGTTCCCTCACTGTGCTGCTCTGCAGCCTGGCCCGAGGAACTCAGAGAGCAGAGCTCTACAGACTGCAGCCTGGCTGATTAAAGACCGTCAGTCAGAGCAATATAGCATTGTGTCAACCAGACAGCCAGTCAGAGAGCAGCATTGTGTCAACCAGACAGCCAGTCAGAGAGCAGCATTGTGTCAACCAGACAGCCAGTCAGAGAGCAGCATTGTGTCAACCAGACAGCCAGTCAGAGAGCAGCATTGTGTCAACCAGACAGCCAGTCAGAGAGCAGCATTGTGTCAACCAGACAGCCAGTCAGAGAGCAGCATTGTTTCAACCAGACAGCCAGTCAGAGAGCAGCATTGTGTCAACCAGACAGCCAGTCAGAGAGCAGCATTGTGTCAACCAGACAGCCAGTCAGAGAGCAGCATTGTTTCAACCAGACAGCCAGTCAGAGAGCAGCATTGTGTCAACCAGACAGCCAGTCAGAGAGCAGCATTGTGTCAACCAGACAGCCAGTCAGAGAGCAGCATTGTTTCAAGCTGAAAAATAAGCTTTTTTTTTGTGACCAACTTTTTATTTGGTTTTTGTCCTTTTTATTTTTCAGGGGGGGGTACAAAGATAAATGTATACAAAGATAACCCATCCACCCCCCCCCCCCCCCCCCCCCCCTCAGTCCCCACCCTCCCTCACACCCCACCCAGAAACCATGCTTCCCCCACCTCCCTGACCTGAAGAAAGCATGCCCCCAATCCCACCCAGCAACCGAGGTAGGTTGCTTATCAGTAATGTAAAATAATCTGCTTCTAATTAAAATTCTTAACATTCCTCCCATACCGTTAAGTTTTGCCAAAGGTCTTGGTGGATTTTAAGTCCTCGGTCTCAATGAAGCTACATCATCCTGTTCTGCATGGCAGCACCTCATACACAGGCAGCTGTCTACGAACACAAAAACAAACAAGGTTTTTCATTCTTGAAAATGCTCTGCTGGCAGTGGAAACCTTTAGCTCTGCTGGCAGTGGAAACCTTTAGCTCTGCTGGCAGTGGAAACCTTTAGCTCTGCTGGCAGTGGAAACCTTTAGCTCTGCTGGCAGTGGAAACCTTTAGCTCTGCTGGCAGTGGAAACCTTTAGCTCTGCTGGCAGTGGAAACCTTTAGCTCTGCTGGCAGTGGAAACCTTTAGCTCTGCTGGCAGTGGAAACCTTTAGCTCTGCTGGCAGTGGAAATCTTTAGCTCTGCTGGCAGTGGAAACCTTTAGCTAAACAGAACAGACATGCTTATACATCAGGTTCTGCTCATTAACAGAACAGACATGCTTATACATCAGGTTCTGCTCATTAACAGAACAGACATGCTTATACATCTGGTTCTGCTCATTAACAGAACAGACATGCTTATACATCCGGTTCTGCTCATTAACAGAACAGACATGCTTATACATCCGGTTCTGCTTGTACCTTGATCTATTACTCTGTGATTTCACCACCTTCTGATGTAAAGAGGATGCAGCGTGTCTGAATGGAACATCAGTGTGTTGTCTTGGTTGATTAAATAAAGCTCTTATCATCCCTGCTTCTTCTGATTACGCTGTTGATGACTAATAGATGATTTAAAACAGAATGTGATAAACTGTTTAGAAGGGTTTTAAATGATCAATCTGAAGGAGTGGTCAATGGCAGAGAGACATACAGAAAGATGGGAACACACACACACTGTTTAGACTCCATCAAAGCAGAGCTAACTGTCAGCACGGTAACTTAAGAGGAGTCTGTCTGTGTGTGTTATACCCTTTAGACAGACTTTACAGTATGCTGCCTGTAAAACAACAATCATACAAACTACAGTATGCTGCCTGTAAAACAACAATCATACAAACTACAGTATGCTACCTGTAAAACAACAATCATACAGACTTTACAGTATGCTGCCTGTAAAGCAACAATCATACAAACTACAGTATGCTACCTGTAAAACAACAATCATACAGACTACAGTATGCTACCTGTAAAACAACAATCATACAGACTACAGTATGCTACCTGTAAAACAACAATCATACAGACTTTACAGTATGCTGCCTGTAAAACAACAATCATACAGACTACAGTATGCTACCTGTAAAACAACAATCATACAGACTACAGTATGCTGCCTGTAAAACAACAATCATACAGACTACAGTATGCTACCTGTAAAACAACAATCATCATACAGACTGTAAAACAAACATCATAACAATCATACAGACTTTAACCAGTATGCTGCCTGTAAAACAACAATCATACAGACTTTACAGTATGCTGCCTGTAAAACAACAATCATACAGACTTTACAGTATGCTGCCTGTAAAACAACAATCATACAGACTTTACAGTATGCTGCCTGTAAAACAACAATCATACAGACTACAGTATGCTGCCTGTAAAACAACAATCATACAGACTTTACAGTATGTTGCCTGTAAAACAACAATCATACAAACTACAGTATGCTGCCTGTAAAACAACAATCATACTAACTACAGTATGCTGCCTGTAAAACAACAATCATACAGACTTTACAGTATGCTGCCTGTAAAACAGCAATCATACAGACTTTACAGTATGCTGCCTGTAAAACAGCAATCATACATACTTTACAGTATGCTGCCTGTAAAACAACATACACACTTTACAGTATGCTGCCTGTAAAACACACATCCTTTACGGTATGCTGCCTGTAAAACAAAAATAATACATCCTTTACGGTATGCTGCCTGTAAAACAACAATCATACAGACTTTACAGTATGCTGCCAGGAAAACAACAATCATACAGTCCCATTTTTACCACATTTTTAGGAGTAGACATGGGCCGATGGTGGTTTAGGAGTAGGCATGGGCCGATGGTGGTTTAGGAGTAGGCATGGGCCGATGGTGGTTTAGGAGTAGGCATGGGCCGATGGTGGTTTAGGAGTAGGCATGGGCCGATGGTGGTTTAGGAGTAGGCATGGGCCGATGGTGGTTTAGGAGTAGGCATGGGCCGATGGTGGTTTAGGAGTAGGCATGGGCCGATGGTGGTTTAGGAGTAGACATGGGCCGATGGTGGTTTAGGAGTAGACATGGGCCGATGGTGGTTTAGGAGTAGACATGGGCCGATGGTGGTTTAGGAGTAGGCATGGGCCGATGGTGGTTTAGGAGTAGGCATGGGCCGATGGTGGTTTAGGAGTAGGCATGGGCCGATGGTGGTTTAGGAGTAGGCATGGGCCGATGGTGGTTTAGGAATAGACATGGGCCGATGGTGGTTTAGGAGTAGACATGGGCCGATGGTGGTTTAGGAGTAGACATGGGCCGATGGTGGTTTAGGAGTAGACATGGGCCGATGGTGGTTTAGGAGTAGGCATGGGCCGATGGTGGTTTAGGAGTAGGCATGGGCCGATGGTGGTGGACGTCTATTTTAATAAATCCATTCAATATACACCATCACAAAGAAATCCATTATTAATTTTTTTAGACAGGTCCTAAGAAACATAAGACTAATAAAATGTATTTTCAAAAGAATAGACTTATTATATTAATAGGAATATTTTGCCTTTACGCGATCTAGCAAAAATGATAGACCTCCATTTGATTTGGGCTACATTCTATCATGCTAAATGTTTCTGATCAGTACTAAATCAGCTATTCCACCTCCACTTATTTGCCCAGCCAGAAACCAATGAACCAAATAGCCTATACAGACGGAGATTCAGTGAAGCAAAATCACATTGATTAAGACAAGTCAAGAGGCTTCACTTGATAAAAAAATAATCCACTTGATAAACTACGAAACACGCTAGCAAACTGTTCTGATCTGTGCTAAGAAATGAGCCAACTAAACAAGATGATCATTGGCAACACTCACCCCAGCTAACCTTTCCACAGCCTAATTGTAGCCTAACCAATATCCAAAATGGAGATTCAGTGAAAATAAAAATCAGACATTGATTGGTTTTTCAAGATGAGTCCCCACGCTTGTTTCAAAGCAGCACGAAACAGTGCTGAAATAGTTTAACACGCAGGGTAGGCTATTGCTTCAAATCCTATTATAACAATTGGATGACTTTGGAAGTTTCGTAAAGCAACAATGTGTTGCCTTCAATGGCATCAGTCTAATTTATTCCAATGTATCTGTCATTCAGTGATATTTATTCCCACAGTCATTCTTTATGGATCCAGTTGTGGTCAGAAAACAGTGCTATGTGAAGAGATGAAGTGAAGTGACGCCTCACAAAGTTTACAACTGCATAGTAGTAACCTATAGGGCGGCAGGTAGCTTAGTGGTTAAGAGCGTTGTGCCAGTAACCGAAAGGTCGCTGGTTCTAATCCCCGAGCAGACTAGGTGAAAAATCTGTCTGTGCCCTTGAGCAAGGCACTTAACCCTAATTGCTCCTGTAAGTCGCTCTGGATAAGAGCGTCTGCTAAATGACTAATTATTATTATTATAACCGGCGCTGCCTAGCAATCATCAAGATCTTAAGAGCGTGCCAATGCCACCTCAGCATTACGGCTACGTTTCATACTGAGCCCTAGGCGGAACTTTACCGCCATCATGACTAGGTCGTCTCATTACGGCTACGTTTCATACTGAGCCCTAGGCGGAACTTTACCGCCATCATGACTAGGTCGTCTGGTGGAAATAAATGTAGAGGCTTTGTTGGCAGGATGCAAAAAGTTGGCGGGAAAACGTCCTGGTTTGAAAGGTGTATTAGTGTGTTAGTGGGGGGGATGGGAGGGAATGGTTCAAGGTTATCTGAGGGAAAAGTCCTGTTGGAGCTCTGCGTTTTTCCAGTTTCAGGCTCTTTCATCCTCTACCAGGATTCCTTGTTTTTTGTGAATTTCTTGAACTGCTAAGAAAACCCCTACCATGAACCTCTCCAGCCTGCACTAGAACCAGGGGCTCGGACAGTACACCCAGCACGGAACCAGGGGCTCGGACAGTACACCCAGCACGGAACCAGGGGCTCAGACAGTACACCCAGCACGGAACCAGGGGCTCGGACAGTACACCCAGCACGGAACCAGGGGCTCGGACAGTACACCCAGCACGGAACCAGGGGCTCGGACAGTACACCCAGCACGGAACCAGGGGCTCGGACAGTACACCCAGCACGGAACCAGGGGCTCGGACAGTACACCCAGCACGGAACCAGGGGCTCGGACAGTACACCCAGCACGGAACCAGGGGCTCGGACAGTACACCCAGCACGGAACCAGGGGCTCGGACAGTACACCCAGCACGGAACCAGGGGCTCGGACAGTACACCCAGCACGGAACCAGGGGCTCGGACAGTACACCCAGCACGGAACCAGGGGCTCGGACAGTACACCCAGCACGGAACCAGGGGCTCGGACAGTACACCCAGCACGGAACCAGGGGCTCGGACAGTACACCCAGCACGGAACCAGGGGCTCGGACAGTACACCCAGCACGGAAACCAGGGGCTCGGACAGTACACCCAGCACGGAACCAGGGGCTCGGACAGTACACCCAGCACGGAACCAGGGGCTCGGACAGTACACCCAGCACGGAACCAGGGGCTCGGACAGTACACCCAGCACGGAACCAGGGGCTCGGACAGTAGCTCAGTATTTCAATGATGAAAGGGTCAAAATGCAATGATAAAAATATGTTCTGTGATCCTCTGCTCTGGCCCAGGACCCAGGCCCCAGGCCTACCCCCTGGAGGGAGTCTGACTAAGTGGACAAATACACAATCACAGAGGCATATTTTGATATATTTTATGTTGATGTAGATGACTATATATGTAGATGGCTATATATGTAGATGTCTATATACAGTGGGGAGAACAAGTATTTGATACACTGCCGATTTTGCAGTTTTTCCTACTTACAAAGCATGTAGAGGTCTGTAATTTTTATCATAGGTACACTTCTATTGGATCAAAAATCCAGAAAATCACACTGTATGATTTTTAAGTAATTAATTTGCATTTTATTGCATGACATAAGTATTTGATACATCAGAAAAGCAGAACTTAATATTTGGTACAGAAACCTTTGTTTGCAATTACAGAGATCATACGTTTCCTGTAGGTCTTGACCAGGTTTGCACACATTGCAGCAGGGATTTTGGCCCAGTCCTCCATACAGACCTTCTCCAGATCCTTCAGGTTTCGGGGCTGTCGCTGGGCAATACAGACTTTCAGGAAGAACATTTTCAGCTTCCAGGAATTGTGTACTGATCCTTGCGACATGGGGCCGTGCATTATGGTCCTCTGTCCTCTGTGGTCCTCTGTAGCTCAGCTGGTAGAGCACGGCGCTTGTAACGCCAAGGTAGTGGGTTCGATCCCCGGGACCACCCATACACAAAAAAATGTATGCACGCATGACTGTAAGTCGCTTTGGATAAAAGCGTCTGCTAAATGGCATATTATATTATTATTATATTATATATTATCATGCTGAAACATGAGGTGATGGCAGCTGATGAATGACACGACAATGGGCCTTAGGATCTTGTCACAGTATCTCTTTGTCCGTAGCTTATGCCTGCCCATACCATAACCCCACCGCCCTCATGGGGCACTCTGTTCACAACGTTCAGCAAACCGCTCGCCCACACGACGCCATACACGTTCTGCCATCTGCTCGGTACAGTTGAAACCGGGATTCATCCATGAAGAGCAAACTTGCCAGTGGCCATAGAAGGTGAGCATTTGCTCGCTGAAGTCGGTTACGACGCCGAACTGCAGTCAGGTCAAGACCCTGGTGAGGACAACGAGCACGCAGATGAGCTTCCCTGAGACGGTTTCTGACAGTTTGTGCAGACTTCGGTTGTGCAAACCCACAGTTTCATCAGCTGGGTGGCTGGTCTCAGACGATCCCGCAGGTGAAGAAGCCGGATGTGGAGGTCCTGGGCTGGCGTGGTTACACGTGGTCTGCGGTTGTGAGGCCGGTTGGACGAACTGCCAAATTCTCTAAAACGACGTTAGAGAAATGAACATTACATTCTCTGGCAACAGCTCTGGTGGACATTCCTGCAGTCAGCATGCCAATTGCGCGCTCCCTCAAAACTTGAAACATCTGTGGCATTGTGTTGTGTGACAAAACTGGCCTTTTATTGTTCCCAGCACAAGGTGCGCCTGTGAAATGATCATGCTGTTTAATCAGCTTCTTGATATGCCACACCTGTCAAGTGGATGGATTATCTTGGCTAAGGAGAAATGCTCACTAACTGGGATGTAAACAAGTTTGTGCACAAAATTTGAGAGAGATACGTTTTTTGTTCGTATGTAAAGTTTCTGGGATCTTTTATTTCAGCTCATGAACCGGGACCAACACTTTACATGTTGTGTTTCTGTTTTTGTTCAGTATAGTAGTATATTGAGCTAAATGTTTCAATGGGGATTGTTTTGTTTCCATTCAACCTGGAAAGGATCATCAATGAATACTCTGTTACCCTACTATCACTTTCTAATCTCTGCTGTGTGTTTGGAGGCCTTCAGACATACTGTTAATGCCCTACTATCACATTATACATGGTCTGCTAACCCTAAATCTGCTGTTAACCCTAAATCTGCTGTGTGTTAACCCTAAATTGTTCATAACAAAACCCTTTGATATTGCCAACCACTTTAATAACTTTTTTGTTGAAAAGATTAGCAAATTTAAGCATAACATGCAAACAACAAACACTGAGCCTTCATATTCATACATAATGGACCAAATAATGAAAGACAAGCACTGTAGTTTTGAGTTCCACAAAGTGGGTGTGAAAGAGGGGAGAAACTTGTTGCTATCTATAAATAAAGACAAGCCACCTGGTACCGACAACCTGGATGGTAAATTGCTGAGGTTGGTAGCGGAATACATTGTGACTCCTGTCTTCCACATCTTCCATTTAAGCCTAGAAGACGGTGTGTGCCCTCAGACATGAAGGGAGGCAAAGGTCCTTCCACTACCCAAGAATAGCAGAGCACCCTTTAATGGTTCAAACAGCTGACCAATCAGCCTGTAACAAGTGCTTAGCAAACTTCTGGAAACAAATGTGTTTGATCAAATACAAAGTTATTTTACAGAAAACAAATTAACAACAGACTTTCAGCATGCTTAACATGACTGACACAAATGACTGATGATTGGCTGAAAGAAATAGAGCCATGACTACATGGACCCCTCTGCCACCCCAGTAGAGCCATGACTACATGGACCTCTCTGCCACCCCAGTAGAGCCATGACTACATGGACCTCTCTGCCACCCCAGGTAACTCAAGCCAGCAATAAAACCAAAAACCAGATAAAA
Organism: Coregonus suidteri; assembly: GCA_036851935.1. NCBI lineage: Eukaryota > Metazoa > Chordata > Actinopteri > Salmoniformes > Salmonidae > Coregonus > Coregonus suidteri. Next base: position 754,085 of record CM072230.1, read on the forward strand.
TAACACCTGACTGCACAAAGGGCACTGAAGAGAAGCAGCCATTTGATATATCTGGTATTGTAATTTACACTGTTATGTATTAGACCTAGATAGTGTGTGTGTGTACTGACATGTAGGCTATGTGTGATGTTTTACATTTATGTATTTCAGTCCTTAAATAATAATGTTGTGTGTTATGTCATGTTTCATCCTAATAAATACCAGATCTGCTGTGTCAACACTAACCCTAAATGTGCTGTGTTGACCCCAACCCTAAATCTACTCTGTTAACCCCAACCCTAAATCTACTCTGTTAACCCCAACCCTAAATCTACTCTGTTAACCCCAACCCTAAATCTACTCTGTTAACCCCAACCCTAAATCTACTCTGTTAACCCCAACCCTAAATCTACTCTGTTAACCCCAACCCTAAATCTACTCTGTTAACCCCAACCCTAAATCTACTCTGTTAACCCCAACCCTAAATCTACTCTGTTAACCCTAAATGTGCTGTGTGTTGCAGGTGGAGGAGGGCAGCAGGGCAGCAGCGGTCAGCCTCCAGGTTGGAGACGAGATGGTGAACATCAACCAGGTCCCTCTGAGCGGTTACAGGCAGGAGGCCATCTGCCTGGTCAAGGGATCATACAAGACCCTGAATTTGGTGGTCAAGAGGTAGGAGAGCTGCTCTTATCCCCCTGGCTGCCCCTCCAGGTAACCGGTCCCTGGACTATCACTGAGCCTGCTCTGCACAGTGTGGGTCTGTCTGGATCGGGGACTATGGCTAGGGCTGAGGCTCAGTCTGCTACAGGGCTGTGCTAGCAGGCTGGTGTGGAGAGTTCAGGGTTGTTGACACAGATTCCAGCAGCATTGATCAAGATGAAAGAAGGAAGTGAGAGGACATTTTGATGTAAAATCAAATCACATTTTATTGGTCACATGCGCCGAATACAACAGGTGCAGACATTACAGTGAAATGCTTACTTACAGCCCTTAAACAACAGAGCATTTATTTTTAACAAAAAATGCAGAGTGCAGAGTCAATGTGCGGGGGCACCGGCTAGTTGAGGTAGTTGAAGTAATATGTACATGTGGTAGAGTTAAAGTGACTATGCATACATAATTAACAGAGTAGCAGCAGCGTAAAAAGGATGGGGTGGGGGGGCAGTGCAAATAGTCCGGGTAGCCATGATTAGCTGTTCAGGAGTCTTATGGCTTGGGGGTAGGAGCTGTTGAGAAGTCTTTTGGATCTAGACTTGGCACTCCGGTACCGCTTGCCGTGCGGTAGCAGAGAGAACAGTCTATGACTAGGGTGGCTGGGGTCTTTGACAATTTTGAGGGCCTTCCTCTGACACCACCTGGTATAGAGGTCCTGGATGGCAGGAAGCTTGGCCCCAGTGATGTACTGGGCCGTATGCACTACCCTCTGTAGTGCCTTGCGGTCGGAGGCCAAGCAGTTGCCATACCAGTCAGGATGCTCTCGATGGTGCAGCTGTAGAATTTGTTGAGGATCTGAGGACCCATGCCAAATCTTTTCAGTCTCCTGAGGGGGAATAGGCTTTGTCGTGCCCTCTTCACGACTGTCTTGGTGTGTTTGGACCATGATAGTTTGTTGGTGATGTGGACACCAAGGAACTTGAAGCTCTCAACCTGTTCCACTACAGCCCCGTCGATGAGAATGGGGGCGTGCTCAGTCCTCTTTTTTTTCCTGTAGTCCACAATCATCTCCTTTGTCTTGGTCACGTTGAGGGAGAGGTTGTTGTCCTGGCACCATACGGCCAGGTCTCTGACCTCCTCTCTATAGGCTGTCTCATCGTTGTCGGTGATCGGGCCTACCACTGTTGTGTCGTCGGCAAACTTAATGATGGTGTTGGAGTCGTGCCTGGCCATGCAGTCATGGGTGAACAGGAAGTACAGGAGGGGACTGAGCACGCACCCCTGAGGGGCCCCCGTGTTGAGGATCAGTGTGGCAGATGTGTTGTTACCTACCCTTACCACCTGGGGGCGGCCCGTCAGGAAGTCCAGGATCCAGTTGCAGAGGGAGGTGTTTAGTCCCAGGATCCTTAGCTTAGTGATGAGCTTTGAGGGCACTATGGTGTTGAATGTTGAGCTGTAGTCAATGAATAGCATTCTCACGTAGGTGTTCCTCTTGTCCAGGTGGGAAAGGGCAGTGTGGAGTGCAATAGAGATTGCGTCATCTGTGGATCTGTTGGGGCGGTATGCAAATTGGAGTGGGTCTAGGGTTTCTGGGATAATGCTGTTGATGTGAGCCATGACCAGCCTTTCAAAGCATTTCATGGCTACAGACGTGAGTGCTACGGGTCGGTAGTTATTTTGGCAGCTAATCTTAGTGTTCTTGGGCACAGGGACTATGGTGGTCTGCTTGAAACATGTTGGTATTACAGACTCAGTCAGGGACATGTTGAAAATGTCAGTGAAGACACTTGCCAGTTGGTCAGCACATGCTCGGAGTACACGTCCTGGTAATCCGTCTGGCCCTGCGGCCTTGTGAATGTTGACCTGCTTAAAAGTCTTACTCACATCGGCTACGGAGAGCGTGATCACATAGTCATCCGGAACAGCTGGTGCTCTCATGCATGCTTCAGTGTTGCTTGCCTCGAAGCGAGCATAGAAGTGGTTTAGCTCGTCTGGTAGGCTTGTGTCACTGGGCAGCTCGCGGCTGTGCTTCCCTTTGTAGTCTGTAATAGTTTTCAAGCCCTGCCACATCCGACGAGCGTCAGAGCCAGTGTAGTACGATTCAATCTTAGTCCTGTATTGACTCTTTGCCTGTTTGATGGTTCGTCTGAGGGCATAGCGGGATTTCTTATAAGCGTCTGGGTTAGAGTCCCACTCCTTGAAAGCGGCAGCTCTACCCTTTAGCTCAGTGCGGATGTTTCCTGTAATCCATGGCTTCTGGTTGGGGTATGTACGTACGGTCACTGTGGGGACGACATCATCGATGCACTTATTGATGAAACCAGTGACTGATGTGGTGTACTCCTCAATGCTATCTGAAGAATCCCGGAACATGTTCCAGTCTGTGCTAGCAAAACAGTCCTGTAGCTTAGCATCTGCGTCATCTGACCACTTTTTATTGACCGAGTCACTGGTGCTTCCTGCTTTAGTTTTTGCTTATAAGCAGGAATCAGGAGGATAGAGTTATGGTCAGATTTGCCAAATGGAGGGAGAGCTTTGTACGCGTCTCTGTGTGTGGAGTAAAGGTGGTCTAGAGTTTTTTTTCCTCTGGTTGCACATTTAACATGCTGGTAGAAATTAGGTAGAACGGATTTAAGTTTCCCTGCATTAAAGTCCCCGGCCACTAGGAGCGCTGCATCTGGATGAGCGTTTTCCTGTTGATTTATGGCCTTATACAGCTCATTCAGTGCAATCTTAATGCCAGCATCGGTTTGTGGTGGTAGATAGACAGCTATGAAAAATATAGATGAAAACTCTCTTGGTAAATAGTGTGGTCTACAGCTTATCATGAGATACTCTACCTCAGGCGAGCAAAACCTCGAGACTTCCTTAGTATTTGATTTTGTGCACCAGCTGTTGTTTACAAATATACACAGACCGCCACCCTTTGTCTTACCGGAGTCAGCCGTTCTATCCTGCCGATGTAGCGTATAGCCCGCTAGCTGTATGTTATCCATGTCGTCGTTCAGCCACGACTCGGTGAAACATAAGATATTACAGTTTTTAATGTCCCCTTGGTAGGATAACCGTAATCTTAGGTCATCCAATTTGTTCTCCAATGATTGAAGATTGGCTAATAGGATTGATGGAAGAGGCAGTTTACTCGCTCACCGTCGGATCCTTACAAGGCAACCCGACCTACGTCCACGATATCTCCGTCTCTTCCTCATGCGAATGACGGAGATTTGGGCCTTGTCGGGTGTCTGTATGATATCCTTCGCGGCCGCCTCGTTGAAGAAAAAATCTTCGTCCAATACGAGGTGAGTTATCGCTGTCCTGATATCCAGAAGCTCTTTTTGGTTATAAGAGACGATGGCAGAAACATTATGTACAGAATAAATTACAAATAACGCGGAAAAACACACATAATAGTACAATTGGTTAGAGGGCTGTAAAACGGCAGCCATCTTCTCCGGCGCTGTTCAATCTTCAGTATAGTATACCTGACCGGGCCCCACCCTGCCAGGTTTGGGAAAGGCCCCACCCTGCCAGGTATGGTTAAGGCCCCACCCTGCCAGGTTTGGTTAAGGCCCCACCCTGCCAGGTTTGGTTAAGGCCCCACCCTGCCAGGTTTGGTTAAGGCCCCACCCTGCCAGGTTTGGTTAAGGCCCCACCCTGCCAGGTTTGGTTTAGGGCCCCACCCTGCCAGTTTGGTTAAGGCCCCACCCTGCCAGGTTTGGTTAAGGCCCCACCCTGCCAGGTTTGGTTAAGGCCCCACCCTGCCAGGTTTGGGAAAGGCCCCACCCTGCCAGGTATGGTTAAGGCCCCACCCTGCCAGGTTTGGGAAAGGCCCCACCCTGCCAGGTTGGTTAAGGCCCCACCCTGCCAGGTTTGGGAAAGGCCCCACCCTGCCAGGTTTGGTTAAGGCCCCACCCTGCCAGGTTTGGGAAAGGCCCCACCCTGCCAGGTATGGTTAAGGCCCCACCCTGCCAGGTATGGTTAAGCCCCCACCCTGCCAGGTATGGTTAAGGCCCCACCCTGCCAGGTATGGGAAAGGCCCCACCCTGCCAGGTGGTTGGGAAAGGCCCCACCCTGCCAGGTTTGGGAAAGGCCCCACCCTGCCAGGTTTGGGAAAGGCCCCACCCTGCCAGGTTTGGGAAAGGCCCCACCCTGCCAGGTTTGGGAAAGGCCCCACCCTGCCAGGTTTGGGAAAGGCCCCACCCTTTGGGAAAGGCCCCACCCTGCCAGGTTTGGGAAAGGCCCCACCCTGCCAGGTTTGGGAAAGGGTCGATTGTTTGGTTGATAGGCTGTTGGTCGACCAATATTTATTTTAGTCGAGCAGTGGCAAAAAAAATAAACTAATCCATTGCGGAGGCAGAGGGGACGACAACCAGTATCACCAGTAGTATATTTACCCTTAATTACCATCGTTAATCATCTACGATGTTTGTTTGGTTACGGTCATTTCTGTTGATGCATTCAATATATTATTATTCCAGTCTGACCGTTGTCATTGTAGGAGTGGACACGTTGTTTGCAGAGCCACAACCTAGGCTACACTTGTGAGAAACTAGTTTTGGTTTATTTCATTCCATTTACAAGTTGTCAATTAATTAATTGTCTTTTGTTTGGAGCGCTCCTGTCAATCTTGAGTAATTTTGATTAACCACATGACATTGATGTTGAGCTATGAAGACTTTAATATAAATGAAACTATTTAATGTAAATGTGTATATGAAAATCATAATTGGCATTCTCTATTTATTTATTTTATTTCACCTTTATTTAACCAGGTAAGTCAGTTGAGAACAAGTTCTCATTTACAACTGCGACCTGACCAAGATAAAGCAAAGCAGTGCGATAAAAACAACAACACAGAGTTACATATGGGGTAAACAAAACATAAAGTCAAAAATACAACAGAAAATATATATACAGTGTGTGCAAATGTAGCAAGTTATGGAGGTAAGGCAATAAATAGGCCATAGTGCAAAATAATTACAATTAGTATTAACACTGGAATGATAGATGTGCAGAAGATGATGTGCAAATAGAGATACTGGGGTGCAAAAGAGCAAAATAAATAACAATATAGGGATGAGGTAGTTGGGTGGGCTAATTACAGATGGGCTGTGTACAGGTGCAGTGATCGGTAAGGTGCTCTGACAACTGATGCTTAAAGTTAGTGAGGGAGATAAGTGTCTCCAGCTTCAGAGATTTTTGCAGTTCGTTCCAGTCATTGGCAGCAGAGAACTGGAAGGAATGGCGGCCAAAGGAGGTGTTGGCTTTGGGGATGACCAGTGAGTTATACCTGCTGGAGCGCAGACTACGGGTGGGTGTTGCTATGGTGACCAATGAGCTAAGGCGGGGATTTGTAAATGACAACGCCGAAGTCAAGGATCGGTAGGATAGTCAGTTTTACGGGGGCATGTTTGGCAGCATGAGTGAAGGAGGCTTTGTTGCGAAATAGGAAGCCGATTCTAGATTTAACTTTGGATTGGAGATTCTTAATGTGAGTCTGGAAGGAGAGTTTACAGTCTAACCAGACACCTAGGTATTTGTAGTTGTACACATATTCTAAGTCAGACCCGCCGAGAGTAGTGATTCTAGTCGGGTGGGCGGGGAGAGGAGAGAGAGAGAGATTTGACCTGTCTGATGGTAATCTGCTCTGAACGACTCTCACATCCCCTTTCTCTCTGTCTCTTCCTGATTAGAGCATCTCCATTTGCATGGCTCCACTGGAAGCAGAGTTTATTCAAAAACACACTCCCTCCTGTTCTCTTTCTCACACGCACACATCACAAACCGTTCTAACCAAGGGTAGGAACCGGTTCCAGGGAACAAAACAGGAAAAAAATGAAATTATTTTGGGAACAGAACCCGAACGGGAAACGAAAGTCATCTATACTGTTCCGGAATAGAACCGTTATGTTAAAAACATGGGAACTGGTTAATAAAGTTATTTCAATTACGGCCATTTTTTTCCAGTCCCACAAAAAAACTAAACAAAGCGCCTATGCAAAGCCCTCACCCTGTCACGTATTCCAGCGTCTGCCTTCCATCACCCTGTCACGTATTCCAGCGTCTGCCTTCCCTCACCCTGTCACGGATTCCAGCGTCTGCCTTCCATCACCCTGTCACGGATTCCAGCGTCTGCCTTCCCTCACCCTGTCACGGATTCCAGCGTCTGCCTTCCATCACCCTGTCACGCATTCCAGCGTCTGCCTTCCATCACCCTGTCACGTATTCCAGCGTCTGCCTTCCATCACCCTGTCACGTATTCCAGCGTCTGCCTTCCCTCACCCTGTCACGTATTCCAGCGTCTGCCTTCCCTCACCCTGTCACGGATTCCAGCGTCTGCCTTCCCTCACCCTGTCACGTATTCCAGCGTCTGCCTTCCCTCACCCTGTCACGGATTCCAGCGTCTGCCTTCCAGCTGGAAGTCTTTACCAGTGTGTGTAGACTTCCTGCCCCTCCCCTCTGAAGCTAACTGGAGCCTGCTGACCACGTTACAAACGTAACTCAGAGATTAGGGAGAGATGATTAATTAGAAAAGAATGGATTTACTTTTTCAATGCTAGTTAAGGATACTATAGTTATCACGTGTCACATTGGATTTATTAACTACAAAAAGGTAAGACGTGAGAATGCTGTTTATTGACTACAGCTCAGCGTTCAACACCATAGTGTCCTCAAAGCTCATCACTAAGCTAAGGACCCTGGGACTAAACACCTCCCTCTGCAACTGGATCCTGGACTTCCTGACGGGCCGCCCCCAGGTGGTGAGGGTAGGCAACAACACCTCCGCCACACTGATCCTCAACACGGGGGCCCCAAAGGCATGTGTTAGTCCCCTCCTGTACTCCCTGTTCACCCATGACTCCAATTCCATCATCAAGTTTGCTGACAACCCGACGGTAGTAGGCCTGATAACCTACAGCGATGAGTCAGCCTATAGGGAGGAGGTCAGAGACCTGGCCGTGTGGTGCCAGGACAACAACCTCTCCCTCAATGTGAGCAAGACAAAGGAGCTGATTGTGGACTACAGGAAAAGGAGGGCCATTCACATCGACGGTTCAAGTTCCTTGGTGTCCACATCACTAAGGACCTATCATGGTCCAAACACACCAAGACAGTCGTGAAGAGGGCACGACAACGCTTATTCCCCCTCAGGAGGCTGAAAGGATTTGGCATGGGTCCCCAGATCCTCAGGAAGTTCTACAGCTGCACCATTGAGAGCATCCTGACTGGTTTTTGTTACTTTCGGTACATCTGTCAAATACACCTGTTCACCCTGCAATCATCCAGAAGGCGAGGTCAGTACAGGTGCATCAAAGCTGGGACCGAGAGAATGAAAAACAGCTGCTATCTCAAGGCCATCAGACCCAGGTCTGACACAAGTCATTTTTCCAACAATTGTTTACAGACAGTGAATTATAAGTGAAATAATCTATCACAATTCCAGTGGGTCAGAAGTTTACATACACTAAGTTGACTGTGCCTTTAAACAGCTTGGAAAATTCCAGAAAATGATGTCATGGCTTTAGAAGCTTCTGATAGGCTAATTAACATAATTTGAGTCAATTGGAGGCGTACCTGTGGATGTATTTCAAGGCCTACCTTCAAACTCAGTGCCTCTTTGCTTGACATCATGGGAAAATCTAAAGAAATCAGCCAAGACCTCAGAAAAAAAATTGTAGACCTCCTTAAGTCTGGTTCATCCTTGGGAGTTTACCTAAAAGCACCTGGATGATCTTCAAGACTCTTGGAAGAATGTTCTATGGACAGAACTTTTGGACGACATGGGTCCCGTTATACCTGCCGATCATCTTTCTGTGGCTCACGGCTGGCTGGTCACGTCATCCTCCTGTGGCTCACGGCTGGGTGGTCACGTCATCCTCCTGTGGCTCACGGCTGGGTGGTCACGTCATCCTCCTGTGGCTCACGGCTGGGTGGTCACGTCATCCTCCTGTGCTGGCTGGGTGGTCACGTCATCCTCCTGTGGCTCACGGCTGGGTGGTCACGTCATCCTCCTGTGGCTCATCACGTCATCCTCCTGTGGCTCACGGCTGGGTGGTCACGTCATCCTCCTGTGGCTCATCACGTCATCCTCCTGTGGCTCATGACTGGGTGGTCACGTCATCCTCCTGTGGCTCACGGCTGGGGTGGTCACGTCGTCATCCTCCTGTGGCTCATGACTGGGTGGTCACGTCATCCTCCTGTGGCTCACGGCTGGGTGGTCACGTCATCCTCCTGTGGCTCACGGCTGGGTGGTCACGTCATCCTCCTGTGGCTCACGGCTGGGTGGTCACGTCATCCTCCTGTGGCTCACGGCTGGGTGGTCACGTCATCCTCCTGTGGCTCATGGCTCCTGTGGTCACGTCATCCTCCTCACGGCTGGGTGGTCACGTCATCCTCCTGTGGCTCATGGCTGGCTGGTCACTGTGGTCACGTCCTCCTGTGTCTCACGGCTGGGTGGTCACGTCATCCTCCTGGCTCACGGCTGTGGTGGTCACGTCATCCTCCTGTGGCTCACGGCTGGGTGGTCACGTCATCCTCCTGTGGCTCATGGCTATTATATTGGTGGTCACGTCCATCCTCCTGCCTGGTCTCATGACTGGGTGGTCACGTCATCCTCCTGTGTCTCATGACTGGGTGGTCACGTCATCCTCCTGTGGCTCATGGCTGGGTGGTCACGTCATCCTCCTGTGGCTCATCACGTCATCCTCCTGTGGCTCAGGGAGAGCTAGGGGGTGGTCCTGGCGTCATCCTCCTGTGGCTCATGGCTGTTGCTGGTCCACACGTCATCCTCCTGTGTCTCCACGGCTGGGGTGGTCACGTCATCCTCCTGTGGCTCACGGCTGGGTGGTCACGTCATCCTCCTGTGGCTCATGAGGAGCAGAGAAGTGGCAGGGCGCCATACAACCAGCCAGCCAACCGGAGAATGAATAAATAATTTCCCATGATACCTCATCAGGTTTCTCTACTCCGTTCAGACTCTGTTGTATGACAGACATCTGTTCAGTTGGCCACTAGCCATCATCTGTAGATTAGTGGATAAGAGTTGTTTTAACTATGATACAAGGAGAAGTCATATGTCACTTGATGTAAGTTGCTACATATTTTTTTTTAAATATATATTATATTGCTTTATTTACTTGCAACATCAAACCAAGTGTCCAATAGAATCAGTCCACAGGGGAGAGACTAGGGGAGGAGTTTACCTGGCTGTCTGTGTCCAGTCCACAGGGGAGAGGCTTTACCTGGCTGTCTGTTGGTTGCAGGGAGAGAGTGAGTTACATGACTATGCCTGGTGCTGTTACCTGGCTGTCTGTTGGTCCATCAGGGGAGAGACTAGGGGAGGAATTAGAGTCCACGAGTAAAGCAGGGGAGAGACTGAGTTACTGGTCCAGTCCACAGGGAGAGACTAGGGGAGGAGTTACCTGGCTGTCTGTTGGTCCAGTCCACAGGGGAGACTAGGGGAGGAGTTACCTGGCTGTCTGTCCACAGGGAGAGACTAGGGGAGGAGTTACCTGGCTGTCTGTCCAGTCCACAGGGGAGAGACTAGGGGAGGAGTTACCTGGCTGTCTGTTGGTAGTCCCTAGGGGAGGAGTTACCTGGCTGTCTGTTGGTCCAGTCCACAGGGGAGAGACTAGGGGAGGAGTTACCTGGCTGTTGGTGTCTGTTGGCTGTCCAGTCCCACAGGGGAGGAGACAGTAGGGGAGGAGTTACCTGGCTGTCTGTTGGTACCTGGCTGTCTGTTGGTCCACAGGGAGAGACTAGGGGAGAGTTAGTTACCTGGTTACCTGGTCTGTCTGTTGGTCCAGTCCACAGGGGAGAGACTAGGGGAGGAGTTACCTGGCTGTCTGTTGGTCCAGTCCACACTAGGGGAGGAGTTACCTGGCTGTCTGTTGGTCCAGTCCACAGGGAGAGACTAGGGGAGGAGTTACCTGGCTGTCTGTTGGTCCAGTCCCACAGGGGAGAGTCCACAGGGGAGAGACTAGGGGAGGGAGGAGTTACAGGGAGAGACTAGGGGAGGAGTTGGCTGTCTGTTGGTCCAGTCCAGGGGAGAGACTAGGGGAGGAGTTACCTGGCTGTCTGTTGGTCCAGTCCACAGGGAGAGACTAGGGGAGGAGTTACCTGGCTGTCTGTTGGTCCAGTCCACAGGGGAGAGACTAGGGGAGGAGTTACCTGGCTGTCTGTTGGTCCAGTCCACAGGGGAGAGACTAGGGGAGGAGTTACCTGGCTGTCTGTTGGTCCAGTCCACAGGGGAGAGACTAGGGGAGGAGTTACCTGGCTGTCTGTTGTAGTTACCTGGCTGTCTGTTGGTCCAGTCCACAGGGGAGAGACTAGGGGAGGAGTTAATGGCTGTCTGTTGGTCCAGTCCACATAGAGACTAGGGGAGGAGTTACCTGGCACTATTTTGGTCCAGTCCACAGGGGAGAGACTAGGGGAGGAGTTACCTGGCTGTCTGTTGGTCAGTCCACAGTTAGTCTCCAGTCCACAGGGAGAGACACCTGGCTGTCTGTTGGTCCAGTATAGGGGAGGAGTTACTGTGTTGGTCCAGTCCACAGAGTAGGGGAGGAGTTACCTGGCTGTCTGTTGGTCCAGTCCACACCTGGCTGTCTCCAGTCAGGGGAGAGACTAGGGGAGGAGTTACCTGGCTGTCTGTTGGTCCGGTCCAGCGGGGGAGACAGGGAAAGGGAGGAGTTACCTGGCTGTCTGTTGGTCCAGTAGGGGAGGAGGGGTCTGTTGGTCAGTCCACAGGGGAGAGACTAGGGAGGGTTACCTGGCTGTCTGTTGGTCCAGTCCACAGGGGAGAGACAGTTACCTGGCTGACTGTTGGTCCAGCTAGGGGAGGAGTTACCTGGCTGTCTGTTGGTCCACAGGGGAGAGACTGTTTGGCTGTCTGTTGGTCCAGTCCCAGGGAGAGACTAGGGGAGGAGTTACCTGGCTGTCTGTTGGCCATCCACGCTAGGGGAGGAGTTACCTGGCTGTCTGTTGGTCCAGTCCACAGGGGAGAGACTAGGGGAGGAGTTACCTGGCTGTCTGTTGGTCCAGTCCACAGGGGAGAGACTAGGGGAGGAGTTACCTGGCCCAGTCCCCTTTACCCCCCAGTCCACAGGGGAGAGACAGGAGTTACTGGCCTGTTGGTCCAGACCTAGGGGAGGAGTTACCTGGCTGTCTGTTGGTCCGCCACAGCTTTGCTGTCTGCGGGTGTCCCCCCACAGGCCCCCCAGTTACCCAACCCCAGCTGGTTGTTTAGTCCACCCCTGGCAGCCCCCCAGACCCAACCCCAGCCCTTTACCCCCCCCCAGCCCCCCAGACCCAACCCCAGCCCTTTACCCCCCAGTCAGCCCCCCAGACCCAACCCCAGCCCCTTTACCCCCCCCCCCCAGCCCCCCAGACCCAACCCCAGCCCTTTACCCCCCCCAGCCCCCCCCAGACCCAACCCCAGCCCTTTACCCCCCCCCCCCCCCCCAGACCCAACCCCAGCCCTTTACCCCCCCCCCCCAGACCCAACCCCAGACCCAACCCCAGCCCTTTACCCCCCCCCCCCCCCCCCAACCCCAGCCCTTTACCCCCCCCAGCCCCCAGACCCAACCCCAGCCCTTTACCCCCCTCAGCCCCCCAGACCCAACCCCAGCCCTTTACCCCCCTCAGCCCCCCAGACCCAACCCCAGCCCTTTACCCCCCTCAGCCCCCCAGACCCAACCCCAGCCCCTTTACCCCCCTCAGCCCCCCAGACCCCCCCAGACCCAACCCCAGCCCTTTACCCCCCTCAGCCCCCCAGACCCAACCCCAGTCCTTTACCCCCCCCAGCCCCCCAGACCCAACCCCAGCCCTTTACCCCCCTCAGCCCCCCAGACCCAACCCCAGCCCTTTACCCCCTCATGTCATATGGCCTTAGGTAGGTAGCCTATTGCTTGTTTCATAGGTTGAACACATGCTGTCTGGTGTGCATTCTTCCCTTTGATTTCCCCCTGTCTGTAATGCAGGCTTGAGGACTCAGTAAAGGTTGTTTTGTATTAAAGCCCTCCCATCAACTGTAGGTCAACACTTCTCTGCTAATCTTCTAGCCTGTCACCAGACCTCTTGTTTGGGTGCCAGGGAGAGTTTTAATCAAAGCCCAGTAGGTCAAGCCAGTGTAAGATAAGTTCGTTTTCTTCTCCTAACAGTTTCTGTTGTTAAAGATAGGTCAGTATATATATTCTCCAGATGGCCTGAAGAGGTTTTACCCAGACTGCACTTGCCCTTCTCTTAGGGGTCTTTCACACTGAATTGGTTTGGAGCGGTTTTTCAGAACTCTGTTGCATTTCTTCCCTTAGTTCAGTCCGTTTGGACTGGTGTGAACACTATCCGCACTCAGGAGCACACTAAACAACGCACCGTGGTTTGCTAAAAAAGGGTGGTTTCGGTCTGATTCAATTGCGGTTCGCTGCAGGTGAGAAGGAAGTCCGGACCAAACACAGGAACAGAGCCAGAGTAGAGCAGTATTATTGGTTGTTTGACTGGGAACAGAACCAGAGTAGAGCAGTATTATTGGTTGTTTGACTGGGAACAGAACCAGAGTAGAGCAGTATTGGCATAAAACTGGTTGGGATGGGATTTCAGGAGACGCTCCTCCTTGCAGCTTCCTGACTTCCTCCACGAGGCGGACGCTCCTCCTTGCAGCTTCCTGACTTCCTCCACGAGGCGGACGCTCCTCCTTGCAGCTTCCTGACTTCCTCCACGAGGCGGACGCTCCTCCTTGCAGCTTCCTGACTTCCTCCACGAGGCGGACGCTCCTCCTTGCAGCTTCCTGACTTCCTCCACGAGGCGGACGCTCCTCCTTGCAGCTTCCTGACTTCCTCCACGAGGCGGACGCTCCTCCTTGCAGCTTCCTGACTTCCTCCACGAGGCGGACGCTCCTCCTTGCAGCTTCCTGACCTCCTCCACGAGGCGGACGCTCCTCCTTGCAGCTTCCTGACTTCCTCCACGAGGCGGACGCTCCTCCTTGCAGCTTCCTGACTTCCTCCACGAGGCGGACGCTCCTCCTTGCAGCTTCCTGACTTCCTCCACGAGGCGGACGCTCCTCCTTGTAGCTTCCTGACTTCCTCCAAGGCGGACGCTCCTCCTTGCAGCTTCCTGACTTCCTCCACGAGGCGGACGCGCCTCCTTGCAGCTTCCTGACTTCCTCCACGAGGCGGACGCTCCTCCTTGCAGCTTCCTGACTTCCTCCACGAGGCGGACGCTCCTCCTTGCAGCTTTCCACGAGGCGGACGCTCCTCCTTGCAGCTTCCTGACTTCCTCCGAGGCGGACGCTCCTCCTTGCAGCTTCCTGACTTCCTCCACGAGGCGGACGCTCCTCCTTGCAGCTTCCTGACTTCCTCCACGAGGCAGACGCTCCTCCTTGTAGCTTCCTGATGTTTTGTAGTCGCTGTTCCTCCAGCGTTCGTTCCTGAACCGCCTGTTGGACCTGTTGGGGCCTGTTGGGGCCTGTTGGACCTGTTGGGGCCTGTTGGGCCTGTTGGACCTGTTGGGGCCTGTTGGACCTGTTGGGCCTGTTGGGGCCTGTTGGACCTGTTGGGGCCTGTTGGGGCCTGTTGGACCTGTTGGACCTGTTGGGGCCTGTTGGACCTGTTGGGCCTGTTGGGGCCTGTTGGACCTGTTGGGGCCTGTTGGGGCCTGTTGGGCCTGTTGGGGCCTGTTGGACCTGTTGGGCCTGTTGGACCTGTTGGGGCCTGTTGGACCTGTTGGGCCTGTTGGACCTGTTGGGGCCTGTTGGACCTGTTGGGGCCTGTTGGGGCCTGTTGGACCTGTTGGGGCCTGTTGGGCCTGTTGGACCTGTTGGGCCTGTTGGGGCCTGTTGGACCTGTTGGACCTGTTGGACCTGTTGGGGCCTGTTGGGGCCTGTTGGGGCCTGTTGGGCCTGTTGGGGCCTGTTGGACCTGTTGGGCCTGTTGGACCTGTTGGGGCCTGTTGGACCTGTTGGGGCCTGTTGGACCTGTTGGGGCCTGTTGGACCTGTTGGGCCTGTTGGGGCCTGTTGGGCCTGTTGGACCTGTTGGGCCTGTTGGGGCCTGTTGGACCTGTTGGGGCCTGTTGGGGCCTGTTGGGCCTGGACCAACTGGACGAACTGAGCTCAGCTCCTCCATGCTGATGCTGTGTAAACCTCAACCCTGATCTGACCTTGTTATCAACGTGCCCGTATTCTCCACCACGGTTACACAGATCAGACACAGACAGAATGATTAGCTCGGTTTCAAGGTTGTTTATTAATAAAATAATCAAAAGAAACGGTTAGGTCTCCCCCATGAGATCCTCTCCAGGATACCGTCTCCAACTACACAGAAGTTACCTTATTTCCCCCAGTCCTCTCCCACGAGATCCTCTCCAGGATACCGTCTCCAACTACTTCCCCCAGTCCTCCCCATCGAGATCCTCTCCAGGATACCGTCTCCAACTACACCTTACTTCCCCCAGACCTCCCTCGTGTGCTGCCCTTCTGGCAGCTTTATGGGCCTTGAGCAATCCGCCCTTAATTACTCCCCAGCTCCCAATCAGCCCCAGTTAGTCCTGTCCGGGGAGCCCGGCGAGACCTGGCACGTCCAGCAGATGGAGCCACGGCCTCGTGATGTATACTCCATCTGTTACCAGGCCTCGACGAGTCTCCCCCTGGTGGCTGATCTGCTGTACGCCACAGCGTATGTTTTATTTTATTTTTATTTCACCTTTATTTAACCAGGTAAGAAGCCAGTTGAGAACAACTTCTCATTTTCAACTGCGACCTGGCCACGATAAAGCAAAGCAGTGCGATAAAAACAACAACACAGAGTTACATATGGGGTAAAAAAACATAAAGTCAAAAATACAACAGAAAATCTATATACAGTGTGTGCAAATGTAGTAAGTTATGGAGGTAAGGCAATAAATAGGCCATAGTGCAAAATAATTACAATTTAGTATTAACACTGGAGTGATAGATGTGCAGAAGATGATGTGCAAATAGAGATACTGGGGTGCAAATGAGCAAAATAAATAACATCGTAAATAACAATATGGGGATGAGGTAGTTGGGTGGGCTAATTTCAGATGGGCTGTGTACAGGTGCAGTGATCGGTAAGCTGCTCTGACAACTGATGCTTAAAGTTAGTGAGGGAGATAAGTGTCTCCAGCTTCAGAGATTTTTGCAGTTCGTTCCAGTCATTGGCAGCAGAGAACTGGAAGGAATGGCGGCCAAAGGAGGTGTTGGCTTTGGGGATGACCAGTGAGAGATACCTGCTGGAACGCATACTACGGGTGGGTGTTGCTATGGTGACCAATGATCTAAGATAAGTTGGGGATTTGCCTATAAGTGATTTATAGATGACCTGGAGCCGGTGGATTTGGCGACGAATATGTAGTGAGGGCCAGCCAACGACAGCGTACAGGTCACAATGGTGGGTAGTATATGGGGCTTTGGAGACAAAACGGATGGCACTGTGATAGACTACATCCAATTTGCTGAGTAGAGTGTTGGAAGCTATTTTGTAAATGACATCGCCGAAGTCAAGGATCGGTAGGATAGTCAGTTTTACGAGGGCATGTTTGGCAGCATGAGTGAAGGAGGCTTTGTTGCAAAATAGGAAGCCAATTCTAGATTTAACTTTGGATTGGAGATTCTTAATGTGAGTCTGGAAGGAGAGTTTACGGTCTAACCAGACACCTAGGTATTTGTAGTTGTCCACATATTCTAAGTCAGACCCGCCGAGAGTAGTGATTCTAGTCGGGCGGGCGGGTGCAAGCAGCGTTCTATTGAAAAGCATGCATTTAGTTTTACTAGCGTTTTTAAGAGCAGTTGGAGGCCACGGAAAGAGTGTTGTATGGCATTGAAGCTCATATGGAGGTTTGTTAACACAGTGTCCAATGAAGGGCCAGATGTATACAAAATGATGTCGTCTACGTAGAGGTGGATCTGAGAGTCACCAGCAGCAAGAGCGACATCATTGATATACACTGAGAAAAGTGTCGGCCCAAGAATTGAACCCTGTGGCACCCCCATAGAGACTGCCATAGGTCCAGACAACAGGCCCTCTGATTTGACACACTGAACTCTATCTGAGAAGTAGTTGGTGAACCAGGCGAGGCAGTCATTTGAGAAACCAAGGCTATTTAGTCTGCCGATAAGAATGCGGTGATTGACAGAGTCAAAAGCCTTGGCCAGGTCGATGAAGACGGCTGCACAGTACTGTCTTTTGGTTGGTGCAGAGCTGGTGGCTGGGGTAGGGGTAGCCAGGTGAAAAGCATGGCCAGCCGTAGCAAAATGCTTATTGAAATTCTCGATTATCGTAGATTTATCGGTGGTGACAGTGTTTCCTAGCCTCAGTGCAGTGGGTAGCTGGGAGAAGGTGCTCTTATTCTGCCTTTTGAAATACTTTCGAAATGAGGGTGCCCATGTTTACGGATTTAGGGTTGTACCTGGTAGGTTCCTTGATAATTTGTGTGAGATTGAGGGCATCTAGTTTGGATTGTAGGACGGCCGGGGTGTTAAGCATATCCCAGTTTAGGTCACCAAGCAGTACGAACTCTGAGGATAGATGGGGGGCAATCAATTCACATATGGTGTCCAGGGCACAGCTGCGGGCTGAGGGGGGTCTGTAGCAAGCGGCAACAGTGAGAGACTTATTTCTGGAAAGGTGGATTTTTCGAAGTAGAAGCTCAAACTGTTTGGGCACAGACCTGGATAGTATGATAGAGCTCTGCAGGCTCTCTCTACAGTAGATTGCAACTCCGCCCCCTTTGGCAGTTCTATCTAGACGGAAAATGTTATAGTTGGGGATGGAAATTTCAGAATTTTTGGTGGCCTTCCTAAGCCAGGATTCAGACACTGCTAGAACATCAGGGTTGGCGGAGTGTGCTAACGCAGTGAATAACTCAAACTTAGGGAGAAGGCTTCTGATGTTAACGTGCAAGAAACCAATACTTTTACGGTTACAGAAGTCAACAAATGATAACGCCTGGGGAGTAGGAGTGAAACTGGGGGCTACAGGGCCTGGGTTAACCTCTACATCACCAGAGGAACAGACGAGGAATAGAATAAGGATACGGCTAAAGGCTTTAAGAACTGGTCTTCTAGTGCGTTGGGTACAGAGAAAAGGGGCAGATTTCTGGGCGTTGTAGAATAGATTCAGGGCATTATGTACAGACAAGGATATGAGTACAGTGGAGGTACACCTAAGCATTGGGTAACTATGAAAGAGATAACATCACTGGAGGTACCGATTGAGCCGGTCTCCGCGTGTATGGTTGAGCAGTCTGGCTATTTAGCAGTCTTATGGCTTGGGGGTAGAAGCTGTCTCTGAGCCTGTTGGTCTGAGAGACGATTATCCGTTACTGTTTGCTGGACGGTAGCAAAGGGAACAGTCTGTGGCTTGGGTGGCTTGAGTCTTTGGCAATTTTTAGGGCCTTCCTCTGACACTGCCTGGTATAGAGGTCCTGGGTAGCAGCGAGCTCGTCCCAAGTGATGTACTGGGCTATCCACACCATCCTCTGTAGCGCTTTGCGGTCAAGGGCGGTGCATTTGCCATACCAAGCAGTGATGCAGCCTGTCGATGGTGCAACTGTAGAATGTTTTTGAGGATCCGAGGGCCAAATCTTTTCAGCCTCCTGAGGTGTGGACCTTGTTAAGGTTCTTATTGACGTGGAGTTCTCAACCCGCTCCACTATCCACTCATCTTTTCAGTCTCCTGAGAGGGAATAGGCTTTGTCGTGCCCTCTTTTTTACATTTACATTTTAGTCATTTAGCAGACGCTCTTATCCAGAGCGACTTACAGTTAGTGAGTGCATACATTTTCCATACTGGCCCCCCGTGGGAAACGAACCCACAACCCTGGCGTTGCAAGCGCCATGCTCTACCAACTGAGCTACAGGGGACCCTGTACAGAGAACAAGTTAATTATCTCACATCTCTGAAAATATGTGTAATGTTGTACTTCTTGTTCACAACATTTATGCTACTTTTACACAATGGTTACGACTCAAATGGAGTTTCCCATCTCCTCAAAAGTATCTCTGACGCTGCATATGTCGGCTCAATCGGAAATTATCTTTACATTTTAACACAGATCTTCTGCGATATGGACTGAATCCAGCAACTATATTTTTACAGTGTACAATTCACAACAGCACATAAATAAACACAATAAACTGTGCACAAACACAAAATGTATTTAACCATTTTTTACATATCTCTTGATTTGCCTGACAGACACTGACCATCTATCAATTTGCTGTGAATTCAGACTGAAAGAGGAGATAATTACAGATTTCTGTAACTGTAGTGGTCTGTTGCATCTAGGAATTTGTGGTGCGTTATCTAGCATGAATGTAATGTTTGGTCCTTGAGGGGAACAAGATTTACATTTTTATTTATCATTATCAATATTGTCAGTTAGCATTGCTGGGTTACAGTTTTGGTCAATTCAATAAATAGTTGTATGCAAATACAAAGAATGATAACATTTCAATCAATAGCATAACAGAGAGGACTTATGTTGAATGTTTTACTCTATAAATAGCTTTTTATAAGGTTGCTTCCCTTGAGAACTTGAAATAGAGTGTGTGTGTATAATCTTCTGATGCTGCAGGGGAATTTATGTCACCATGTACTCCTGCCGCTTGTTGAGTCTGACCTGGCAGAGTGACACCGCCCCCACTGCAACATAGATGGCTGCTGCAATGAAGCAGTTGATGCCCACCTGGTTGTAGAGTCCATAGATGGTTCCCGGTGGGTTCTTATCATTGCGGATGTCCTCCTCAGTGAAGGGCACATCCTCAATCAGCACAGCAGACTTTGCACTGAAGAAGATCACCAACATGATGACTCCCCATATGCTGATCACTATTCCACAAGCGGCCATTTTCGGACCGCAGAATAAAAGAGATGGCATTCTTCTAGTTGATCTTTCCTACCAAAATATAGAATTTCGATACACTAATCGAGCCACTCTTCACGATTGTCTTGGTGTGTTTGGACCATGATAGTTTGTTGGTGATGTGGACACCAAGGAACTTGAACCTTTCAACCTGCTCCACTACAGCCCCGTCGATGTGGATAGGGGCGTGCTCTCCCCTCTTTTTCCTATAGTCTACGATCAGCTCCTTTGTCTTGCTCACATTGAGGGAGAGGTTGTTGTCCTGTCACCACACGGCCAGGTCTCTGACCTCCTCCCTATAGGCTGACTCATCGCTGTAGGTTATCAGGCCTACTACCGTCGGGTTGTCAGCAAACTTGATGATGGAATTGGAGTCATGGGTGAACAGGGAGTACAGGAGGGGACTAACACATGCCTTTGGGGCCCCCGTGTTGAGGATCAGTGTGGCGTAGGTGTTGTTGCCTACCCTCACCACCTGGGGTCGGCCCGTCAGGAAGTCCAGGATCCAGTTGGAGAGGGAGGTGTTAAGTCCCAGGGTCCCTTGGAAGGGACTCTGGTGTTGAACGCTGAGCTGTAGTCTATGAACAGCATTCTCACATAGTTATATCCCCTCTAGTCCAGGTGGGAAAGGGCAGTGTGAAGTGGGATTGAGATTGCGTAATCTGTGGATCTGTTGGGACGGTATGTGAATGTATTGGGTCCAGGCTGTCTGGGCTGATGGTGTTGATGTGTGTCATGACCAGCCTTTCAGAGCACTTCATAATTCTAGATGTGAGTGCTACGGGGCGATTGTCATTTAGGCAGGTTACCTTGGAGATCTTGGGAACAAGTCATGGCTGGGTTTCTTTTTGTAGTCCGTTATCGGCTGCGAACCACAAACGACGAGTGTCGGAGCCAGTGAAATAGGATTCCACCTTCACCTCCTATATTGTCCCGTTCCCTGTAAGCGGTAACTCTAGCCTTTAGCCCAGCGTGGATATTGCCTGTAATCCATGGTTTTTGGTTTGGATAAGTTCGTCACTGTGGGGGATGACGTTGTCTATGAAGCCCGTGACTGATGTGGTAAACTACACAATGCTATCAGTTGAATCCCGGAACATATCCCAGTCTTTACCAGCAAAACAGTCCTATAGCCTCGCGTCTGCTTCATCCAACCACTTCCGTGTTGAGCGCATCATTGGTACTTCCTGTTTGAGCTTTTGTTTATAAACAGGAAGGAGGAGAATGGAGTCATTGTCAGATTTGCCGAAGGGAGGATGAGGGAGGGCCTTTTATGCGTTTCTGTGGGTAGAATAATAGTTTTAGCGCCCCTAGTGGTAGAAGTGAGTAGACGGTTTTAAATCTCCCCGAGTTAGTCTCCACCTGCCAGAAACACTGCCTCTTGTTTGTTTATGACCCCATACGGTTTGTTGAGTGCCAGAGTGGTGTTGGCTTGGGGAGGGATGTAGACAGCCGTGATGATTACAGACGAGAACTCTCTTGGTAGATAACAGGGTCTGCAGCTTACCATGAGGTATTCTATATAAGGTGAACAAAAGCTTGAGATTTCCTTCACACTTGAAGCAGCACACCAGTTGTTATTCTCCGAAGCCTCTGGAGAATCCACCAAGTACTATGTGCATACCATCACCACCCAGCCACGTTTCAGTAAGACGCATAATATTGCAGCTTTTCAAGTCTCTCTGATAGGAGAATCTCGAATGAAGCTCATCCATCTTATTCTCGAGTGACTGGACATTTGCCAGTAGAATGGAGGGGAGCGCCGTTCGGTTTTCTCTTCACCTCAATTTCACCAGGACTCCACCTCGTCCCCCGTGTCTACGCCTGCGGCGTTTTGGCCCATGGAACAAAGGCATAGGGGAAGGTATGAACAGTGGAACAGCTGAGTCGGAGTTGAAGTCTTATTTGAAGTCTAAATCGAGGTTAGTAACTGTCGATCTGATGTCCAGAAGTGCTTGGTGGTCACGTGATAATAGTTTGAACTTTCTGTACAAATAAAGTCAAGATAAACATGATAAAGGTCACTAAATAACAAAGATGGTTGGAACTCGTAAGACGCCGCCCTTCTCTGCCGGTGCCATCTTATTGTAGGCTAGTATCTGAGACCTGAAGTCTTGTGCTGCTGTCACTCCTGGGGGAGGTCCTAATGCTGATTGTGTTCCCTAGTTACCATAGTTACCGTGCTCCCTGCCTCCCTAGTTCCCCAGAGAGTGCTTGAGGCATAGAAATATAATGAATAGCACTGGCTTGGAAGCTCTAACCCTGGCAACCCTAACCCTGGCAACCCTAACCCTAACCCACTGGCTTGGAAGCTCTAACCCTTTTTATATTTCAACTTCAATGGGGTAAGGACGTCCAAAGGATCCAAGATAGCACAGACATTAAACTCATGGGTACACTCACAATGGCTGCCTGGTATTCTGATGCAATAATTTCCACGGTAATGTGGAATGTTCAATCAACTGATGCTGGATTGCCATGGTAATGTGGAATGTTCAATCAACTGATGCTGGATTGCCATGGTAATGTGGAATGTTCAATCAACTGATGCTGGATTGCCATGGTAATGTAGAACAGGGGTTCCCAAACTCTTTCACTCGGGGGGGGGGGGGGGGCCCTTCCAGCATTGGGGAACAACTTCTATTTCTATGGGCTAGTTGATCTGGACATTTCTGACCAGTTATAAATATCTCTCTAAGGTCTGTAATGACTGACATGACAAGAGGAACTGATGATCCACGACCCAATATAGAAATGGCACCTTGTGCATTCTACTAGTTACAACTTTCAACAGTAAGTTTAAATCCGGGCTGAGTTACTTCAAAAAATATATATAACATTTTTAGTTTTTTGGGGGGGACGCCCCACAGTTTTGGAACCATTGATGTAGAATGTTCATTCAAATGATGCTAACTGATGTGGCTCATGCAATGGAATGTATTTTCTTTTATATATCAGTTGAGTTGACTCAACAAATCACAGCACAGATTGAAGGGTACACTTCCTGCTTTTACTTCCTGGCATGGGTACACTCAAAATGGCTGCCCATTATGCCATCATTGACTTGAATGCGGATTCCTGTTCTATTCATATGGCTTGAGGAACCACAGTGGCCTGGTGCACCCACACAGAGCAACCTGTTGCCATAGTAATGGGAGAAATGCATGTCTGCCTCCCAACATTAGAGTCCAGCGTTTAAACCCCCCATAAGCATACAGACCCCGAGAGCCAATCAGAAGACCCAAGGTGCCGGATTACTGAAAGGGGGCTGGCTCTGAAAACAGCTCCCGTCACCCTCCTCTTTCTCTCCACCCTCCTTCTCCTTTCAGGGGTAAAGCCCCATAATCCCCAGGAGATCTATCCTGGCTGGGCTGAAACACACTGACTGACTGGCTGGTGGCCGTGGAAGTCTCCGTGTTAAACGTAGACTCAGCGATATGACTTAGATGCAGAAAGTAAACAGCATAGTGGGTCAATTTCCACAACAAATCAAATTGTACTGGTCACATAAACAAAAGGTGTAGATTTTAAGGGAAATGCTATGAGCCCTTTCCCAACAGTGCAGAGTTAAAAAGTAAGAAGATTGTCAAATAAAATTGTAACCCAATAGATAATAATGAGGCTATATACAAGGAGTAGCCGGTACCGAGTCAATGTGCTGGGGTAGGTAGGGGTAATAGTCACTAGGCAACCAGGATAGATCATCACAGTGGTGTAAAGTACTTAAGGAAAAATACTTTATAGTACTTTCACCTTTACTTGAGTAATTTTCTATTAAGGTATCTTTACTTTTACTCAAGTATGACAATTGGGTACTTTTTCCACAACTGGATAATCACCAGAGTAGCAGCAGCGTATGTGAAGAGTGAAAGTATGTGTGTGTGGCGTCAATATGCGTGTGTGTGTTTTGTGTGTGAGCGTACAGTAACGTAGTGTGTGTGTGTGTGTGTGTGTGTGGGTAGAGTCCAGTGAGTGTGTGGGTAGAGTCCAGTGTGTGGGTAGAGTCCAGTGAGTGTGTGGGTAGAGTCCAGTGTGTGGGTAGAGTCCAGTGAGTGTGTGGGTAGAGTCCAGTGAGTGTGTGGGTAGAGTCCAGTGAGTGTGTGGGTAGATGTCCAGTGAGTGTGAATCTTGGTAGAGTCCAGTGAGTGTGTGGGGTAGAGTCCAGTGAGTGTGTGGGTAGAGTCCCAGTGAGTGTGTGGGTAGAGTCACAGTGAGTGTGTGGGTAGAGAATCTTCCATTCTCTCCAGTGAGTGTGTGGCTTCCTGTCGAAGGTAGAGTCCAGTGAGTGTGTGGGTAGAGTGCCAGTGAGTGTGTGGGTAGAGTCCAGTGAGTGTGTGGGTAGTACAGTCCAGTGAGGTGTGTGGGTAGAGTCCAGTGAGTGTGTGGGTAGAGTCCAGTGAGTGTGTGGGTAGAGTCCAGTGAGTGTGTGGGTAGACTGGTCCAGGGTTACTCCTTGTGTGTGGGTAGAGTCCAGTGAGTGTGTTGGGTACTGAGTCCAGTGAGTGTGTGGGTAGAGTCCAGTGAGTGTGTGGGTAGAGTCCAGTGAGTGTGTGGGTAGAGTCCAGTGAGTGTGTGGGTAGAGTCAGTGTGTGGGTAGAGTCCAGTGAGTGTGTGGGTAGAGTCCAGTGAGTGTGTGGGTAGAGTCAGTGAGTGTGTGGGTAGAGTCCAGTGAGTGTGTGGGTAGAGTCCGGTGAGTGTGGGTAGAGTGCCAGTGAGTGTGTGGGTAGAGTCCAGTGTGTGGGTAGAGTCCAGTGAGTGTGTGGGTAGAGTCTAGTGAGTGTGTGGGTAGAGTCCAGTGAGTCGGTGTGGGTAGAGTCCCAGGGTGTGAGGGTAGAGTCCAGTGAGTGTGTGGGTAGAGTCCAGTGAGTGTGTGGGTAGAGTCCAGTGAGTGTGGGTAGAGTCCAGTGAGTGTGTGGTAGAGTCCAGTGAGTGTGTGGGTAGAGTCCAGTGAGTGTGTGGGTAGAGTCCAGTGAGTGTGTGGGTAGAGTCCAGTGAGTGTGTGTGGGTAGAGTCCAGTGAGTGTGTGGGTAGAGTCCAGTGAGTGTGTGGGTAGAGTCCAGTGAGTGTGGGTAGAGTCCAGTGAGTGTGTGGGTAGAGTCCAGTGAGTGTGTGGGTAGAGTCCAGTGAGTGTGTGGGTAGAGTCCAGTGAGTGTGTGGGTAGAGTCCAGTGAGTGTGTGGGTAGAGTCCAGTGAGTGTGTGGGTAGAGTCCAGTGAGTGAGTGTGTGGGTAGAGTCCAGTGAGTGTGTGGGTAGAGTCCAGTGAGTGTGTGGGTAGAGTCCAGTGAGTGTGGTGGGTAGAGTCCAGTGAGTGTGTGGGTAGAGTCCAGTGAGTGTGTGGGTAGAGTCCAGTGAGTGTGTGGGTAGAGTCCAGTGAGTGTGTGGGTAGAGTCCAGTGAGTGTGTGGGTAGAGTCCAGTGAGTGTGTGGGTAGAGTCCAGTGAGTGTGTGGGTAGAGTCCATTGAGAGTGTGGGTAGAGTCCAGTGAGTGTGTGGGTAGAGTCCAGTGAGTGTGTGGGTAGAGTCCAGTGAGTGTGTGGGTAGAGTCGGTGCAAGACAATTAAGATAAATAAATAACGCCCCACCCAGCAGACTGTCGACCAATCGCGTTCACGTTGTCATGGTGCGTCACGCGGTTGCTAAGATAGTCACGCAATCCCTTCTCAAAGTCGGTGTATATGTCCAGAAATTGTATTGGTCACATGCGCCGAATACAACAGGTGCAGACATTACAGTGAAATGCTTACTTACAGCCCTTAACCAACAGTGCATTTATTTTAAACAAAAAAAGTAAAAAATAAAACAACAACAAAGAAAGTGTTGAGAAAAAAAGAGCAGAAGTAAAATAAAATAACAGTAGGGAGGCTATATATACAGGGGGGTACCGTTGCAGAGTCAATGTGCGGGGGCACCGGCTAGTTGAGGTAGTTGAGGTAATATGTACATGTGGGCAGAGTTAAAGTGACTATGCATAAATAATTAACAGAGTAGCAGCAGCGTAAAAAGGATGGGGTGGGGGGGCAGTGCAAATAGTCTGGGTAGCCATGATTAGCTGTTCAGGAGTCTTATGGCTTGGGGGTAGAAGCTGTTGAGAAGTCTTTTGGACCTAGACTTGGCGATCCGGTACCGCTTGCCGTGCGGTAGCAGAGAGAACAGCCTATGACTAGGGTGGCTGGAGTCTTACCAGAGGCTGCTATTCTGTCCTGCCGATGCAGTGTATAACCCGCCAGCTGTATGTTATTCATGTCTTCGTTCAGCCACGACTCGGTGAAACATAAGATATTACAGTTTTTAATGTCCCGTTGGTAGGATATACGTGCTTGTAGTTCGTCCACTTTATTATCAAGCGATTGTAAATTGGCCAATAGTATCGATGGCAAAGGCAGATTAGCCACTCGTCGCCGGCTCCTTACCAGGCACCCCGATCTCCTTCCGCGATATCTCCTTTTCTTTCTACTGTGAATGACGGGGATGAGGGCCCTGTCGGGTGTCTGGAGAAAATCCCTCTCGTCCGACTCATTAAATCAAAATTATTCGTCCAGTTCAAGGTGAGTAATCTCTGTTCTGATGTCCAGAAGCTATTTTCGGTCATAAGAGACGGTAGCTGCAACATTATGTACAAAATAAGTTACAAACAATGTGAAAAAACACACAAAATAGCACGGTTGGTTAAGAGTCCATAAAACGGCAGCCATTCTACCATTAGTTGATTTAGCCTTCTCCTGCTCCTTAACTCCCAATCACTGTCTACCTCACAGGGTTTGATGCTCAGACTAAGCCAACCACATTCCCAGCTAGCTTGTTGTTTCAAATCAAACTGGAACATTACTCCATTTGGACCTCATCCACCCACATAACTCACTGTACTTCACTTTTGAGAGAATGTTTCTGTTAAAACCAGGGAATGCTGTGAACTGTCTGCCTGGTTGTGTTTTGAACAGCTCTGCCTCCCTGACAACCTCCAAGGGCTAGAATGTCCCCGGTCTGACGAGCGTCATGATGGACGCCACTACACTTTGATGCTCTAAGTGAAGATGTGTGTTTGTATTGTGCAGAGCTCACTTGAAAAAGAGACTTTGGCTGTTACCATATGCCTTGTAGAACAGAGTTACAGTGTATAACCTCAACATCTCCCTCCTTCATTGCATTCTGCATGTTGGACAGGAAGAAGCCGAAGCTGAGTCTTGCCTCGTTATGTTGTTTTTCGTGGTCCCCGTCACTAGACCCAGGGCGTATTCATTAAGGAAACCGTTTACCGTTTAAGAACCAAAAGGATGCAAATGGAGCGAAACGGGGAGGGACCTACCTCAATGTGTTCAATAGAAACTCTCCGTTTGGAGTAAACGGTTTCTGTTGTAAAACATTTTGTAACAGACAAAACATTTTGAAACAGAATTGGCATAATGATTACACCCCTGGGATGTATTCATTATGGAAACCATTTACCGTTTAAGAAACAAACGTAAGCAAACAGTAAAACGAGAGTGTTGTATTGGACTAACTGTAGCTCAGTTGGTAGAGCATGGCGCTTGCAACGCCAGGGTTGTGGGTTCGTTTCCCACGGGGGGCCAGTTGGTAGAGCATGGCGCTTGCAACGCCAGGGTTGTGGGTTCGTTTCCCACGGGGGACCAGTATGAAAAATGTATGCACTCACTAACTGGAAGTCACTCTGGATAAGAGCGTCTGCTAAATGAATAAAATGTAAAAATGACTAATTCCGGTAAGTCCCTCCCCGTTCCGTTTGCTTTCGTTTAAGAAACGTTTTGCAACAGAATCGGCGTAATGAATACACCCCTGGTTGCATCTGGCATTGAATCTACTACCAAGTCATTATGTTTTTTCTCATGGTTCTCCTTGCTTTCCTGTATGTGTAGACATTTCTGCAGCTTGGCTGGGAGAGGTTGGCATCTGGACGTATTTCTGACATCGGTTGTAATGTCAGTGATGTCACCAAACATAACGAATCTGTCCACGATTTGTGACAGGCATGTAGCCAGCTCCTCTTTATGTCAAGTGAAGTGAACCGCTACTGGTCGGGAAGGAAATCGAATAGAATTCATAGAAGGAAATCAGTCAATTGAAATAAATAAATTAGACCCTAATCTATGGATTTCACATGACTGTGCAGGGACACAGCCATGGGTGGGTTTTGGAGGGCATAGGCCACCCACTTGGGAGGGCCTGGCCGGGTCACACATGGTCTGCGGTTGTGAGGCCAGTTAGACGTACTGCCAAATTCTCTCAAACGATGTTTGGAGGCGGCTTATGGTAGATAAATGAACATTAAATTATCTGGCAACAGCTCTGGTGGAAATTCCTGCAGTCGGCATGCCAATTGCACGCTCCCTCAAAACTTGAGACATCAGTGGCATTGTGTTGTGTGACAAAACTGCACATTTTAGTTCTCGACCCGTCCCATTTTCTTGACTACCAGTGGAGATAGCTGGTAAATCAAGCTTTTGCTGAATCCAGTCGGGAGAAGAGCGAAATCATCTTCTCCCCCGAGAAAATCCTTCAATGCAGTTATTTGCTGTTCTTCCAATGAAGTTCTGCCCTCCAGTTCTATAGAAGCATCAACACCTCCTCCAGCAGCCGCTTCAGTGCCTTCGGAAAGTATTCAGACCCCTTTACTTTTTCCACATTTTGTTACGGAACAGCCTTATTCTAAAATTGTCTTCTTGGGTATGACGCTACAAGCTTGGCACACCTGTATTTGGTGAGTTTCTCCCATTCTTCTCTGCAGATCCTCTCAAGCGCTGTCAGGTCGGATGGGGTCTCTCCAGATGTTCGATTGGGTTCAAGTCTGGGCTCTGGCTGGGCCAATCAAGGACATTCAGAGACTTGTCCCGAAGCCACTCCTGCGTTGTCTTGGCTGTGTGCTTAGGGTCGTTGTCCTGTTGGAAGGTGAACCTTTGCCCCAGTCTGAGGTCATGAGCGCTCTGGAGCAGGTTTTCATCAAGGATCTCTCTGTACTTTGCTCTGTTCATCTTTCCCTCGATCCTGACTAGTCTCCCAGTCCCTGCCGCTGAAAAACATCCCCACAGCATGATGCTGCCATCACCATGCTCCAGGTTTCCTCCAGACTTGACACTTGGCATTCAGGTTAAAGAGTTAAATCTTGGTTTCATCAGACCAGATAATCTTGTTTCTCATGGTCAGAGTCCTTTAGTCCTTTACCTCCAAGTGGCCTTTTGGCAACCGTCTCCTCTACCAAGGTGGGCTGTCATGTGCTTTTACGAGGAGTTCGGCTTCCGTCAAAAATGTATGCACCACTCTACCATAAAAGGCCTGATTATTATTATTATTATTGATTGGTGGAGTGCTGCAGAAATAGTTGTCCTTCTGGAAGGTTCTCCCATCTCCACAGATGAACTCTGGAGCTCTGTCAGAGTGACCATCGCGTTCTTGGTCACCTCCCTGACCAAGGCCCTTCTCCCCCGATTGCTCAGTTTGGCTGGGCGGCCAGCTCTAGGAAGAGTCTTGGTGGTTCCAAACTTCTTCCACTGTGTTCTTGGGGACCTTCAATGCTGTGGGACCTTATATAGACAGGGGTGTGCCTTTCCAAATTATGTCCAATCAATTTAATTTACCACAGGTGGACTCCAATCAAGTAGTAGAATCATCTCAAGGATGATCAATGGAAACAGGATGCACCTGAGTTCAATTTCAAGTCTCATATCAAAGGGTCTGAATACTTACGTAATTAAGGTATTCCTATTTGCCAAAATTTCTAAAAACCTGTATTTGCTATGTCATTATGGGGTATTGTGTGTAGATTGAGGAATTATTTTATTTAATCCATTTTAGAATACGGCTGTAACGTAACAAAATGTGGAAAAATTAATAATTTCCGAATGCACTGTAGGTGCTTCTCGTTGACGTGAACCAAACCACCCCCACAGATTATCAGAGGACGCTGATTGGTCCAGCCATATGGTGGATGGAAGGGAGGGGCTCGAGCGGTTGTGAATCTGGTCGTTGTGGTCTGACTGTATCCGTGTAACAGAATGTTAGCTCCCAAGACCAGGATGGTTCGTACGGGGCGCCAGTTGGGGAACCTTAGAGCCTACGTGTTATAACCTGTTCATGATGTCACCTAGATCAGTGGTTCCCAAACTGGGTTCTGCAGTGGGTACACGGCCAGATCTTTTTTTATTTACATTTTTAATTGTATAAGTATTGCTAGCATGAACAAATTTGGCCAATAGGTCTGTGGAAGAAGTTTAGAGGGTGCAATACAATATAATATAATATTATTCATCTACAATATACCCTTAGATGCACAACAGGGCCTGGGATCCACAGTACTCCGTCAATGATCCAGTTTTCCCCAAAACATTGTTTGGAACATAAATGCACTAATTTAAGTTTTATTTTTTGAGGGTACCTTTTACCCCTTTTTCTCCCCAATTTCGTGATATTCAATTGTCCTATCGCTGCAACTCCCGTACGGACTCGGGAGAGGCGAAGGTCGAGAGCCATGCGTCCTCCAAAACACGACCCTGCCAAGCCACACTGCTTCTTGACACACTGCCCGCTTAACCCGGAAGCCAGCCACACCAATGTGTCAGAAGAAACACTGTACAACTGGTGACCGAAGTCATGCTCGCATGCGCCTGGCCCGCCACAAGGAGTCACTAGAGCGCGATGGGACAAGGACATCCCCTGACCCAGACGACGCTGGGCCAAACCCTCCCTGACCCAGACGACGCTGGGCCAAACCCTCCCTGACCCAGACGACGCTGGGCTAATATGTGCGCCGCCTCATGGGTCTCCCGGCTGCGACTCAGCCTGGGATTGAACCCGGGTCTGTAGTGACGCCTCTAGCAGTGCGATGCAGTGCCTTAGACTGGGATTGAACCCGGGTCTGTAGTGACGCCTCTAGCAGTGCGATGCAGTGCCTTAGACTGGGATGAACCTGGGTCTGTAGTGACGCCTCTAGCAGTGCGATGCAGTGCCTTAGACTGGGATTGAACCTGGGTCTGTAGTGACGCCTCTAGCAGTGCGATGCAGTGCCTTAGACTGGGATTGAACCTGGGTCTGTAGTGACGCCTCTAGCAGTGCGATGCAGTGCCTTAGACTGGGATTGAACCTGGGTCTGTAGTGACGCCTCTAGCAGTGCGATGCAGTGCCTTAGACTGGGATTGAACCTGGGTCTGTAGTGACGCCTCTAGCAGTGCGATGCAGTGCCTTAGACTGGGATTGAACCTGGGTCTGTAGTGACGCCTCTAGCAGTGCGATGCAGTGCCTTAGACTGGGATTGAACCTGGGTCTGTAGTGACGCCTCTAGCAGTGCGATGCAGTGCCTTAGACTGGGATTGAACCTGGGTCTGTAGTGACGCCTCTAGCAGTGCGATGCAGTGCCTTAGACTGGGATTGAACCTGGGTCTGTAGTGACGCCTCTAGCAGTGCGATGCAGTGCCTTAGACTGGGATTGAACCTGGGTCTGTAGTGACGCCTCTAGCAGTGCAATACAGTGCCTTAGACTGGGATTGAACCTGGGTCTGTAGTGACGCCTCTAGCAGTGCGATGCAGTGCCTTAGATCGCTGTGCCTCTCGAGAGGCCACTGTAATTTAAGTTTAAACTGCAAAATTGTCTCTGCCTCGTGGGAAAATGTGTAGAGTTGCAGGAAATTAGCTTTAAAATGGCAAAGTTTTCTGTCCTATGTGAAGAGGGGGGCCTTTAAAGTGTTCTTTCGCAGGGACCGAGACTTGAGTCGTCTGGCCATGCACTCCAGCAGTATTAGTAATACTCCTTGTATGCTATTTCTATCACACCACTCCAACAGTGTTGGAATTGAGTTCAGATTTTCAGGGGGATGAAGTTGCTATCACAAAAGGGGTCCCCGGTAGGGACGTCATGGAATTTTGGATGATGGTGATTTGCCTAAGCAACCAAAAACGGGTTTGTTTCAGAAAGGAGCAACAAAGTTTAATCACATTGTAAAGAGTCCATGTTACCGCGGAAACAGACCAAATGCCCAGCGGGCCGTCCCGGCTTCAGTCAGCTGTTCCTTCTACAAAAACAAACAAAACATTTATTTTATTTTCATGACGGTCTTAATCCATAATAGTTGGTTCCACGATTATACGGTTATTGTGCCAGGCCTAGTCCCTCCCGCGCTTAGATTTATCATTTGTTAGGTTTGTTAAAATAGAGCCCTACGTGTAGTTTCAGCCTGTGTTCCTCCCCTGTTGGCAGGAATATGAGAATGGTGGATATAGTAGCTACAGGAAAAATACCCCCAGAGACTGATGTCCATGTGGCCAGGAGCTTTCTCACCAAGATATTACGAACTTCCATGAGGTATGCTTCCATTAGCTAGTTAGCCAATAGCATCCATCCCCCTTCCTCCTCCGCTAGCTATCATCCACTCAGACCTCTACCCATAATGCCATTCTACTGCTGTGTGGTAATATCATCATTCATTTACATTTACATTTTAGTCATTTAGCAGACGCTCTTATCCAGAGCGACTTACAGGAGCAATTAGGGTTAAGTGCCTTGCTCAAGGGCACATTTACGTCATTCCAACCATCAGTGTTCCTTCCTAGCTCAGCATCTCCCATGATTAGTCACCATTTTGTTTCGTGATTAGTGACCATTTTCTGTCCTTCATCAAGTAGTGTCATGGATCATGCTGTGAAATAGGGAGCCAATGTTCTTTTTAATCATGAGTTTTATAGACTCGTTCATGTTGAGGGCTTTCCATGGTTATCATAAACATTATCAGCCCATCTACACTGACCTCATGTCTTGTTAAATACTGCCTGTTGTGTTGTGGTGTTGATACTGCCTGTTGTGTTGTTGTGTTGATACTGCCCTGTTGTGTTGTTGTGTTGATACTGCCCTGTTGTGTTGTTGTGTTGATACTGCCCTGTTGTGTTGTTGTGTTGATACTGCCCTGTTGTGTTGATACTGCCCTGTTGTGTTGATACTGCCCTGTTGTGTTGTTGTGTTGATACTGCCCTGTTGTGTTGATACTGCCCTGTTGTGTTGATACTGCCCTGTTGTGTTGTTGTGTTGATACTGCCCTGTTGTGTTGTTGTGTTGATACTGCCCTGTTGTGTTGGTACTGCCCTGTTGTGTTGTTGTGTTGATACTGCCCTGTTGTGTTGTTGTGTTGATACTGCCCTGTTGTGTTGATACTGCCCTGTTGTGTTGTTGTGTTGATACTGCCCTGTTGTGTTGGTACTGCCCTGTTGTGTTGTTGTGTTGATACTGCCCTGTTGTGTTGATACTGCCCTGTTGTGTTGTTGTGTTGATACTGCCCTGTTGTGTTGATACTGCCCTGTTGTGTTGGTACTGCCCTGTTGTGTTGGTACTGCCCTGTTGTATTGATACTGCCCTGTTGTGTTGATACTGCCCTGTTGTGTTGTGTTGATACTGCCTGTTGTGTTGGTACTGCCCTGTTGTGTTGGTACTGCCCTGTTGTGTTGATACTGCCCTGTTGTGTTGTTGTGTTGATACTGCCCTGTTGTGTTGGTACTGCCCTGTTGTGTTGTTGTGTTGGTACTGCCCTGTTGTGTTGTTGTGTTGGTACTGCCCTGTTGTGTTGATACTGCCTGTTGTGTTGATACTGCCTGTTGATGCTGCCTGTTGATGCTGCCTGTTGATGCTGCCTGTTGTGTTGATACTGCCTGTTGATACTGCCTGTTGATACTGCCTGTTGTGTTGTGTCCTCATCACATGCATCACAGAATGAACCGTTTTAAAGGGTATGTTTTGATGTTTCACTGCATAAGTGTATCTGTTCGTTGTGTGATAGTCCTGTTGTTTGTGAGCCTGTTCTGATGTTTACTGTAACTGTGTGTTGTGTTACTGTAACTGTGTGTTGTGTTACTGTAACTCTGTGTTGTGTTACTGTAACTCTGTGTTACTGTAACTCTGTGTTACTGTAACTCTGTGTTGTGTTACTGTAACTCTGTGTTGTGTTACTGTAACTCTGTGTTGTGTTACTGTAACTCTGTTACTGTAACTGTGTGTTGTGTTACTGTAACTCTGTGTTGATACTGTGTTACTGTAACTCTGTGTTGTGTTTACTGTAACTCTGTGTTGTGTTACTGTAACTCTGTGTTGTTTACTGTAACTCTGTGTTGTGTTACTGTAACTCTGTGTTTGTGTTACTGCACTCTGTGTTGTGTTACTGTAACTCTGGGTTGTGTTTGTAACTCTGTTTTACTGTAACTCTGTGTTTGTGTTACTGTAACTCTGTGTTGTGTTACTGTAACTCTGTGTTGTGTTACTGTAACTCTGTGTTGTGTTACTGTAACTCTGTGTTGTGTTACTGTAACTCTGTTACTGTAACTGTGTGTTGTGTTACTGTAACTCTGTGTTGTGTTACTGTAACTCTGTGTTACTGTAACTCTGTGTTGTGTTACTGTAACTCTGTGTTGTGTTACTGTAACTCTGTGTTGTGTTACTGTAACTCTGTGTTGTGTTACTGTAACTCTGTGTTGTGTTACTGTAACTCTGTGTTGTGTTTACTGTAACTCTGTGTTGTGTTGTGTTACTGTAACTCTGTGTTGTGTTACTGTAACTCTGTGTTGTGTTACTGTAACTCTGTGTTGTGTTACTGTAACTCTGTGTTGTGTTGTGTAGTCAGTCAGCCAGTCACAGTAATGGAGGCCTGTTCATTTCTGCTTCCCAAGAGGACTTGGTCTAATCCAGTGCTTTTCTCCCTGTGGTCTCTCTCTCTCTCTCCCTCCCCCTCTCTCTCTCTCCCTCCCCCTCTCTCTCTCTCTCTCCCCCTCTCTCTCGCTCTCTCCCTCCCCCTCTTTCTCTCTCTCTCCCCCCCTCTCTCTCCCTCTCTCTCTCTCCCTCCCTCCCCCTCTCTCCCGCTCTCGCTCTCTCTCTCTCTCCCGCTCTCTCCCTCCCCCTCTCTCTCCTGCTCTCTCTCTCCCTCCCTCCCTCTCTCTCTCTCCCTCCCCCTCCCTCCCTCCCTCCCTCCCTCCCTCTCTCTCCCGCTCTCGCTCTCTCTCTCTCCCTCCCCCTCTCTCCCGCTCTCTCTCCCTCCCCCCTCCGTCCCCCCCTCTCCCGCTCTCTCTCCTCCCTCCCCCCTCCCTCCCCCCCTCTCTCCTCCCTCTCTCTCTCTCTCTCTCCCTCCCTCCCTCCCTCCCTCTCTCTCCCGCTCTCGCTCTCTCTCTCTCCCTCCCCCTCTCTCCCGCTCTCGCTCTCTCTCTCCCGCTCTCTCTCTCTCCCTCCCCCCCTCCCTCCCCCCCTCTCTCCCTCCTCTCTCTCTCTCTCTCTCTCTCTCTCTCTCTCTCTCCCTCCCTCTCCCTCTCTCGCTCTCTCCCTCTCTCGCTCTCTCCCCCCTCTCTCTCTCCCCCTCTCTCTCACCCCCTCTATCTCATCTCTAGGAGGAATGAAGCCGTAAGCAGGCCTCACTCCTGGCATGCCACCAAGTTCAACGAAAGCCAATCAGAGACTACCAAAACTCAGTCTCCACCCCTACCAGTCTGGCAGAGCAGATATGATGCAAGGTAACCCAGTGTTCAGGACCTACACATGCCCGCGACATTCAGGCCCTACACATGCCCGCGACATTCAGGCCCTACACATGCCCGCGACATTCAGGCCCTACACAGACATTCAGGCCCTACACATGCCCGCGACATTCAGGCCCTACACATGCCCGCGACATTCAGGCCCTACACATGCCCGCGACATTCAGGCCCTACACATGCCCGCGACATTCAGGCCCTACACATGCCCGCGACATTCAGGCCCTACACATGCCCGCGACATTCAGGCCCTACACATGCCCAGACATTCAGGCCCTACACATGCCCGCGACATTCAGGCCCTACACATGCCCGCGACATTCAGGCCCTACACATGCCCGCGACATTCAGGCCCTACACATGCCCGCGACATTCAGGCCCTACACATGCCCGCGACATTCAGGCCCTACACATGCCCGCGACATTCAGGCCCTACACATGCCCGCGACATTCAGGCCCTACACATGCCCGCGACATTCAGGCCCTACACATGCCCGCGACATTCAGGCCCTACACATGCCCGCGACAATCAGGCCCTACACATGCACGCGACATTCAGGCCCTACACATGCCCGCGACATTCAGGCCCTACACATGCCCGCAACATTCAGGCCCTACTCTACCCAGGCCCGATTGTTTCTGCCAAATTTAAGGCCGAAATCAGAAAATCTATTAGCTGCTTCTGTCTGTCACTTGCTTCCTTCGCGCAGCTCGCTCTGCATGCAGTCTGCTCATGGCGGCTCTGGGTCTGTGAGTATCCATAGCAACGGCTCCGCTTGGGCTGCTCTGCTCAATGAAGACCATTAGAGAGAGAAGTTAGCTGTGAACTACTTTTCATCTCTCTAAACTCAGACAAAACCCAAGGAACATTATTATTTTCTGTTAAACAATCTCTCCTGTCTTATATTTGACCAGGTTGAAGCACTTCTGACACCATGTTATGATCTTAGTCAGATATGACTGTACTGTGCAGCAGAGCACGAGCAAATGGCTCAGCTTCAAAATGTTAGTGATACCCGAGCCCTGCCGTACCCTAGTTATGGATGAAAAATAAAACCGGCCCTACCCGGCCCTAACCCCGATGTATAATGTCGGGGCCCGTCGGGCCCGGTCGGGGAGCAGAGCTCTAATCAGGCTCCGTGATCTGATACGTTTTACTGGGACTACTTTCCACTGGCCCACAACTTCAGGCTGTTGTTTCACAATGAGGCCAATAGTTATTCTGTAGGTCAATGCACTATGGACCTTTTTCACCGTTATTATACTGAGTTGTCCATACAAAGTGCATCAAATATTGTCAGTTTGTGTAGATCAGGGTTCTTCAATTCCGGTCCTGGAGGGCCGAAACACCTCTGTTTTTCATCCTCTCCTTCTAATCAGGGGCTAATTCAGACCTGGGACACCAGGTGAGTGCAATTAACTACCAGGTAGAAATAAAAATCAGAAGTGTTTCGGCCCTCCAGGACCGGAATTGAAGAACCCTGGTGTAGATAGTAGAATGTTGAGCTGGCTTGTAGAGGTTTTCTTGGGTCTAAAAAGTTGGACCCGATCAGGACCCGAGAACAATCAGACCCAAACCTGAATGGACCCGATGACAACCAGACCTAGACCCGACCCGTACCATAACGGGTCAGGGTCTAGACAAGATCCAATTGGGCTCGAGGGACAAAAAAATGAATGTTTATCAGCGAAGTTGCTCTTCTGGTTAACAAATATATCTTTATATGTTGGCTAGGCCTTCTATAAGTCAATAAATGCACCTTATTAGCATAAAATATGCTATAGGCTATGCAGAGCCGTGGGTCAGGTCCAATCAGGTCCAATCAGGTCCAATCAGGTCTATCAACTGTAGTTACAAAGACCTGATGACCATCCAACAGGACCTGACCTGGACCAGAGAGAAAAGTTCGAATTTTGGACGGGTCGGGTCTTGGGTATTGGGGTTGGGGTCGGGTCTTGGGTCTTGGGGTTGGGGTTGGGGTGGACCCGTGAAGACCTCTAACCTCTATAGCATTATGTAGGGCAACGGGCCTTTCAGGTTCTGTCCCAAATGGTACCCTATTCCTTACATATAGTGCACCACTTTCGACCAGACTCTGGTTAACAGTAGTGCACTGTATGGTGAATAGGGTGTGATTTGGGACAGAAGCCATATCTCCAAGCTAACAGCCCTCCTCCCCAGCTCCTCTACGAACCTCTCCTCGTCCGGCTGGGACCAGAACCAGACCAACCTACGGCGAGTATCAGACCAGTTCAGCTCTCTGGGCAGCATGGACAGTCTAGACGTCTCCCACCACCCCTACCCCCCAGGACACCTCACCCCGGTCAAGTCCAACACCAGCACAGAGCACCTGGGAGGGGGCAAGAGAGACTCAGCATACAGCTCCTTTTCCACCAGCTCTGGTACCCCCGACTACATCCTCTCTAAGAGCAATGCTGCCTCCACAGAGAACATGCTGTATGAGGTGAGCCAGTGGGAATCACGGGACAGCCCCAGGACAGAGGAGCAGACAGGGCCAGGCTCTTCCCACTCCTCCAGCTCTGCTAGGGCTAGCTGCGGTCCTGTCTGGCACGTTCCTGACAAGAAGAAGACCTCCGCTCCCTCTCCTCCTCCCCCACCGCCCGTACGCAGTGACAGCTTCGCTGCTACCAAGTCCCATGAGAAGGGTCTGGTTCTAGCCTATCCAGATGGACCTGGTGCTCACACCCAGCCCAAGTCCCATGAGAAGGGTCTGGTTCTAGCCTATCCAGATGGACCTGGTGCTCACACCCAGCCCAAGTCCCATGAGAAGGGTCTGGTTCTAGCCTATCCAGATGGACCTGGTGCTCACACCCAGCCCAAGTCCCATGAGAAGGGTCTGGTTCTAGCCTATCCAGATGGACCTGGTGCTCACACCCAGCCCAAGTCCCATGGTAAAGGACTGACCAAAGGGATGGACTCTGATAACTCACAGCGCACCAATGGCGCTCGGCGTAGCCATCACAACCTAGCCTCCAAGAACAACATGGTCCCTCCTTACATTTCACCAGAGAACTGTCATCAGAACCAGGTGAACTGTAACAAGCTGTACTCTCTATCCAGTAGTGATGTCAGGTTGGGGCAGCCTACCGACCTGCCCTGCCACCAGAGACAGCACAGTAATGAGAGCTCTCTCTACTCCCACCCCAGGACCTCATCTGTCCCCAAACAGCAGAACGCCAGCGGCTTCTACAGCAGCATGCAAGAGCTACCCACCAACTACAATACCCAGAACACCCAGCTCTACAGCCTGTCCCCAGACAGCACTGGAGACAGCCGGTACTACTGTGTGACGGCCAGACAGCCTGGTCAACTGGTCACTCAGGCCCAGCTGGTCAAGACTGACGAATGGAGGGGTGGAGTGGGCAGAGAGGAGGGTGTGGAGGGTGGAGGAGATAGGAAGTCACTCACTCCCCAGGGGTCAGGGGTCACCAAGGCTAAGTACCAGCCACCTACACCTCTCAACAACGACAGTAAGGGATATAGCAAACAGGATGACGGCTTCCGCCTCAAACAGCCAGCTACCATTTCTCCCTCTGCTGTATTGGACTCCTGTAGAGCCCAGCCCAGCGCTGAGGAGCAGCCAGGCCTGAAGAGGAACGGCAGCCAGACAGCAGAGCCCCACGATATGAGTTACCCCCCTAGAAGGCAGTCTCTGCAGCCCCTCCAGCAGGACACCATACACCGTCAAGAGATGCTGCCAGACCGCTCTACCACCAGACCCAGTCAAATCTGCCCTCAGACCACCAGCGGCCTCAGCAACTCAGGCCTCAGACCCAGAGACTGTTCCAGTCAGGAGACTGTAGATCTCTCCAGTAAACAGTGCAGGAGGAACGACCGGTTCGCCACCACCCTGAGGAATGAGATCCAGATGAGACGCGCCCAGCTGCAGAAGAGTGAGAGCGCTGCCTCCCTGAGTGGACCCTGTGAGGCGGAGGAGGACCATGAGGTGCCGGAGGTCTGGCGGCCCAAAAATACCACCTCTTCTTCAGATGGCTCCTTCACTTCCACCTATAAGGACCATCTGAAGGAGGCGCAGGCCCGCGTGCTGAAGGCCACCTCCTTTAGGAGGAGAGACCTGGAGCCTGTCCTTCTGGAGCACCCTGGGGCGGAGGCAGGATCCCTGCCTGTCTACCCCTCCTCTGGCCTGGGGAGGAGAGACAACTTTAACCCCCTGTCCAGCCTCTCTGAGGGCCTCCCAGCCAGGTCTGGCTCTGCCCAGAGTCAGGTGACCCGTATCGGAGGTAGGAAGCGTTTCACCACGGAGAAGAAGGTCCGGTGTTTCTCTGAGCCAGACAAAATCAACGAGGTGGGGGTGGAGGAGGAGCTGACCCTCCCTGAGGCTGCAGGCTCCTTGCTGAACCGACGCTCCACCGCCAGACCTGCTTTCACCAGATCACTCCCGAAAACTGCCCTGCCAGGCCCTGTCGAGGACTGTGGAGAGGGCAAGGAGAGATCCAGGGGTGATTCTAACATGTCCAGCAGCAGGAAGGAACTGAGAGAGACCAGGACTAGAGCTACCCCAGAGGGGGGTCAGGGACAGGACCACAGACAGCAGGCCCTCCTGGAGCTCCAGAGACTGGGGACCTTCGCTGAGTACGAGGCCACCTGGAACACCCAGAAGAAAGCAGCTGGGACCAGAGGCTCAGGACGCCCTCTCTCTGCTGATAACTTCCTGGATCCTGGAGGAGATGACCGGACCAAACCAGCCCCAGTCCACGAGAGGTCCCGATCCTCACCCTCCGCTGACTTCTATGACAAGGTGAGATCCTGGCAGTGTCTGACATGGCATCCTATTGTCTTTGTAGTGCACTGCTTTTGACAAGGGCCCGTAGATCTCTAAACTGAGTCATTGTCAAACTCATTGTGCTGGTTCAAATGTTCCTGCGTGTTATGACTTTACTCTCAGTTCAACATCTCTATGGGGAGGAGCTCTCTGCTCCATCACACCTGACAAGGCCAATGAAAAACATGCCTCGCTGGAAGCTCTGCCTTCCACAGGTGGTAACGCTGAGGCTCGGATTCATTCCTTAGATTTTTCGCTCTTCACCTTGAGCTAAGCAGAACGATTCGCACTACTAAAAATACATTTGGAACGTGATAAGAAAAGGACTAGGGTGGACTATCATAGGCTAGGTTGAAGAGTGATATCTTAGGCTAGGTTGAGGAGTGATATCATAGGCTAGGTTGAGGAGTGATATCTTAGGCTAGGTTGAGGAGTGATATCTTAGGCTAGGTTGGAGAATGATATCTTATGCTAGGTTGAAGAGTGATATCTTAGGCTAGGTTGAGGAGTGATATCATAGGCTAGGTTGAGGAGTGATATCATAGGCTAGGTTGAGGAGTGACATATTAGGCTAGGTTGAAGAATGATATCTTATGCTAGGTTGAGGAGTGATATCACAGGCTAGGTTGAAGAGTGATATCACAGGTTGAAGAGTGATATCTTAGGCTAGGTTGAGGAGTGATATCACAGGCTAGGTTGAAGAGTGATATCTTAGGCTAGGTTGAGGAGTGATATCACAGGTTGAAGAGTGATATCTTAGGCTAGGTTGAGGAGTGACATCATAGGCTAGGTTGAAGAATGATATCTTAGGCTAGGTTGAGGAGTGATATCATAGGCTAGGTTAAGGAGTGATATCTTAGGCTAGATTGAGGAGTGATATCATAGGCTAGGTTGAAGAGTGATATCTTAGGCTAGGTTGAGGAGTGATATCATAGGCTAGGTTGAAGAGTGATATCTTAGGCTAGGTTGAAGAGTGATATCATAGGCTAGGTTGAAGAGTGATATCTTAGGCTAGGTTGAGGAGTGATATCTTAGGCTAGGTTGAGGAGTGACATCTTAGGCTAGGTTGAGGAGGCTAGGTTGAGGAGTGATATCTTAGGCTAGGTTGAGGAGTGATATCTTAGGCTAGGTTGAGGAGTGATATCTTAGGCTAGGTTGAGGAGTGATATCTTAGGCTAGGTTGAGGAGTGATATCTTAGGCTAGGTTGAGGAGTGATATCTTAGGCTAGGTTGAGGAGTGATATCTTAGGCTAGGTTGAGGAGTGACATCTTAGGCTAGGTTGAGGAGTGATATCTTAGGCTAGGTTGAATAATGATATCTTATGCTAGGTTGAGGAGTGATATCACAGGCTAGGTTGAAGAGTGATATCTTAGGCTAGGTTGAGGAGTGACATCATAGGCTATGTTGAAGAATGATATCTTAGGCTAGGTTGAGGAGTGATATCATAGGCTAGGTTGAGGAGTGATATCTTAGGCTAGGTTGAAGAGTGACATCATAGGCTAGGTTGATGAGGAGTGATATCTTAGGCTAGGTTGAAGAGTGATATCATAGGCTAGGATGAAGAGTGATATCATAGGCTTGGTTGAAGAGTGATATCTTAGGCTAGGTTGAGGAGTGACATCTTAGGCTAGGTTGAGGAGTGATATCATAGGCTAGGTTGAGGAGTGATATCATAGGCTAGGTTGAGGAGTGATATCATAGGCTAGGTTGAGGAGTGATATCATAGGCTAGGTTGAAGAATGATATCTTAGGCTAGGTTGAGGAGTGATATCTTAGGCTAGGTTGAGGAGTGATATCTTAGGCTAGGTTGAGGAGTGATATCTTAGGCTAGGTTGAGGAGTGATATATTAGGCTAGGTTGAGGAGTGATATCTTAGGCTAGGTTGAGGAGTGACACTGGTGCATCTGTAAGAATGCAGGAATGATGGTTGAAGACGAGGTTTCCAGTTCTGGTTATTTATTAACCAACTAAAAGGTCAGAGCACAAGGACTCAGGAGCACATGGGGTGGGTCAGATGAAGATATGGAATGGCTTGTAAAGCTGAGAAGGTTGTGTGTGTTGTGGTTCTGGAGCAAACCTGACTGACCATAACTAGTAACAGGAGTACATGAAGTAGGTTATGCTATGTAGCTAGACAACAATACACAGCTAGGATAAGAGGATATAATGCCACAGGAGCTGCACTAAGCCAGTGCAAACAACTACTTGGACAGGTTACAATATTACAATGAAGGCTCTTACTCTAGTCAGCACAACACAACGCCCCATGCCACCATAAACGCTGAACAAACAAGCTGCTTAAATAGGAAGGAAGAGAAATGGGGATTATCAGAGGTCATGTGTGGTGAGTTGGGACGAGAGGGGCTTGTCCAGAGGGTAATTAGGGAATGGGTGAGATGGCCTGACCCTTCAGAAAAACGCGAGACTATCAAACTGTCCCATTGTGGTGGACGTTGCTCTCCCCTTTGGACGTCCAGTTTCTGTTTTCTTCGTTTTTTACCTACAAACCAATTCGTTATTCTTTGTGTTGTTGCTTAATGCCGGGTGTACACGACACAACTTTAAAAACCTGACATCGCTGAGCCTCACATTAAACAACCGTCTTTCCAACGTAGTGATGAACGATCTGGCACAGATGTGGGGGTCACATGATTAGGTTGTTAACGTAGCTAGAACGAGATGTGGGGGTCACACGCTGTCTCGCAAAATAATGTGATGGTGTGATTAGATTGTTAACGTAGCTAGAATGAGATGTGGCTCAAAGCAGCCTCATAAACGTTTTCAATCAGACATTCACGCTTGCCATACTGTTGAAACAAGGTCATCATCTCACTGGCTTCTTTTCTGGCAAGCTCTCATTGGCTATTGCTGATCACCGTTCTCAAAACTTGTCGTTGCACATCTCACACTACAAGACCATTGCAGATTTTGTGCCGATAAAATCAAACGTTTGAAAATATCAGGACGTCTGGGTCTGCTCAAAGACTGGATCGCTAGCCCTCAGATTGCGTCTCTGACCCTCTCACATTAAACAAGCTTCGGTGACGGCCGCGCACCCAGAGTAGGCAACGACATGGGGATTTTGTTGCCGATCTCAAAAACTTGTCAGGGACAGCTAAATCGGGGCCAAAATCATGTAGTGTACAGCCGGCTTAACCTGGCTATAGTAATGAGTAAGATGGCTAACGCAACCGTGCCCCCGGTCATGCTGTGCACCATATCACCCAAGGATACAACCGGTCTTGCTGTTCCACCATATCACCCAAAGATACAACCGGTCTTGCTGTTCCACCATATCACCCAAAGATACAACCGGTCATGCTGTTCCACCATATCACCCAAAGATACAACCGGTCATGCTGTTCCACCATATCACCCAAAGATACAACCGGTCATGCTGTGCACCATATCACCCAAAGATACAACCGGTCATGCTGTTCCACCGTATCACCCAAAGATACAACCGGTCTTGCTGTTCCACCATATCACCCAAAGATACAACCGGTCTTGCTGTTCCACCATATCACCCAAAGATACAACCGGTCTTGCTGTTCCACCAGGTACTCTTAAGCGTGTTTCCATATCACCCAAAGATACTCATGTTTGTTGTCTTGTATGTCTTGCTTGGTGTGTGCTCAGGCTGCCCTCACTCCAACCAGTTGGCGTGTGCATTGTCACCGGCTGCTTGGTGTTTCCAATAGTGACCATCCTCTCCGTGAGGCCTGTACCCCAGCTAAGTCGGAGTTGCAGAACGCGGGGATTTAGGTCTTTGCTCAAATGTCTGGTTTAGCCTTGGCTTTGAAGCGGTGCTACCTGTTAGATAGACTTTCTTCGGCTGGCTATGGGCTGATCAAGCTTGGCTACTAGCTTAGCGTAGACCTCATGGCTAACGTCAGCTAGCATACATAACTACCAGCAAATGAAGCTACTAGCTTTCCCCCGGTGTTGTGGCAACCCCACCCCTATTTCCATTCTCTTGGAGTTGTAGGGAGTGGATGAAGCGGGACGTGTGTGTGTGGTAGCACCCCCAGTGAGGAAGCAGCCCCCGGTAGCACCCCCAGTGAGGAAGCAGCCCCCGGTAGCACCCCCAGTGAGG
This sequence comes from Coregonus suidteri, assembly GCA_036851935.1. Taxonomy (NCBI): domain Eukaryota; kingdom Metazoa; phylum Chordata; class Actinopteri; order Salmoniformes; family Salmonidae; genus Coregonus; species Coregonus suidteri. The sequence goes on from CM072230.1 coordinate 797,995, forward strand.
AAGCAGCCCCCGGTAGCACCCCCAGTGAGGAAGCAGCCCCCGGTAGCACCCCCAGTGAGGAAGCAGCCCCCGGTAGCACCCCCAGTGAGGAAGCAGCCCCCGGTAGCACCCCCAGTGAGGAAGCAGCCCCCGGTAGCACCCCCAGTGAGGAAGCAGCACCCCCGGTAGCAGCCCCCCCAGTGAGGAAGCAGCCCCCCCAGTGAGGAAGCAGCCCCCCCCAGTGAGGAAGCAGCCCCCCCAGTGAGGAAGCAGCCCCCCCAGTGAGGAAGCAGCCCCCGGTAGCACCCCCAGTGAGGAAGCAGCCCCCGGTAGCACCCCCAGTGAGGAAGCAGCCCCCGGTAGCACCCCCAGTGAGGAAGCAGCCCCCGGTAGCACCCCCAGTGAGGAAGCAGCACCCCCAGTGAGGAAGCAGCACCCCCAGTGAGGAAGCAGCACCCCCAGTGAGGAAGCAGCACCCCCAGTGAGGAAGCAGCACCCCGGTAGCACCCCCAGTGAGGAAGCAGCCCCCCCGGTAGCACCCCCAGTGAGGAAGCAGCCCCCCCCGGTAGCAGCCCCCAGTGAGGAAGCAGCCCCCCCAGTGAGGAAGCAGCCCCCCCCCAGTGAGGAAGCAGCCCCCCCAGTGAGGAAGCAGCCCCCCCAGTGAGGAAGCAGCACCCCCAGTGAGGAAGCAGCCCCCGGTAGCACCCCCAGTGAGGAAGCAGCACCCCCCCCAGTGAGGAAGCAGCACCCCCAGTGAGGAAGCAGCCCCCGGTAGCACCCCCAGTGAGGAAGCAGCCCCCGGTAGCACCCCCAGTGAGGAAGCAGCACCCCCAGTGAGGAAGCAGCACCCCCAGTGAGGAAGCAGCCCCCGGTAGCACCCCCAGTGAGGAAGCAGCACCCCCAGTGAGGAAGCAGCCCCCGGTAGCACCCCCAGTGAGGAAGCAGCCCCCGGTAGCACCCCCAGTGAGGAAGCAGCCCCCGGTAGCACCCCCAGTGAGGAAGCAGCCCCCCCAGTGAGGAAGCAGCCCCCCCAGTGAGGAAGCAGCACCCCCAGTGAGGAAGCAGCACCCCCAGTGAGGAAGCAGCCCCCCCAGTGAGGAAGCAGCCCCCGGTAGCACCCCCAGTGAGGAAGCAGCCCCCGGTAGCACCCCCAGTGAGGAAGCAGCCCCCCCAGTGAGGAAGCAGCCCCCCCAGTGAGGAAGCAGCCCCCCAGTGAGGAAGCAGCACCCCCAGTGAGGAAGCAGCCCCCCCCAGTGAGGAAGCAGCCCCCCCAGTGAGGAAGCAGCCCCCGGGCATCTACCTTGGATAACCCCTGGAGCTTGTGGCACAGGTCTGAGTCGCCTCTGTTCCCTTCCAAAGAAACATTACTGTCACAACACTGACCCCAACGGGGAGGAGAAAAGAGAGGGGGGAGGAGAAAAGAGAGGGGGGAGGAGAAAAGAGAGGGGGGAGGAGAAAAGAGAGGGGGGAGGAGAATAGAGAGGGTCCCCTGTATCCCAGTTGGTAGAACATGGCGCTTGCAACGGCAGGGTTGTGGGTTCGTTTCCCACGGGGGGCCAGTATGGAAAATGTATGCACTCACTCACTGTAAGTCGCTCTGGATAAGAGCGTCTGCTAAATGACTAAAATGTAAATGTAAAAGAGAGGGGTGGAGAAAGAGGACGTAAGGAATATGCTATTGAGATTCTCCCAAGCAGTCAACTGCAGTCAAAACTTCATCACCTTTGATCACATGATTTTTGTAAAGTTCATGCAGTTGACATGTAGGCGCAAGTTCGGACAATTTTTATCCCCAGAATGCAACGCACTTTGAAAGGTGATGAGGACTTGACAAAAGAGATCCACTGGAACACACCCATACTGTAGGTCCTGAGTTTAGGGCGGACACGGTAAGCCAAACTGAGTACTTTAGGGCGGACACGGTAAGCCAAACTGAGTACTTTAGGGCGGACACGGTAAAGCCAAACTGAGTACTTTAGGGCGGACACGGTAAAGCCAAACTGAGTACTTTAGGGCGGACACGGTAAAGCCAAACTGAGTACTTTAGGGCGGACACGGTAAAGCCAAACTGAGTACTTTAGGGCGGACACGGTAAAGCCAAACTGAGTACTTTAGGGGGCGGACACGGTAAAGCCAAACTGAGTACTTTAGGGCGGACACGGTAAGCCAAACTGAGTACTTTAGGGCGGACACGGTAAAGCCAAACTGAGTACTTTAGGGCGGACACGGTAAAGCCGGTAAAGCCAAACTGAGTACTTTAGGGCGGACACGGTAAAGCCAAACTGAGTACTTTAGGGCGGACACGGTAAGCCAAACTGAGTACATTAGGGCGGACACGGTAAAGCCAAACTGAGTACTTTAGGGCGGACACGGTAAAGCCAAACTGAGTACTTTAGGGCGGACACGGTAAAGCCAAACTGAGTACTTTAGGGCGGACACGGTAAAGCCAAACTGAGTACTTTAGGGCGGACACGGTAAAGCCAAACTGAGTACTTCAGCCGTTACATGAGCTCCCTGTACCAGTCTCTATTACCCCAATTCCTTGGTGGGTTAGATTCCCACGGGGGCCAGTATGATAAATATAAAATAACGTATGCACTAACTGTAAGTCGCTCTGGATAAGAGCGTCTGCTAAATGACGTAAATGTAATGTAAATGTGTTCACAGGTTTAAAGGGGTATTTCTCCCCAGGGTGGGAGTAATAATACGAGCAACTCACTCTCTGTCCACAAGGGGGCACCACTCCCCCATAACTGGGACATTACTGGGATTCGTTGCTGATGCAGTCTGTAGTTCATAAAGAACGCAGATGGGGTCCATCTCCAACTAGGTGCTGTGGCACCGCTACCTATGACGCTTCCTCGGGTGATAACCTCCATGATCACGGGGTCCCCGGGTGATAACCTCCATGATCACGGGGTCCCCGGGTGATAACCTCCATGATCACGGGGTCCCCGGGTGATAACCTCCATGATCACGGGGTCCCCGGGTGATAACCCTCCGTGATCACGGGGTCCCCGGGTGATAACCTCCATGATCACGGGGTCCCCGGGTGATAACCTCCATGATCACGGGGTCCCCGGGTGATAACCTCCATGATCACGGGTTCCCCGGAGTCTATTTGTTGAATTTGTGCGTTCCAGTGCTGGGTGCCAGACGGCTACATCTTACCACCTAAGCGAGTGAAGCTTGTTGTGACAACAAGGCCAATCGGTGTACGTTACTGGTCGCCGGGGCCCAGGGTAGGCCAGGGTAGGCCATACCTTGGCACATAAACACAGTTGTTTCAACCCCAAGTTCCACGTGTTCACGGTGGTGAATGTGTTATCTCCCATATATGTGTGAGAGTTTCCCTCCATACCCCCAGACATTTTGTTGTCTAGCAGTCTGTCTCCGTCTCAACGCATTTCATTCCGGTGGGAATTAGATTCAGTTATGAATCGCACCTGTCTGATGATTCAGGTCTATCTATCCCTGTTCTGTTGGAGATGAGTCTCCACAGTAAAGGTTTTCCCTGGGGTCTATTTCTAATGGGTGTGTTCCAGTGCTGGGTGTTAGCCAGTCGCCTGGACGCATCTTACTACCTAAATAGAGTTCTTCAGTTCTTTCCTTCATGCCTACGGACCCTGGCTCTGTGGCAAGACCCTTTGTGATTGGCACAGGGTGCTCCCATGGGCGGGGTTGTATCCCGCTATAACGTTGGACGCACCCCTCCAGTGGGGAGCGTTGTACGAGGGCGGTTCAGTAAGTCAGTGGGTCGGTCCATATCTAATACCTGGAACGCCAGCTGGTGTTCTTGGCGCTCAGATGACAACGAGGGTCTCTCCTGGCATTGGCTTGCTCCCTCCTGTTGGACGGCAGGGTGCTCCCTCCTGTTGGACGGCAGGGTGCTCCCTCCTGTTGGACGGCAGGGTGCTCCCTCCTGTTGGACGGCAGGGTGCTCCCTCCTGTTGGACGGCAGGGTGCTCCCTCCTGTTGGACGGCAGGGTGCTCTCCCTCCTGTTGGACGGCAGGGTGCTCCCTCCTGTTGGACGGCAGGGTGCTCCCTCCTGTTGGACGGCAGGGTGCTCCCTCCTGTTGGACGGCAGGGTGCTCCCTCCTGTTGGACGGCAGGGTGTACTGTATTTTACAGGCTGACTCAGCCTCCACTGAGGAGGGTGGACCTGGAGAGTTTGTTGTTGTGAGGGAGTTCTGATTGGACATTTTGCACTGCTTTGGTGGAATTCTCCGCTCTCTCTAGCCTACATTCCTCTCTAATAATAATAATAATAATAATAATAATAATAATAATAATAGTAGTTCCTGTCTTGCGTTGTGTAGGCCTACAGTATTTAACATAGTAATAGGCAGGTTACTCTGGGTGTCAGTGTTGCAGGGACAGGAGAGGGTCGTTAGGCAGAGCTCAGTGGAGAGGGTCGTTGGAGAGGGTCGTTAGGCAGAGCTCAGTGGAGAGGGTCGTTGGAGAGGGTCGTTAGGCAGAGCTCAGTATAGAGGGTCGTTAGGCAGAGCTCAGTGTAGAGGATCGTTAGGCAGAGCTCAGTGGAGAGGGTCGTTGGAGAGGGTCGTTAGGCAGAGCTCAGTGTAGAGGGTCGTTAGGCAGAGCTCAGTGTAGAGGGTCGTTAGGCAGAGCTCAGTGGAGAGGGTCGTTAGGCAGAGCTCAGTATAGAGGGTCGTTAGGCAGAGCTCAGTGGAGAGGGTCGTTAGGCAGAGCTCAGTGGAGAGGGTCGTTAGGCAGAGCTCAGTATAGAGGGTCGTTAGGCAGAGATCAGTATAGAGGGTCGTTAGGCAGAGCTCAGTGGAGAGGGTCGTTAGGCAGAGCTCAGTGGAGAGGGTCGTTAGGCAGAGCTCAGTGGAGAGGGTCGTTAGGCAGAGCTCAGTATAGAGGGTCGTTAGGCAGAGATCAGTATAGAGGGTCGTTAGGCAGAGCTCAGTGGAGAGGGTCGTTAGGCAGAGCTCAGTGGAGAGGGTCGTTAGGCAGAGCTCAGTGTAGAGGGTCGTTAGGCAGAGATCAGTGTAGAGGGTCGTTAGGCAGAGCTCAGTGGAGAGGGTCGTTAGGCAGAGCTCAGTGGAGAGGGTCGTTGGAGAGGGTCGTTAGGCAGAGCTCAGTGGAGAGGGTCGTTAGGCAGAGCTCAGTGGAGAGGGTCGTTGGAGAGGGTCGTTAGGCAGAGCTCAGTGTAGAGGGTCGTTAGGCAGAGATCAGTGTAGAGGGTCGTTAGGCAGAGCTCAGAGAGGGTCGTTGGAGAGGGTCGTTAGGCAGAGCTCAGTATAGAGGGTCGTTAGGCAGAGCTCAGTGGAGAGGGTCGTTAGGCAGAGCTCAGTGGAGAGGGTCGTTAGGCAGAGCTCAGAGAGGGTCGTTAGGCAGAGCTCAGAGAGGGTCGTTAGGCAGAGCTCAGTGGAGAGGGTCGTTAGGCAGAGCTCAGTTGTAAAGGGTCGTTAGGCAGAGCTCAGTATAGAGGGTCGTTAGGCAGAGCTCAGTGGAGAGGGTCGTTAGGCAGAGCTCAGTATAGAGGGTCGTTAGGCAGAGCTCAGAGAGGGTCGTTAGGCAGAGCTCAGTATAGAGGGTCGTTAGGCAGAGCTCAGTGGAGAGGGTCGTTAGGCAGAGCTCAGAGAGGGTCGTTGGAGAGGGTCGTTAGGCAGAGCTCAGTATAGAGGGTCGTTAGGCAGAGCTCAGAGGGAGAGAGGGTCGTTAGGCAGAGCTCAGTGGAGAGGGTCGTTAGGCAGAGCTCAGAGAGGGTCGTTAGGCAGAGCTCAGAGAGGGTCGTTAGGCAGAGCTCAGTGGAGAGGGTCGTTAGGCAGAGCTCAGTGTAGAGGGTCGTTAGGCAGAGCTCAGTATAGAGGGTCGTTAGGCAGAGCTCAGTGGAGAGGGTCGTTAGGCAGAGCTCAGTGGAGATAGAGGGTCGTTAGGCAGAGCTCAGAGAGGGTCGTTAGGCAGAGCTCAGTATAGAGGGTCGTTAGGCAGAGCTCAGTGGAGAGGGTCGTTAGGCAGAGCTCAGAGAGGGTCGTTAGGCAGAGCTCAGTATAGAGGGTCGTTAGGCAGAGATCAGTGGAGAGGGTCGTTAGGCAGAGATCAGTGGAGAGGGTCGTTAGGCAGAGATCAGTGGAGAGGGTCGTTAGGCAGAGCTCAGTGGAGAGGGTCGTTAGGCAGAGCTCAGAGAGGGTCGTTAGGCAGAGCTCAGAGAGGGTCGTTAGGCAGAGCTCAGTGGAGAGGGTCGTTAGGCAGAGCTCAGTGGAGAGGGTCGTTAGGCAGAGCTCAGTATAGAGGGTCGTTAGGCAGAGCTCAGAGAGGGTCGTTAGGCAGAGCTCAGTGGAGAGGGTCGTTAGGCAGAGCTCAGTATAGAGGGTCGTTAGGCAGAGATCAGAGAGGGTCGTTAGGCAGAGCTCAGTGGAGAGGGTCGTTAGGCAGAGCTCAGTATAGAGGGTCGTTAGGCAGAGCTCAGTGGAGAGGGTCGTTAGGCAGAGCTCAGTGGAGAGGGTCGTTAGGCAGAGCTCAGTATAGAGGGTCGTTAGGCAGAGATCAGAGAGGGTCGTTAGGCAGAGCTCAGTGGAGGGGGTCGTTAGGCAGAGCTCAGTGGAGAGGGTCGTTAGGCAGAGATCAGTGGAGAGGGTCGTTAGGCAGAGCTCAGAGAGGGTCGTTAGGCAGAGCTCAGTGGAGAGGGTCGTTAGGCAGAGCTCAGTGGAGAGGGTCGTTAGGCAGAGATCAGTGGTAGAGGGTCGTTAGGCAGAGCTCAGAGAGGGTCGTTAGGCAGAGCTCAGAGAGAGGGTCGTTAGGCAGAGCTCAGTGGAGAGGGTCGTTAGGCAGAGCTCAGTGGAGAGGGTCGTTAGGCAGAGCTCAGTGGAGAGGGTCGTTAGGCAGAGCTCAGTGGAGAGGGTTGTTAGGCAGAGCTCAGAGAGGGTCGTTAGGCAGAGCTCAGTATAGAGGGTCGTTAGGCAGAGCTCAGTGGAGAGGGTCGTTAGGCAGAGCTCAGTGGAGAGGGTCGTTAGGCAGAGCTCAGTGGAGAGGGTCGTTAGGCAGAGCTCAGTGTAGAGGGTCGTTAGGCAGAGCTCAGTGGAGAGGGTCGTTAGGCAGAGCTCAGTATAGAGGGTCGTTAGGCAGAGCTCAGTGGAGGGGGTCGTTAGGCAGAGCTCAGTGGAGAGGGTCGTTAGGCAGAGATCAGTGGAGAGGGTCGTTAGGCAGAGCTCAGTATAGAGGGTCGTTAGGCAGAGCTCAGAGAGGGTCGTTAGGCAGAGCTCAGTTGGAGAGGGTCAGTTAGGCAGAGCTCAGAGAGGGTCGTTAGGCAGAGCTCAGTGGAGAGGGTCGTTAGAGCAGAGGGCGTTCAGTTAGGCAGAGCTCAGTGGAGGGTCGTTAGGCAGAGCTCAGAGAGGGTCGTTAGAGAGCTCAGTGGCGAGGGTCGTTAGGCAGAGCTCAGTGGAGGGGGTCGTTAGGCAGAGCTCAGAGAGGGTCGTTAGCAGAGCTCAGAGAGGGTCGTTAGGCAGAGCTCAGTATAGAGGGTCGTTAGGCAGAGCTCAGAGGAGAGGGTCGTTAGGCAGAGCTCAGTGGAGGGGGTCGTTAGGCAGAGCTCAGTGGAGGGGGTCGTTAGGCAGAGCTCAGAGAGGGTCGTTAGGCAGAGCTCAGTGGAGGGGGTCGTTAGGCAGAGCTCAGTGGAGGGGGTCGTTAGGCAGAGCTCAGAGAGGGTCGTTAGGCAGAGCTCAGTGGAGGGGGTCGTTAGGCAGAGCTCAGTGGAGGGGGTCGTTAGGCAGAGCTCAGTGGAGAGGGTCGTTAGGCAGAGCTCAGAGAGGGTCGTTAGGCAGAGCTCAGAGAGGGTCGTTAGGCAGAGCTCAGTGGAGGGGGTCGTTAGGCAGAGCTCAGTGTAGAGGGTCGTTAGGCAGAGCTCAGAGAGGGTCGTTAGGCAGAGCTCAGGGTATTCCTAGTCGATCAACAAACATTTCTGGAGGAAAGCCGACGATAAAGCCTTGAGCTCTTTATATCATTGGTGTTGCTCTGTTGGCGGTAGGTGCAGTTGATTCAGAAGCCCTGTTGGCAGGAGGTGCAGTTGATTCAGAAGCCCTGTTGGCAGGAGGTGCAGTTGATTCAGAAGCCCTGCACACCGGGTAGACAAAGTGTTCCCATTTTGAACCATTTCATTTGACCAGGAGATCTGTGGGTAAATAGAGTTCGCCTACTGCGCTGCCCAATCGGATAGCTCAAATCACAGTTCCTACAGCTTCCCCGGCCACAGCGAAGTTTGATACTAGCCTACGTGAGATTTCATAAACCATGACCACAGAGAGACTGTCAAAGAATACAGCAAAGAGCTGCTGTTTTTATGAGAGTTCATGTCTACGTTTTTATTCAACAATATTACAAAACATAAAACGTGCTTCTCTCTACTTCCACTAGCGCTCGCAGCTGCAATGAATGAGGAGCCGAGTATACAGACAGCCCTGCGTTTTAAACACAGCCCTGCGTTTTAAACACAGCCCTGCGTTTTAATTATTATTAGCAGCTCGTCCTGTCTATTTTAATATCAAGGAATATTTCACTTTCTCTGGTCATAAGAACAACATGAATATATGCATGAGGCAGATGCGGTGCGACTCAAGGTTCGCCATCAGGTGGAAGACGGTGTCCCCTCTCTCTGGTCACCGGAGGAAAGGAAGGAGAGAGCAGACTTTCCCACCTGAAGATCACTGACATCATAATTTTCTCCAGCGTTCCCAGCATCATGACCATCAGATGCAGGTACCATCAGTCCAGTCAAAATAAAGTTATTTCAATTTATGCTCAGCTGTGCCTCGCAAGTGCAACACCGACTGATCTATTTAGTTATCAAAGCTGGAGTTTTTAAATATAATATGGTCTGAGAATAACAATATTGGCAGACCAGGCATATAGCCAACATGCTGTGATAATGTATTAGGTCTACTGCACAAACCTCATTGTTTTTGTTAGGTTCATGTTAAATTTTTTAAGTCATGTTTAAAATAATCGGAGCAGTAGATCTCAGCTTGCTACAAAAGTGATCTTGACTCAGAAAAGGTTGGTGACCACTGGTTTAGTTTATTGGGATCTCCTTGGGTCAACTAAAGAATAAAGTGTGATCATGGTGGTCTGCCTTGGGCCCGTCAGGGAACAGTGTGATCATGGTGGTCTGCCTTGGGCCCTTCAGGGAACAGTGTGGTCATGGTGGTCTGCCTTGGGCCCTTCAGGGAACAGTGTGATCATGGTGGTCTGCCTTGGGCCCGTCAGGGAACAGTGTGGTCATGGTGGTCTGCCTTGGGCCCGTCAGGGAACAGTGTGATCATGGTGGTCTGCCTTGGGCCCGTCAGGGAACAGTGTGGTCATGGTGGTCTGCCTTGGGCCCATCAGGGAACAGTGTGGTCATGGTGGTCTGCCTTGGGCCCATCAGGGAACAGTGTGATCATGGTGGTCTGCCTTGGGCCCTTCAGGGAACAGTGTGATCATGGGTGGTCTGCCTTGGGCCCGTCAGGGAACAGTGTGGTCATGGTGGTCTGCCTTGGGCCCGTCAGGGAACAGTGTGGTCATGGTGGTCTGCCTTGGGCCCATCAGGGAACAGTGTGGTCATGGTGGTCTGCCTTGGGCCCATCAGGGAACAGTGTGATCATGGTGGTCTGCCTTGGGCCCTTCAGGGAACAGTGTGATCATGGTGGTCTGCCTTGGGCCCTTCAGGGAACGGTAGTTTTAGTCATAATCCTACGTTCTGAAGTATAGAGGTGAAGTATGCAGTGGCGGCCCGTCATTCAGGGCAGAGCCCCACCTCTATTGAGCCCCACCTCTATTGAGCCCCACATCTTTGTTATTTTTTGTTTTTGGAGGGTTGCAAAAAAAAAAAGAAAGTTAATAAAGCCTCCATACAAACATGGTCTCTTTTTTGCTTTCTTTAGTAAGGCACCTATTTTATTTTAATTTAAGGCACCTCCAAAATGTAGGTGCTTCATCCTAGCTCAGTGCTCTCTGTGGTGGTGGGGCAGCCAGCGGAACATACGGAGCGTAGGGGTTGGTAATGTTCTCTAGTTGCGCCATGATTGGCTCAGTGTTCTGTCACTCATGGGGACACTATGTCACTGCCAAATCTAAGGGTAGAGCTAAAAAATTCAAGCCCCTTGGGTGCTTCCCTTGGGTAGTCCCGTGTAGCTCAGTTGGTAGAGCATGGCACTTGCAACGCCAGGGTTGTGGGTTCGATTCCCACGGGGGACCAGTATGAAAATGTATGCACTCACTAACTGTAAGTCGCTCTGGATAAGAGCGTCTGCTAAATGACTAAAATGTCAAATGTAAAATGTGCTGCCATAGAGTTACATTAGAAGTGCCCATCCAAGAAGGCTCAAGGTCATTGGCCACAGATAAAATGACGTCAAATCACGTTATACATTTACATTTACATTTTAGTCATTTAGCAGACGCTCTTATCCAGAGCGACTTACATATTATTATTTTTTTTACTGGCCCCCTGTGGGAAACGAACCCACAACCCTGGCGTTGCAAACGCCATGCTCTATCAACTGAGCTACATCCCTGCCGGCCATTCCCTCCCCTACCCTGGACGACGCTGGGCCAATTGTGCGCCGCCCATGAGTCTCCCGGTCGCGGCCGGCTGCGACAGAGCCTGGATTCGAACCAGGATCTAGTGGAACAGTTTTGCACTGCGATGCAGTGCCTTAGACCACTGCGCCACTCAGGAGGTTATATCTACAGTATCTTTGATTGGACTGATCGTGTCAACATCATACTTTCAAAATCTTAGCTAGCAGTCATTAACATGAATCAAGTCGACAATCTACTGGCAAATCCTTTTTAATTATTGTCATATGAAGAGAAATAGTGAAGAGAAATTATAGATAAAATGTATCGGTGCTCATCGGCCATTGGACATAAACATTACACAACAAGTTGGAAATCGCAAATTCCACAATGAGTGTTTTGGAAGGAATCAGTGGCTAACTGCAAGCGTTGCAAAGCAAACACTAGCCTGTTATTCAGTGGAGAGGATGTGTGGTCCAAGTCTGGGTTTAAGGGTCTCTTTTCCAAGCTTAAAAGGATAAACATTCAACATTGGCCATGATGTCAATCCAGCATGACTTCTGCCGCATTCAAAACAACTCGGAACTGGGAAATCTGACTTCAGTGAGTTCAAGACAACTGGGAACTCTGGGAAAAATGAGCTCAAAAATACGTTTTGAACGGTCATGCAACTCTGAATTGTAAGTCGGGAACTCTGGCCTCTTTCTAGAGCTGTTGTGTAGTAAGCTGTTAGTAGCCCATGTGCCTCACCCTAATAATTTGGTCCCTTTTCCCCTCATAACTTAGCCTACTGTTCTGACTTGGTGGTGCATGTGTACCCTATAACCTGTTTTAGAGAAATGTCATCATGGAATATTGTAAGAGCTTTCATTGTCTGCTTATATACCCCCTTTATTTATCCTACGGTTCTGACTTGGTGTACAGGGAGAACACTGTAAGAACGGCCCAGGTTCTGAATTCTGTCGCTGTACATTTCAAAAGTGCTGAACAAACAGTTATATCGACTACGTCCGTCTTAGACGGTTGAGCTAACATGTGCTAATGTGATTAGCATGACTGTTGTAAGTAACAGCAACCTTTCCAGGACATAGACATGTCTTATATGGGCAGAAAGCTTAGATTCCTGTTAATCTAACTGCACTGTCCAATTTACAGTAGCTATTACAGTGAAAAAATACCATGCTATTGTTTGAGGAGAGTGCACAACAACAAAAAACTGGTTTGATACATTCACCTCTGAAGGTAAATAATGTACTTACATTCAGTAATCTTGCTCTGATTTGTCATTTTAAGGGTCCCAGAGATAAAATGTAGCATAGTTTTGTCTGATAAAATCAATTTTTATATTCAAATGTAGGAACTGGGTTCTACAGTTTGAACCCCTGCTGTCTCTGGCTCCACACCTACCCCGCCCGGCCATCTAGATGTGTGAAAGTTAGTGTATAAGCTAATGATCCATCATGTATGACATTCCTGGGAGTGTGTAAACTTAAATTTTGTATTACCATATCATTTTTGTATGTTCTCTATAGTTATGTACTTGAAAATGTATCAATTGACCAATTCGGCATATTTGGACAGACTTGATACAAAATAGTCCAGTATTGCAATGCTTCACTAGATCAATCTGAAACGTTGCACACACACACTGCTACCATCTAGTGGGCAAAATCTAAATTGCGCCTAAACTGCAATATTATATTGTGGCCTTTCTCTTGCATTTCAAAGATGATGGGGAAAAATGTAAAACAGAAAACGCATGTTTTTTTGTTTGTATTATCTTTTACCAGATCTAATGTGTTACATTCTCCTACAATAATGTCACATTTCCACAAACTTCAGACTGTATTCATACCCCTGGACAAACAGGGCCTTCAGAAATTATTTATACCCCTTGACTTATTTCACATTTTGTAGTGTTACAGCCTGAATTCAAAATGGATGATACCTCATAATGACAAAGTGAAAACATGGTCTTAGAAATTTTAGCAAATCTATTGAAAATGAAATACAGAAATATCTTATTTACATAAGTATTCACACCCCTGAGTCAATACTTTGTAGAAGCTCCTTTGGCTGGATTTACAGCTGTGAGTCATTTTGGGTAAGTCTCTAAGAGCTTTGCACACCTGGATTGTACAATATTTCCCCATTTATTACTATTTTTAAAATGTTTCAATCTCTGTTAAGTTGGTTGCTGGTCATTGCTAGACAGCCATTTTCAAGTCTTGCCATAGAATTTCAAGTAGATTTAAGTCAAAACTGTAACTGGGGAACATTCAATGTAGTCTTGGAAGCAACTCCAGTGTATATATGGCCTAGTGTTTTAAGTTATTGTTTTGCTGAAAGGTGAATGTGTCTCCCAGTGTCTGGTGGAAAGCAGACTGAACCAGGGTTTCCTCTAGTCTCCCAGTGTCTGGTGGACAGCAGACTGAACCAGGGTTTCCTCTAGTCTCCCAGTGTCTGGTGGACAGCAGACTGAACCAGGGTTTCCTCTAGTCTCCCAGTGTCTGGTGGACAGCAGACTGAACCAGGGTTTCCTCTAGTCTCCCAGTGTCTGGTGGACAGCAGACTGAACCAGGGTTTCCTCTAGTCTCCCAGTGTCTGGTGGAAAGCAGACTGAACCAGGGTTTCCTCTAGTCTCCCAGTGTCTGGTGGACAGCAGACTGGACCAGGGTTTCCTCTAGTCTCCCAGTGTCTGGTGGACAGCAGACTGAACCAGGGTTTCCTCTAGTCTCCCAGTGTCTGGTGGAAAGCAGACTGAACCAGGGTTTCCTCTAGTCTCCCAGTGTCTGGTGGACAGCAGACTGAACCAGGGTTTCCTATAGTCTCCCAGTGTCTGGTGGACAGCAGACTGAACCAGGGTTTCCTCTAGTCTCCCAGTGTCTGGTGGAAAGCAGACTGAACCAGGGTTTCCTCTAGTCTCCCAGTGTCTGGTGGAAAGCAGACTGAACCAGGGTTTCCTCTAGTCTCCCAGTGTCTGGTGGACAGCAGACTGAACCAGGGTTTTCCTCTAGTCTCCCAGTGTCTGGGTGGACAGCAGACTGGACCAGGGTTTCCTATAGTCTCCCAGTGTCTGGTGGACAGCAGACTGAACCAGGGTTTCCTCTAGTCTCCCAGTGTCTGGTGGACAGCAGACTGAACCAGGGTTTCCTCTAGTCTCCCAGTGTCTGGTGGACAGCAGACTGGACCAGGGTTTCCTCTAGTCTCCCAGTGTCTGGTGGAAAGCAGACTGAACCAGGTTTTCCTCTAGTCTCCCAGTGTCTGGTGGACAGCAGACTGGACCAGGGTTTCCTCTAGTCTCCCAGTGTCTGGTGGACAGCAGACTGAACCAGGGTTTCCTCTAGTCTCCCAGTGTCTGGTGGACAGCAGACTGGGACCAGGGTTTCCTCTAGTCTCCCAGTGTCTGGTGGACAGCAGACTGAACCAGGTTTTCCTCTAGTCTCCCAGTGTCTGGTGGAAAGCAGACTGAACCAGGGTTTCCTCTAGTCTCCCAGTGTCTGGTGGACAGCAGACTGAACCAGGTTTTCCTCTAGTCTCCCAGTGTCTGGTGGACAGCAGACTGAACCAGGGTTTCCTCTAGTCTCCCAGTGTCTGGTGGACAGCAGACTGAACCAGGGTTTCCTTTAGGATTTTGCCTGTGCTTAGCTCTATTCCGTTACTTTTTATCCTAAAAAACTCCCTAGTCCTTGACAAGCTTACCCACCATGCTTGAAAATATGAAGATTGACTCAGTGTTATGTTGGATTTGCCCCAAACGTAACACTTTGTATTTAGGACGTAAAGTAAAAAAAAAAATTGGCACATTTTTATTTAGCAGTTTTACTTTAGTATGCTTGTTTTGGAATATTTGTATTCTGTACAGTAGGGATCATCAACTAGATTCAGCCGCGGGCCGATTTCTTTTCTGGAGTGGAAGGTCGGGGAGCCAGAACATAATTACAAATAATTTGTAGACTGCAAATTGACCGCAAGAAGGCCAAACAGATATGTTTGACTAAAACATAATCATTTCAAACCTTGCAACCATTAAACTCTGTTTTAAAATCACCATTGGCCTCATGGTGAAATCCCTGAGCGGTTTCCTTCTTCTCCGGCAACTGAGTTAGGAAGGACGCCTGTATCTTTGTAGTGACTGGGTGTATTGATACACCATCCATAGTGTAATTAATAACTTCACCTGCTCAAAGGGATATTCATTGTTTGCTTTTATAAAAAAAACTATCTACCAATAGGTGCCCTTCATTGTGAGGTATTGGAAAACCTCCCTGGTCTTTGTGGTTGAATCTGTGCTTGAAATTCACTGCTCGACTGAGGGGCCTTACAGATAATTGTATGTGTGGGGTACAGAGATGAGGTAGTCATTCAAAAAGTATTGAACACTGAATGAGTCCATGCGACTTATTATGCGATTTGTTAAGCACATTTTTACTCCTGAACTTATTTAGGCCAAAGGGGCTGAAAACTCATTGACTCAAGACATTTCAGCTTTACATCTTTTCTTAATTTCTACAAAATAAATCCACTTTGACATGATGGTGTATTGTGTGTAGGCCAGTGACACAACATCTACATTTAATCCATTTTTTCAGGCTGTAGCACAACATTTGGAAAAAGTCACGGGTAAAGTACTTTCTGAAGGCACTGTATGACCTCACCTTGTTAGGACAAGTAGACTGAGTGAGTAATTAAATATTAATCCAGGTTAGCACATAAAGACACCCTCAGACAAAAGAGGGAAGGAGAGGGAGAGAGAGAGAGAGATATCACAAAACTGAAACCGGTCAGTAATCTTGTTTAGTAACTGTAGAAGCCCAGTAGCCATACCATTCAGGTTGGTAATGTGGTAGAGAATCTAAAGCTGCAGTGGTGAGGGTTGGCGTCTATGGTGAGGGTTGTAGTCTATGGTGAGGGTTGGAGTCTATGGTGAGGGTTGTAGTCTATGGTGAGGGTTGTAGTCTATGGTGAGGGTTGTCGTCTATGGTGAGGGTTGCGTCTATGGTGAGGGTTGTAGTCTATGGTGAGGGTTGGCGTCTATGGTGAGGGTTGTAGTCTATGGTGAGGGTTGTAGTCTATGGTGAGGGTTGTAGTCTATGGTGAGGGTTGTAGTCTATGGTGAGGGTTGCAGTCTATGGTGAGGGTTGCAGTCTATGGTGAGGGTTGTCGTCTATGGTGAGGGTTGTCGTCTATGGTGAGGGTTGTCGTCTATGGTGAGGGTTGCAGTCTATGGTGAGGGTTGTAGTCTATGGTGAGGGTATGGTGAGGGTTGTCGTCTATGGTGAGGGTTGTAGTCTATGGTGAGGGTATGGTGAGGGTTGTCGTCTATGGTGAGGGTTGTAGTCTATGGTGAGGGTTGTAGTCTATGGTGAGGGTTGTAGTCTATGGTGAGGGTTGTAGTCTATGGTGAGGGTTGTAGTCTATGGTGAGGGTTGTCGTCTATGGTGAGGGTTGTCGTCTATGGTGAGGGTTGTAGTCTATGGTGAGGGTTGCAGTCTATGGTGAGGGTTGTAGTCTATGGTGAGGGTATGGTGAGGGTTGTCGTCTATGGTGAGGGTTGTAGTCTATGGTGAGGGTATGGTGAGGGTTGTAGTCTATGGTGAGGGTATGGTGAGGGTTGTCGTCTATGGTGAGGGTTGTAGTCTATGGTGAGGGTTGCAGTCTATGGTGAGGGTTGTAGTCTATGGTGAGGGTTGTAGTCTATGGTGAGGGTATGGTGAGGGTTGTAGTCTATGGTGAGGGTTTGTAGTCTATGGTGAGGGTTGCAGTCTATGGTGAGGGTTGTAGTCTATGGTGAGGGTTGTAGTCTATGGTGAGGGTTGCAGTCTATGGTGAGGGTTGCAGTCTATGGTGAGGGTTGCAGTCTATGGTGAGGGTTGTCGTCTATGGTGAGGGTTGTAGTCTATGGTGAGGGTTGTCGTCTGATGGATGATGAGTTTACAACGTTTATGTTCTATCTTACTCTCAGAGCCAACCTGCCCAACTGGAGAGCCAACCTGCCCAACTGGAGAGCCAACCTGCCCAACTGGAGAGCCAACCTGCCCAACTGGAGAGCCAACCTGCCCAACTGGAGAGCCAACCTGCCCAACAGGAGAGCCAACCTGCCCAACAGGAGAGCCAACCTGCCCAACAGGAGAGCCAACCTACCCAACTGGAGAGCCAACCTGCCCAACAGGAGAGCCAACCTGCCCAACCCAACCTGCCCAACAGGAGAGCCAACCTGCCCAACAGGAGAGCCAACCTGCCCAACAGGAGAGCCAACCTGCCCAACTGGACAACAACACCACTGCAAGGTGAGCGTCTCTCATTAGTATCCCTGCAGTTATACAGTTACACTACATTACTGTTCTCATCCTCCAAGGAGAAGAAGTTTCAACTGGAGTGTTCAAGAGTTTTGTCTCGCCCTGTGAAACGGATGTTTGTTTTTTAATTTATTTTATTTTATTTTTATTTCACCTTTATTTAACCAGGTAAGCCAGTTGAGAACAAGTTCTCATTTACAACTGCGACCTGGCCAAGATAAAGCAAAGCAGTGCGATAAAAACAACAACACAGAGTTACATATGGAATAAACAAAACGTACAGTCAATAACACAATAGAAAATCTATATACAGTGTGTGCAAATGTAGTAAGTTATGGAGGTAAGGCAATAAATAGGCCATAGTGCAAAATAATTACAATTAGTATTAACACTGGAGTGATAGATGTGCAAGAGATGATGTGCAAATAGAGATACTGGGGTGCAAATGAGCAAAATAAATAACAATATGGGTTAGTTGCAGCGGAGGGTGCAGAGCTGGTGGCCGGGGTAGGGGTAGGGGTAGGGAGGGTGCAGAGCTGGTGGCCGGGGGGTAGGGGTAGGGAGGGTGCAGAGCTGGTGGCCGGGGTAGGGGTAGGGAGGGTGCAGAGCTGGTGGCCGGGGTAGGGGTAGGGGGGTAGGGAGGGTGCAGAGCTGGTGGCCGGGGTAGGGGTAGGGAGGGTGCAGAGCTGGTGGCCGGGGTAGGGGTAGGGGTAGGGAGGGTGCAGAGCTGGTGGCCGGGGTAGGGGTAGGGGTAGGGAGGGTGCAGAGCTGGTGGCCGGGGTAGGGGTAGGGAGGGTGCAGAGCTGGTGGCCGGGGTAGGGGTAGGGGTAGGGAGGGTGCAGAGCTGGTGGCCGGGGGTAGGGGTAGGGGTAGGGAGGGTGCAGAGCTGGTGGCCGGGGTAGGGGTAGGGGTAGGGAGGGTGCAGAGCTGGTGGCCGGGGTAGGGGTAGGGGGTAGGGGTAGGGAGGGTGCAGAGCTGGTGGCCGGGGGGGTAGGGGTAGGGGTAGGGAGGGTGCAGAGCTGGTGGCCGGGGTAGGGGTAGGGAGGGTGCAGAGCTGGTGGCCGGGGTAGGGGTAGGGGTAGGGAGGGTGCAGAGCTGGTGGCCGGGGTAGGGGTAGGGGTAGGGAGGGTGCAGAGCTGGTGGCCGGGGTAGGGGTAGGGGTAGGGGGGGTAGGCAGAGCTGCAGAGGTAGGGGGTGGAGGGTGCAGAGCTGGTGGCCCGGGGTAGGGGTAGGGGTAGGGAGGGTGCAGAGCTGGTGGCCGGGGTAGGGGTAGGGGTAGGGAGGGTGCAGAGCTGGTGGCCGGGGTAGGGGTAGGGGTAGGGAGGGTGCAGAGCTGGTGGCCGGGGTAGGGGTAGGGGTAGGGAGGGTGCAGAGCTGGTGGCCGGGGTAGGGGTAGGGGTAGGGGTAGGGGGAGGGTGCAGAGCTGGTGGCCGGGGTAGGGGGTAGGGGTAGGGAGGGTGCAGAGCTGGTGGCCGGGGTAGGGGTAGGGGTAGGGAGGGTGCAGAGCTGGTGGCCGGGGTAGGGGTAGGGAGGGTGCAGAGCTGGCCGGCCGGGGTAGGGGTAGGGAGGGTGCAGAGCTGGTGGCCGGGGTAGGGGGGGTAGGGAGGTGCAGAGCTGGTGGTAGGGGTAGGGGTAGGGAGGGTGCAGAGCTGGTGGCCGGGGTAGGGGTAGGGGTAGGGGTAGGGAGGGTGCAGAGCTGGTGGTAGGGGTAGGGGTAGGGGTAGGGGTAGGGAGGGTGCAGAGCTGGTGGCCGGGGTAGGGGTAGGGGTAGGGAGGGTGCAGAGCTGGTGGCCGGGGTAGGGGTAGGGGTAGGGGTAGGGAGGGTGCAGAGCTGGTGGCCGGGGTAGGGGTAGGGGTAGGGGTAGGGAGGGTGCAGAGCTGGTGGCCGGGGTAGGGGTAGGGGTAGGGGTAGGGAGGGTGCAGAGCTGGTGGCCGGGGTAGGGGTAGGGGTAGGGGTAGGGCTAGGGCTAGGGCTAGGGCTAGGGGTAGGGGTAGGGGTAGGGGTAGGGAGGGTGCAGAGCTGGTGGCCGGGGTAGGGGTAGGGGTAGGGGTAGGGAGGGTGCAGAGCTGGTGGCCGGGGTAGGGGTAGGGGTAGGGGTAGGGGTAGCCAGGTGGAAAGCATGGCCAGACGTAGCAGTAGACCAGTGGTACGTAATGTAGCATGGCTGTAATCCAGCTGTGACACGCATTCACTCTCTGGCCGGCCGGCTGCTCTTATGTCGTCATCAGACCTGCCAGACCTGCCAGACCAGTCCGTCCGTCTGGCTCATCAGCTCTCTACTAGACCACCAAAATGGCCGCTGTTCAGTTCAGTGGGAATCTGAAATATATCAGCCAGTCTGGTTTGATAAAGATTTTGAAACCACAAGTGAGATTATTTTTTAACCACTTACGCTCGTGGGAATTGGCCTATATTGATAGGGCTAGATTGAAATGTTCTTCCAGAAAAAATATGGGAAGCAAATGCATAACTATGGTAGCAATTAAAAGGGAACCGTTTGGAGATGATGATTAGACTAAAGGTGAGGAGATGATGGGTGAATGATTAGACTAAAGGTGAGGAGATGATGGGTGAATGATTAGACTAAAGGTGAGGAGATGATGGGTGAATGATTAGACTAAAGGTGAGGAGATGATGGCTGAATGATTAGACTAAAGGTGAGGAGATGATGGGTGAATGATTAGACTAAAGGTGAGGAGATGATGGGTGAATGATTAGACTAAAGGTGAGGAGATGATGGGTGAATGATTAGACTAAAGGTGAGGAGATGATGGGTGAATGATTAGACTAAAGGTGAGGAGATGATGGGTGAATGATTAGACTAAAGGTGAGGAGATGGATGGGGTGAATGATTAGACTAAAGGTGAGGAGATGATGGGTGAATGATTAGACTAAAGGTGAGGAGATGATGGGTGAATGATTAGACTAAAGGTGAGGAGATGATGGGTGAATGATTAGACTAAAGGTGAGGAGATGATGGGTGAATGATTAGACTAAAGGTGAGGAGAGATGATGGGTGAATGATTAGACTAAAGGTGAGGAGATGATGGGTGAATGATTAGACTAAAGGTGAGGAGATGATGGGTGAATGATTAGACTAAAGGTGAGGAGATGATGGGTGAATGATTAGACTAAAGGTGAGGAGATGATGGGTGAATGATTAGACTAAAGGTGAGGAGATGATGGGTGAATGATTAGGCTAAAGGTGAGGAGATGATGGGTGAATGATTAGACTAAAGGTGAGGAGATGATGGGTGAATGATTAGACTAAAGGTGAGGAGATGATGGGGTGAATGATTAGACTAAAGGTGAGGAGATGATGGGTGAATGATTAGACTAAAGGTGAGGAGATGATGGTGTGAATGATTAGACTAAAGGTGAGGAGATGATGGGTGAATGATTAGACTAAAGGTGAGGAGATGATGGGTGAATGATTACACTAAAGGTGAGGAGATGATGGGTGAATGATTACACTAAAGGTGAGGAGATGATGGCTGAATGATTAGACTAAAGGTGAGGAGATGATGGGTGAATGATTAGACTAAAGGTGAGGAGATGATGGGTGAATGATTAGACTAAAGGTGAGGAGATGATGGGTGAATGATTAGACTAAAGGTGAGGAGATGATGGGTGAATGATTAGACTAAAGGTGAGGAGATGATGGGTGAATGATTAGACTAAAGGTGAGGAGATGATGGGTGAATGATTAGACTAAAGGTGAGGAGATGATGGGTGAATGATTAGACTAAAGGTGAGGAGATGATGGGTGAATGATTAGACTAAAGGTGAGGAGATGATGGGTGAATGATTACACTAAAGGTGAGGAGATGATGGCTGAATGATTAGACTAAAGGTGAGGAGATGATGGGTGAATGATTAGACTAAAGGTGAGGAGATGATGGGTGAATGATTAGACTAAAGGTGAGGAGATGATGGGTGAATGATTAGACTAAAGGTGAGGAGATGATGGGTGAATGATTAGACTAAAGGTGAGGAGATGATGGGTGAATGATTAGACTAAAGGTGAGGAGATGATGGGTGAATGATTAGACTAAAGGTGAGGAGATGATGGGTGAATGATTAGACTAAAGGTGAGGAGATGATGGGGGAATGATTAGACTGAAGGTGAGGACACATCAGTTCACCTGACACAAGTCAGAGTCCAAACACTACACTGTTGACTTTATTTACATTTTACATTTGCTGTACTTTTCACAGCATTTGTTGATAACGGTATTTGAAATGACCCTGGATACATTCAGCAACATGAACATTTGGGGTAGGTGCAATGTACAGTGCCTTCGGAAAGTATTCAGACCCCTTGACCTTTTCCACATTTTGTTACATTACAGCCTTATTCTAAAATGTATTAAATTACATTTTTTCCTCATCAATCTACACACAATACCCCATAATGCCAAAGTGAAAACAGGTTTTTGAAATTAATGCATATGTATTAAAAATAAAATACAGATACCTTATTTTCATAAGTATTCAGACCCTTTGCTCTTAGACTCGAAATTGAGCTCAGGTGCATTCTGTTTCAATTGATCATCCTTGAGATGTTTCTGCAACTTGATTGGAGTCCACCTGTGGTAAATTCAATTGATTGGACATGAGTTGGAAAGGCACCCACCTGTCTATATAAGGTCTCACAGTTGACAGTTCATTTCAGAGCAAAACCCAAGCCATGAGGTCGAAGGAATTGTTTGTAGCGCTCTGAGACAGGATTGTGTCGAGGCACAGATCTGGGGAAGGGTACCAAAACATTTCTGTAGCAATGAAGGTCCCCAAGAACACAGTGGCCTCCATCATTCTTAAATGGAAGAAGTTTGGAACCACCAAGACTCTTCCTAGAGCTGGCCGCCCGGCCAAACTGAGCAATCGGGGGGAGAAGGGCCTTGGTCAGGGAGGTGACCAAGAACCCGATGGTCACTCTGACAGAGCTCCAGAGTTCCTCTGTGGAGATTGGAGAACCTTCCAGAAGGACAACCATCTCTGCAGCACTCCACCAATCAGGCCTTTATGATAGTGACCGGACGGAAGCCACACCTCAGTAAAAGGCACATGACAAAAATGTTTATTTTAAATTCACAATCTGTAGAAGCAATGAGAATAGAAAGGTTCAGAACTTTTGTAAAACATCACAGTACGGTTGAAATATATATGGCAAATTGAAATCCTATATGGATGGTGTTAAGAGATAGATGGGAGGTATTGAATGGAGTTGAAGGATGGGACTAATAACAAATAACAACAAATAATAACAAGATAACTAATAATGTAGGCACGCTGTGTCCATAATAAGTATATAGGTTGTATGTTGGGAGCTTTTGGGAAAGAGCACAGTTAGAAAGATATGGCATATAGAAGCAAACCGGATGGACATCATGAAAATGATCGGAGAGGTTGAGAGTAGAAGAAGTTCAGGAGCAAAAAAAATTATAATAAAAAAAATATATATATATATATATATAATATAATTATTGTAAAATTAACTCTGTCCATAAGGTGTAGATAGTAAGTATAGACCGGAAGTAGAGGACTGGGCATTGTTGTTCACTAATTTACTCCAAGTAGGGAAAGGATGGTGGGGTTGAAAAGTAATAAAGGGGAGTATACAGTGGGGAAAAAAGTATTTAGTCAGCCACCAATTGTGCAAGTTCTCCCACTTAAAAAGATGAGAGAGGCCTGTAATTTTCATCATAGGTACACGTCAACTATGACAGACAAAATGAGAAAAAAAAAAATCCAGAAAATCACATTGTAGGATTTTTAATGAATTTCTTTGCAAATATGGTGGAAAATAAGTATTTGGTCAATAACAAAAATGTCTCAATACTTTGTTATAGACCCTTTGTTGGCAATGACACAGGTTCAAACGTTTTCTGTAAGTCTTCACAAGGTTTTCACACACTGTTGCTGGTATTTTGGCCCATTCCTCCATGCAGATCTCCTCTAAAGCAGTGATGTTTTTGGGGCTGTCGCCTGGGCAACACGGACTTTCAACTCCCTCCAAAGATTTTCTATGGGGTGAGATCTGGAGACTGGCTAGGCCACTCCAGGCCCTTGAAATGCTTCTTACGAAGCCACTCCTTCGTTGCCCGGGCGGTGTGTTTGGGATCATTGTCATGCTGAAAGACCCAGCCACGTTTCATCTTCAATGCCCTTGCTGATGGAAGGAGGTTTTCACTCAAAATCTCACGATACATGGCCCCATTCATTATTTCCTTTACACGGATCAGTCGTCCTGGTCCCTTTGCAGAGAAAAACAGCCCCAAAGCATGATGTTTCCACCCCTATGCTTCACAGTAGGTATGGTGTTCTTTGGATGCAACTCAGCATTCTTTGTCCTCCAAACACGACGAGTTGAGTTTTTACCAAAAAGTTCTATTTTGGTTTCATCTGACCATATGACATTCTCCCCAATCCTCTTCTGGATCATCCAAATGCACTCTAGCAAACTTCAGACGGGCCTGGACATGTACTGGCTTAAGCAGGGGGGACAGGGCCTTGGTCAGGGAGGTGCACTGCATGGGATTTGAGTCCCTGGCGGCGTAGTGTGTTACTGATGGTAGGCTTTGTTACTTTGGTCCCAGCTCTCTGCAGGTCATTCACTAGGTCCCCCCGTGTGGTTCTGGGATTTTTTGCTCACCATTCTTGTGATCATTTTGACTCCACGGGGTGAGATCTTGCGTGGAGCCCCAGATGGAGGGAGATTATCAGTGGTCTTGTATGTCTTCCATTTCTAATAATTGCTCCCACAGTTGATTTCTTCAAACCAAGCTGCTTACCTATTGCAGATTCAGTCTTCCCAGCCTGGTGCAGGTCTACAATTTTGTTTCTGGTGTCCTTTGACAGCTCTTTGGTCTTGGCCATAGTGGAGTTTGGAGTGTGACTGTTTGAGGTTGTGGACAGGTGTCTTTTATACTGATAACAAGTTCAAACAGGTGCCATAATAATACAGGTAACGAGTGGAGGACAGAGGAGCCTCTTAAAGAAGAAGTCAAAGGTCTGTGAGAGCCAGAAATCTTGATTGTTTGTAGGTGACCAAATACTTATTTTCCACCATAATTTGCAAATAAATTCATTAAAAATCCTACAATGTGATTTTCTGGATTTTTTTTCCTCAATTTGTCTGTCATAGTTGACGTGTACCTATGATGAAAATTACAGGCCTCTCTCATCTTTTTAAGTAATTTAAGAACTTGCACAATTGGTGGCTGACTAAATACTTTTTTTTCCCCACTGTATATATAAAAAAATAAAAATAAAAACATGGGGGATTGGAAGTGATGCAGACAATTACATTGATAGAAGATACAATCTATCTGCAATATTAAGCTGATCCATTCCCCCCCCCAAAAAAATATATATAAAAAAATAAATAAAAAAAAGGCACATGACAGCCCGCTTGGAGGTTGCCAAAAGGCACCTAAAGGACTCAGACCATGAGAAACAAGATTCTCTGGTCTGATGAAACCAAGATTAAACTCTTTGGCCTGAATGCCAAGCGTCACGTCTGGAGGAAACCTGGCACCATCCCTACAGTGAAGCATGGTGGTGGCAGCGTCATGCTGTAGGAATGTTTTTCAGCGGCAGGGACTGGGAGACTAGTCAGGATCGAGGGAAAGCTGAACGGCGCAAAGTACAGAGAGATCCTTGATGAAAACCTGCTCCAGAGCATTCAGGACCTCAGACTGCGGCGAAGGTTCACCTTCCAACAGGACAACGACCCTAAGCACACAGCCAAGACAACGCAGGAGTGGCTTCGGGACAAGTCTCTGAATGTCCTTGAGTGGCCCAGCCAGAGCCCGGACTTGAACCTCTCTGGAGAGACATGAAAATACCAGAGCTCTGACATCATGTATAGCATGTTACTGTACAGACCCAGAGCTCTGACGTCATGTATAGCATGTTACTGTCCAGCCACTGAGCTCTGACGTCATATATAGCGTGTTACTGTCCAGAACCAGAGCTCTGACGTCATGTATAGCATGTTACTGTACAGACCCAGAGCTCTGACGTCATGTATAGCATGTTACTGTCCAGCCACTGAGCTCTGACGTCATGTATAGCATGTTACTGTCCAGCCACTGAGCTCTGACGTCATGTATAGCGTGTTACTGTACAGCCACTGAGCTCTGACGTCATGTATAGCGTGTTACTGTCCAGAACCAGAGCTCTGACGTCATGTATAGCGTGTTACTGTCCAGCCACTGAGCTCTGACGTCATGTATAGCATGTTACTGTACAGACCCAGAGCTCTGACGTCATGTATAGCATGTTACTGTACAGCCACTGAGCTCTGACGTCATGTATAGCGTGTTACTGTCCAGAACCAGAGCTCTGACGTCATGTATAGCATGTTACTGTACAGACCCAGAGCTCTGACGTCATGTATAGCATGTTACTGTACAGACCCAGAGCTCTGACGTCATGTATAGCATGTTACTGTCCAGCCACTGAGCTCTGACGTCATGTATAGCATGTTACTGTCCAGAACCAGAGCTCTGACGTCATGTATAGCATGTTACTGTCCAGCCACTGAGCTCTGACGTCATGTATAGCATGTTACTGTCCAGAACCAGAGCTCTGACGTCATGTATAGCATGTTACTGTCCAGAACCAGAGCTCTGACGTCATGTATAGCATGTTACTGTCCAGCCACTACGTTACAATTTAGGTGCTTATCAGTGTCCAAATCTGCCATTTTCAACCCGTCTACGGGTATGAGATTAAAGAGCTATGCTTTGTTCTGAGAGAGAACGCCACTATATATTATATATGCAGCTGTCTGGGTGATATAGGAGAGTACGCCACTATATATTATATATGCAGCTGTCTGGGTGATATAGGACCTTATAGAGAGAACCTATAGTAGTAGAGGAACTGATAGTTACCCAGAACACAGTGGCAATACGTCAAGTAAGCTCAGGGTATATACAGTTGAAGTTGGAAGTTTACATACACTTAGGTTGGAGTCATTAAAACTTGTTTTTCAACCACTCCACAAATATATTGTTAACAAACTATAGTTTTGGCAAGTCGGTTAGGACATCTACTTTGTGCATGACACAAGTAATTTTTCCAACAATTGTTTACAGACAGATTATTTCACTTAAATTTCACTGTATCACAATTCCAGTGGGTCATAAGTTTACATAAACTAAGTTGACTGTGCATTTAAACAGCTTGGAAAATTACAGAAAATGATGTCATGGCTTTAGAAGCTTATGATAGGCTAATTGACATCATTTGAGTCAATTGGAGGTGTACATGTGGATGTATTTCATGGCCTACCTTCAAACTCAGTGCCTCATTGCTTGACATCATGGGAAAATCAAAAGAAATCAGCCAAGACCTCAGAAAAAAATTGGTAGACCTCCACTAGTCTGGTTCATCCTTGGGAGCAATTTCCAAACGCCTGAAGGTACCACGTTCATCTGTACAAACAATAGTACGCAAGTATAAACACCATGGGACCATGCAGCCGTCATACCGCTCAGGAAGGAGACTCGTTCTGTCTCCTAGAGATGAACGTACTTTGGTGCGAAAAGTGCAAATCAATCCCAGAACAACAGCAAAGGACCTTGTGAAGATGCTGGAGGAAACAAATACAAAAGTATCTATATCCACAGTAAAACGAGTCCTATATCAACATAATCTGAAAGGCCGCTCAGCAAGGAAGAAGCCACTGCTCCAAAACCGCCATAAAAAAGCCAGACTACGAACACCATCCCAACCATGAAGCACGGGGGTGGCAGCATCATGCTGTGGGGGTGCTTTGCTGCAGGAGGGACTGGTGCACTTCACAAAATAGATGGCATCATGAGGAAGGAAAATTATGTGGATATATTGAATCATGACATCAGTCAGGAAGTTAAAGCTTGGTCGCAAATGGGTCTTCCAAATGGACAGTGACCCCAATCATACTTCCAAAGTTGTGGCAAAATGGCTTAAGAACAACAAAGTCAAGGTATTGGAGTGGCCATCACAAAGCCCTGACCTCAATCCTATAGAACATTTGTGGGCAGAACTGAAAAAGCGTGTGCGAGCAAGGAGGCCTACAAACCTGACTCAGTTACACCAGCTCTGTCAGGAGGAATGGGCCAAAATTCACCCAACTTATTGTGGGAAGCTTGTGGAAGGCTACCTGAAACGTTTGACCCAAGTTAAACAATTTAAAGGCAATGCTACCAAACACTAATTGAGTGTATGTAAACTTCTGAAGCACTGGGAATGTGATGAAGGAAATAAAAGCTGAAATAAATAATTCTCTCTACTATTATTCTGACATTTCACATTCTTAAAATAAAGTGGTGATCCTAACTGACCTAAAACAGGGAATTTTTTCAAGGATTAAATGTCAGGAATTGTGAAAAACTGAGTTTAAATGTATTTTGCTAAGGTGTATGTAAACTTCCGACTTCAACTGTATTTGACGAAGCGGGCTCCTATGTATCAGACTGATCTACCCCAGGCTGATCTACTATCAGCTATCAGCTATCAGCTAGGCTGTTGAACCTTACATCAGCTATCAGCTAGGCTGTTGAACCTTACATCAGCTATCAGCTAGGCTGTTGAACCTTACATCAGCTATCAGCTAGGCTGTTGAACCTTACATCAGCTATCAGCTAGGCTGTTGAACCTTACATCAGCTATCAGCTAGGCTGTTGAACTTTACATCAGCTATCAGCTAGGCTGTTGAACCTCACAGCAGCTATCAGCTAGGCTGTTGAACCTTACATCAGCTATCAGCTAGGCTGTTGAACCTTACATCAGCTATCAGCTAGGCTGTTGAACCTTACATCAGCTATCAGCTAGGCTGTTGAACCTTACAGGAGCTATCAGCTAGGCTGTTGAACCTTACAGCAGCTATCAGCTAGGCTGTTGAACTTTACATCAGCTATCAGCTAGGCTGTTGAACCTTACAGGAGCTATCAGCTAGGCTGTTGAACTTTACATCAGCTATCAGCTAGGCTGTTGAACTTTACATCAGCTATCAGCTAGGCTGTTGAACCTTACAGCAGCTATCAGCTAGGCTGTTGAACTTTACATCAGCTATCAGCTAGGCTGTTGAACCTCACAGCAGCTATCAGCTAGGCTGTTGAACCTCACAGCAGCTATCAGCTAGGCTGTTGAACCTTACATCAGCTATCAGCTAGGCTGTTGAACCTTACAGGAGTTATCAGCTAGGCTGTTGAACCTTACATCAGCTATCAGCTAGGCTGTTGAACCTCACAGCAGCTACAGCTAGGCTGTTGAACCTTACAGCAGGTTACAGTTGTGCTGTTGAACCTTACAGCAGGTTACAGTTGTGTTGTTGAACCTTACAGCAGGTTACAGTTGTGTTGTTGAACCTTACAGCAGCTATCAGCTAGGCTGTTGAACCTTACAGCAGGTTACAGTTGTGCTGTTGAACCTTACAGCAGGTTTCAGTTGTGTTGTTGAACCTTACAGCAGGTTACAGTTGTGTTGTTGAACCTTACAGCAGGTTACAGTTGTGTTGTTGAACCTTACAGCAGCTATCAGCTAGGCTGTTGAACCTTACAGCAGGTTACAGTTGTGTTGTTGAACCTTACAGCAGGTTACAGTTGTGTTGTTGAACCTTACAGCAGGTTACAGTTGTGCTGTTGAACCTTACAGCAGATTACAGTTGTGTTGTTGAACCTTACAGCAGGTTACAGTTGTGTTGTTGAACCTTACAGCAGGTTACATTTGTGCTGTTGAACTTTACAGCGGGTTACAGTTGTGTTGTTGAACCTTACAGCAGGTTACAGTTGTGTTGTTGAACCTTACAGCAGGTTACATTTGTGCTGTTGAACCTTACAGCAGGTTACAGTTGTGCTGTTGAACCTTACAGCAGGTTACAGTTGTGTTGTTGAACCTTACAGCAGGTTACAGTTGTGTTGTTGAACCTTACAGCAGGTTACATTTGTGCTGTTGAACCTTACAGCAGGTTACAGTTGTGCTGTTGAACCTTACAGCAGGTTACAGTTGTGTTGTTGAACCTTACAGCAGGTTACAGTTGTGCTGTTGAACCTTACAGCAGATTACAGTTGTGTTGTTGAACCTTACAGCAGGTTACAGTTGTGTTGTTGAACCTTACAGCAGGTTACATTTGTGCTGTTGAACTTTACAGCGGGTTACAGTTGTGTTGTTGAACCTTACAGCAGGTTACAGTTGTGTTGTTGAACCTTACAGCAGGTTACATTTGTGCTGTTGAACCTTACAGCAGGTTACAGTTGTGTTGTGTTGTTGAACCTTACAGCAGGTAACAGTTGTGTTGTTGAACCTTACAGCAGGTTACAGTTGTGTTTGTTGAACCTTACAGCAGGTTATCAGCTAGGCTGTTGAACCTTACAGCAGGTTACAGTTGTGTTGTTGAACCTTACAGCAGGTTACAGTTGTCTTGTTGAACCTTACAGCAGGTTACAGTTGTGTTGTTGAACCTTACAGCAGCTATCAACTAGGCTGTTGAACCTTACAGCAGGTTACAGTTGTGTTGTTGAACCTTACAGCAGGTTACAGTTGTGTTGTTGAACCTTACAGCAGGAAACAGTTGTGTGTTGTTGAACCTTACTGCAGGTTACAGTTTTGTTGTTGAACCTTACAGCAGCTATCAGCTAGGCTGTTGAACCTTACAGCAGCTATCAGCTAGGCTGTTGAACCTTACAGCAGGTTACAGTTGTGTTGTTGAACCTTACAGCAGGTAACAGTTGTGTTGTTGAACCTTACAGTTTACAGGTTACAGTTGTGTTGTTGAACCTTACAGCAGGTTACAGTTGTGTTGTTGAACCTTACAGCAGGTTACAGTTGTGTTGTTGAACCTTACAGCAGGTTACAGTTATGTTGTTGAACCTTACAGCAGGTTACAGTTGTGTTGTTGAACCTTACAGCAGCTATCAGCTAGGCTGTTGAACCTTACAGCAGGTTACAGTTGTGTTGTTGAACCTTACAGCAGGTTACAGTTGTGTTGTTGAACCTTACAGCAGGTTACAGTTGTGTTGTTGAACCTTACAGCAGGTTACAGTTGTGTTGTTGAACCTTACTGCAGGTTACAGTTGTGTTGTTGAACCTTACAGCAGCTATCAGCTAGGCTGTTGAACCTTACAGCAGGTTACAGTTGTGTTGTTGAACCTTACAGCAGGTTACAGTTGTGTTGTTGAACCTTACAGCAGGTTACAGTTGTGCTGTTGAACCTTACATCAGGTTACAGTTGTGTTGTTGAACCTTACAGCAGGTTACAGTTGTGCTGTTGAACCTTACAGCAGGTTACAGTTGTGTTGTTGAACCTTACAGCAGGTTACAGTTGTGTTGTTGAACCTTACAGCAGGTTACAGTTGTGTTGTTGAACCTTACAGCAGGTTACAGTTGTGTTGTTGAACCTTACAGCAGGTTACAGTTGTGTTGTTGAACCTTACAGCAGCTATCAGCTAGGCTGTTGAACCTTACAGCAGGTTACAGTTGTGTTGTTGAACCTTACAGCAGGTTACAGTTGTCTTGTTGAACCTTACTGCAGGTTACAGTTGTGTTGTTGAACCTTACAGCAGCTATCAGCTAGGCTGTTGAACCTTACAGCAGGTTACAGTTGTGCTGTTGAACCTTACAGCAGGTTACAGTTGTGTTGTTGAACCTTACAGCAGGTTACAGTTGTGCTGTTGAACCTTACAGCGGGTTACAGTTGTGTTGTTGAACCTTACAGCGGGTTACAGTTGTGTTGTTGAACCTTACAGCAGGTTACAGTTGTGCTGTTGAACCTTACAGCAGGTTACAGTTGTGTTGTTGAACCTTACAGCAGGTTACATTTGTGCTGTTGAACCTTACAGCAGGTTACATTTGTGCTGTTGAACCTTACAGCAGGTTACAGTTGTGTTGTTGAACCTTACAGCAGGTTACAGTTGTGTTGTTGAACCTTACTGCAGGTTACAGTTGTGTTGTTGAACCTTACAGCAGCTATCAGCTAGGCTGTTGAACCTTACAGCAGGTTACAGTTGTGCTGTTGAACCTTACAGCAGGTTACAGTTGTGTTGTTGAACCTTACAGCGGGTTACAGTTGTGCTGTTGAACCTTACAGCGGGTTACAGTTGTGTTGTTGAACCTTACAGCAGGTTACAGTTGTGCTGTTGAACCTTACAGCAGGTTACAGTTGTGTTGTTGAACCTTACAGCAGGTTACAGTTGTGCTGTTGAACCTTACAGCGGGTTACAGTTGTGCTGTTGAACCTTACAGCGGGTTACAGTTGTGTTGTTGAACCTTACAGCAGGTTACAGTTGTGTTGTTGAACCTTACAGCAGGTTACAGTTGTGTTGTTGAACCTTACAGCAGGTTACAGTTGTGTTGTTGAACCTTACAGCAGGTTACAGTTGTGTTGTTGAACCTTACAGCAGGTTACAGTTGTGTTGTTGAACCTTACAGCAGGTTACATTTGTGCTGTTGAACCTTACAGCAGCTATCAGCTAGGCTGTTGAACCTTACAGCAGGTTACAGTTGTGTTGTTGAACCTTACAGCGGGTTACAGTTGTGCTGTTGAACCTTACAGCAGGTTACATTTGTGCTGTTGAACCTTACAGCGGGTTACAGTTGTGTTGTTGAACCTTACAGCGGGTTACAGTTGTGTTGTTGAACCTTACAGCAGGTTTCAGTTGTGTTGTTGAACCTTACAGCAGGTTACAGTTGTGCTGTTGAACCTTACAGCAGGTTACAGTTGTGCTGTTGAACCTTACAGCAGGTTACAGTTGTGCTGTTGAACCTTACAGCAGGTTACAGTTGTGTTGTCGACTTATCATATCTGGCAGATTTGTCCCACCTGGCCGGACTTGTCCCATCTGTCTGACCGGCCATACTTGTCTCATCTGGCCAAAGTTGTCCCATCTGGCCGCCTTTTCCTGTTGGCCAAACTTATGCAACCTGTCCGACTTGTCCTATCTCAGTGGTTCCCAACCTTTTTGGGGTACTGTACCCCTTAAACAGTTTGACCTGACTGAAGTACCCCCTCATGCGCTTGCGACAGGTATGATTCCTAGATTAGGTGTACATTTGACAAGAATGTGGTTACCTATGCGAATCTATGCTATCTGGCCGACTTGCCCTGTCTGACAGGCGGGCCTTATCCTATTGGCCGAACTTATCCTATGTGGCTGACTTGTCCCGTCGGCCAAACTTATCCCGTCTGGCCAAACTTATCCCATTAAAAATAAAGTGTCCAGATTCTCTCCAAATTTTATTTTTTTAGGGAGGGGCTGGGGGGAGCAGGGACTTAGTGTTGCTACTATAATATATCTCTGATGTAAATCTCCCAGTGGTCTGTTATAGGCCTGACCTCTGAGTGGTCTGTTATAGGCCTGACCTCTGAGTGGTCTGTTATAGGCCTGACCTCTGAGTGGTCTGTTATAGGCCTGACCTCTGAGTGGTCTGTTATAGGCCTGACCTCTGAGTGGTCTGTTATAGGCCTGACCTCTGAGTGGTCTGTTATAGGCCTGACCTCTCAGCAGCCATCACACAGGAGCATTTT
Organism: Coregonus suidteri; assembly: GCA_036851935.1. NCBI lineage: Eukaryota > Metazoa > Chordata > Actinopteri > Salmoniformes > Salmonidae > Coregonus > Coregonus suidteri. The sequence goes on from CM072230.1 coordinate 830,310, forward strand.
GTCCCACAGCCTTGAACCATAAATCCAGAGGCTTTGACATCCAAGGGTTAAAGATGTGAAATTATTGAGAAAGAACAAGAGTCATCTGAGCCAGAGAGGCGTTGGAGGATCATTTATTATCCTCTTTGACGGGGCTGTGGGAACACAAATATGTCATAAGACTGGCAGCCCACAGTTAGCAGGAAGGAGGGAGTGTGTCCTGTCATGTCCTAGTTATTAGTTACAATCATTATTAGTTCATTTAGCTGGTGTCAACATGACATTCTCTGTTGTGTGTGTCTGTCTTCATGTGTACAGTATTTGACTATGCTGTCTCCCAGGTTATCTGACAGATGTCGTGGTGGAGAATTCAGAGGGAGAGTGAAGAGAGAGAAGGCTCTGGAACCTCCGGAGCTGAAAGACTTCCCAGAACCCCCTCCACCCGTGACCAACGAGGAGAGCCCTGACATCAGACCCACCGCTGCCCCCTACGACCCCCTCCCGGTAACTTCTGCCCCCTGCCCTGCCTACCACAGACCCACATCCATCTCTTACCAGCCCCTAGACACTGACCACCCACCCCCAGATGAGTCCTACAGTGATCCTGAACCCCAGCCCCAGACCTCTATACCCCAGCTTTATACCCAGCTCCAGTCTGGTACCAGGAGGAAGGGTCCTGTCCCCCCACCCAGACAAGACCCTTCTAGACATCCTGAGAACACACTCTCCCAGGAGTGTCTGTCTAGCTCTCAGGGCGGAACCTCCACCTCCCATGCCCCGGTCTCCTCCCACTCTGCCTCTGGTCCCATCCACTCCCCAAGGAGGGATTCTGAGCAAAGCAGAGGATTGGTGGAGAGGGAGCAGGAGGCGGTACACCAGGTAGTGCCATCCAATCCTGGTCCAGCCCTTCCTGCCCTGCCCAGTATGAAGTGCCAGCGGTCTCCCTCTCCCCAGTTTGCTCCTCCTCAGCTGACAGACAAGCCTCCTGTCTTTCTTCAGCAGAACCATGACAACCCTGTCTCTGTCTCGGTCCGTCTGCACCATGACCAGAACAACAGGTAAGATTAGACTTCACTCTCTGATCTAGTTGGAACTATGATATATAGACTTGGAGTTATCTATTTCTTATCCTTTGCATAGCTGTAGTGGTCTGTAGTGGTCTGTAGTGGTCTGTAGTGACTGGTCTGCTCCTCTTCTCCTCAGTCTCTCTGTACAAAGACTCTTATTGAGTTTCTGTCTCCATCCAGCAGCATTACCATGTGAATAACTCAACCAACGCAGTAGCAGCATAGTTTAACAGCTCCGATGCATTTCCAGAGCAGACGGACGTGATCTGTTACAGAGGCCGTTTGTTGCGGCTCTGAATTGAAACATAATTGATATCATCTGTAGAGAAGAGAACAGAGCTCTGTGGCTTACTGGACATTCCAGCCATGCTGGGTTAGGGGTGAGGGGAGGAGCCCAGAGTCTCTCAGCATTGCCAGGATGTTGGGCACAGAGGGGAAAAAAGCCTGTCATGTCATCATCATGTCATGTGACAATCAGCCCCTGGATGGTAGAATAACTGTAGTTCAGCTTTTGGACTTTTTAAGGCGTTTGCCTGGATTGTCCTGTTCCATGGTCTGAGTGTTCTCTCTGGGTTCTCTAACTGTTGTCCTGTTCCATGGTCTGAGTGTTCTCTTCTGGGTTCTCTAACTGCTTTCCTGTTCCATGGTCTGAGTGTTCTCTCTGGGTTTTCTCTAACTGTTGTCCTGTTCCATGGTTCTGAGTGTTCTCTCTGGGTTCTCTAACTGCTGTCCTGTTCCATGGTCTGAGTGTTCTCTCTGGGTTCTCTAACTGCTGTCCTGTTCCATGGTCTGAGTGTTCTCTCTGGGTTCTCTAACTGCTGTCCTGTTCCATGGGTCTGAGTGTTCTCTCTGGGTTCTCTAACTGCTTTCCTGTTCCATGGTCTGAGTGTTCTCTCTGGGTTCTCTAACTGCTGTCTGTTCCATGGTCTGAGTGTTCTCTCTGGGTTCTCTAACTGTTGTCCTGTTCCATGGTCTGAGTGTTCTCTCTGGGTTCTCTAACTGCTGTCCTGTTCCATGGTCTGAGTGTTCTCTCTGGGTTCTCTAACTGCTGTCCTGTTCCATGGTCTGAGTGTTCTCTCTGGGTTCTCTAACTGTTGTCCTGTTCCATGGTCTGAGTGTTCTCTCTGGGGTTCTCTAACTGCTGTCCTGTTCCATGGTCTGAGTGTTCTCTCTGGGTTCTCTAACTGCTGTCCTGTTCCATGGTCTGAGTGTTCTCTCTGGGTTCTCTAACTGTTGTCCTGTTCCATGGTCTGAGTGTTCTCTCTGGGTTCTCTAACTGTTGTCCTGTTCCATGGTCTGAGTGTTCTCTCTGGGTTCTCTAACTGCTGTCCTGTTCCATGGTCTGAGTGTTCTCTCTGGGTTCTCTAACTGCTGTCCTGTTCCATGGTCTGAGTGTTCTCTCTGGGTTCTCTAACTGCTGTCCTGTTCCATGGTCTGAGTGTTCTCTCTGGGTTCTCTAACTGCTGTCCTGTTCCATGGTCTGAGTGTTCTCTCTGTTTAAGGGTTCTCTAACTGCTGTCCTGTTCCATGGTCTGAGTGTTCTCTCTGGGTTCTCTAACTGCTGTCCTGTTCCATGGTCTGAGTGTTCTCTCTGGGTTCTCTAACTGCTGTCCTGTTCCATGGTCTGAGTGTTCTCTCTGGGTTCTCTAACTGCTGTCCTGTTCCATGGTCTGAGTGTTCTCTCTGGGTTCTCTAACTGCTGTCCTGTTCCATGGTCTGAGTGTTCTCTCTGGGTTCTCTAACTGTTGTCCTGTTCCATGGTCTGAGTGTTCTCTCTGGGTTCTCTAACTGCTGTCCTGTTCCATGGTCTGAGTGTTCTCTCTGGGTTCTCTAACTGCTGTCCTGTTCCATGGTCTGAGTGTTCTCTCTGGGTTCTCTAACTGCTTTCGCTCTCCCTCTCCCCCACTCCCCCCCTCCTTTCTCCATCCGTGTGTGTCTGTGATGATTCTAGGATGGAGAATGTGATGGAGCCAACCAGTAACTCTGTGAGGAAGGTTCCTATAAAGATCGTTCACTCAGAGAGTGAGAAGGAGAAGGAGAGCCGACAGTACTTGCTGCGTCACAGTGACTCCACAGGGGAAGAAGCCCAGGGGCCCGGCCTGGTCCCCCTCAGCAGCCTGGGGACCTCAGGGGTCCCAGAACAGTCCTACTCTCTGTTCTGTGCCTACAGCCAGCAGAGGAACCAGGGGCCAGAGAGAGAGAAGGCACCGGCCCCACCCAGCTACCCAGCCCCAGCCCCAGTACTGGCTACACCCCCACCCCCTTACCAAGCTCCAGCCCCAGTACTGGCTAAACCCCCACCCCCTTACCAAGCTCCAGCCCCAGTACTGGCTAAACCCCCACCCCCTTACCCAGCCCCAGTACTGGCTACACCCCCACCCCCACCCCCTTACCCAGCCCCAGTACTGGCTACACCCCCACCCCCACCCCCTTACCCAGCCCCAGCCCCAGTACTGGCTACACCCCCACCCAGCCAGCAGACCCCCTCAGCCCCATACCCCCACAGCAGTAACGGCGTGTCCCCACCCATCCCTCTCCCCCACTCTGAGGAGGATGTGAAGCGAGAGCAGCTGGCCAGAGACATCATGAATAAGGACCGGTCCCTAGCTGACATCTTGGACAAGAACCGGAGGAGGACCACCATGGACCTGATGGAGGGACTCTTCCCCCAGGGAGCAGTGCTGCTGGAGGGGAAGGAGAGGAGGAAGGTGTCCCCCAAACACTCCTCACCACTGCCTTCAGAGGACAGGTCAGTGACTGCTCTAAACACCTACCCCTTACCTAACGCTAACCCTACCCCTTACCTAACCCTAACCTAACCATAACCCTTACCTAACCCTAACCTAACCCTTAACTAACCCTTATAGTCTTCCTTCTCATAGTGGGAGCTGTATTATAATAGTCTTCCTTCTCATAGTGGGAGCTGTATTATAATAGTCTTCCTTCTCATAGTGGGAGCTGTATTATAATAGTCTTCCTTCTCATAGTGGGAGCTGTATTATAATAGTCTTCCTTCTCATAGTGGGAGCTGTATTATAATAGTCTTCCTTCTCATAGTGGGAGCTGTATTATAATAGTCTTCCTTCTCGTAGTGGGAGCTGTATTATAATAGTCTTCCTTCTCATAGTGGGAGCTGTATTATAATAGTCTTCCTTCTCATAGTGGGAGCTGTATTATAATAGTCTTCCTTCTCATAGTGGGAGCTGTATTATAATAGTCTTCCTTCTCATAGTGGGAGCTGTATTATAATAGCCTTCCTTCTCATAGTGGGAGCTGTATTATAATAGTCTTCCTTCTCATAGTGGGAGCTGTATTATAATAGTCTTCCTTCTCATAGTGGGAGCTGTATTATAATAGTCTTCCTTCTCATAGTGGGAGCTGTATTATAATAGTCTTCCTTCTCGTAGTGGGAGCTGTATTATAATAGCCTTCCTTCTCGTAGTGGGAGCTGTATTATAATAGTCTTCCTTCTCGTAGTGGGAGCTGTATTATAATAGCCTTCCTTCTCGTAGTGGGAGCTGTATTATAATAGCCTTCCTTCTCGTAGTGGGAGCTGTATTATAATAGCCTTCCTTCTCGTAGTGGGAGCTGTATTATAATAGTCTTCCTTCTCGTAGTGGGAGCTGTATTATAATAGTCCTTCTCATAGTGGGAGCTGTATTATAATAGTCTTCCTTCTCATAGTGGGAGCTGTATTATAATAGTCTTCCTTCTCATAGTGGGAGCTGTATTATAATAGCCTTCCTTCTCGTAGTGGGAGCTGTATTATAATAGCCTTCCTTCTCGTAGTGGGAGCTGTATTATAATAGTCTTCCTTCTCGTAGTGGGAGCTGTATTATAATAGTCTTCTTCTCATAGTGGGAGCTGTATTATAATAGTCTTCCTTCTCATAGTGGGGCTGTATTATAATAGTCTTTCCTTCTCATAGTGGGAGCTGTATTATAATAGTCTTCCTTCTCATAGTGGGAGCTGTATTATAATAGTCTTCCTTCTCATAGTGGGAGCTGTATTATAATAGTCTTCCTTCTCATAGTGGGAGCTGTATTATAATAGTCTTCCTTCTCATAGTGGGAGCTGTATTATAATAGTCTTCCTTCTCATAGTGGGAGCTGTATTATAATAGTCTTCCTTCTCATAGTGGGAGCTGTATTATAATAGTCTTCCTTCTCATAGTGGGAGCTGTATTATAATAGTCTTCCTTCTCATAGTGGGAGCTGTATTATAATAGTCTTCCTTCTCATAGTGGGAGCTGTATTATAATAAGTCTTCCTTCTCATAGTGGGAGCTGTATTATAATAGTCTTCCTTCTCATAGTGGGAGCTGTATTATAATAGTCTTCCTTCTCATAGTGGGAGCTGTATTATAATAGTCTTCCTTCTCATAGTGGGAGCTGTATTATAATAGTCTTCCTTCTCATAGTGGGAGCTGTATTATAATAGTCTTCCTTCTCATAGTGGGAGCTGTATTATAATAGTCTTCCTTCTCATAGTGGGAGCTGTATTATAATAGTCTTCCTTCTCATAGTGGGAGCTGTATTATAATAGTCTTCCTTCTCATAGTGGGAGCTGTATTATAATAGTCTTCCTTCTCATAGTGGGAGCTGTATTATAATAGTCTTCCTTCTCGTAGTGGGAGCTGTATTATAATAGTCTTCCTTCTCGTAGTGGGAGCTGTATTATAATAGTCTTCCTTCTCGTAGTGGGAGCTGTATTATAATAGTCTTCCTTCTCATAGTGGGAGCTGTATTATAATAGCCTTCCTTCTCATAGTGGGAGCTGTATTATAATAGCCTTCCTTCTCGTAGTGGGAGCTGTATTATAATAGTCTTCCTTCTCGTAGTGGGAGCTGTATTATAATAGTCTTCCTTCTCGTAGTGGGAGCTGTATTATAATAGTCTTCCTTCTCGTAGTGGGAGCTGTATTATAATAGTCTTCCTTCTCATAGTGGGAGCTGTATTATAATAGTCTTCCTTCTCGTAGTGGGAGCTGTATTATAATAGTCTTCCTTCTCATAGTGGGAGCTGTATTATAATAGTCTTCCTTCTCGTAGTGGGAGCTGTATTATAATAGTCTTCCTTCTCGTAGTGGGAGCTGTATTATAATAGTCTTCCTTCTCGTAGTGGGAGCTGTATTATAATAGTCTTCCTTCTCGTAGTGGGAGCTGTATTATAATAGTCTTCCTTCTCGTAGTGGGAGCTGTATTATAATAGTCTTCCTTCTCGTAGTGGGAGCTGTATTATAATAGTCTTCCTTCTCATAGTGGGAGCTGTATTATAATAGTCTTCCTTCTCATAGTGGGAGCTGTATTATAATAGTCTTCCTTCTCATAGTGGGAGCTGTATTATAATAGTCTTCCTTCTCATAGTGGGAGCTGTATTATAATAGTCTTCCTTCTCATAGTGGGAGCTGTATTATAATAGTCTTCCTTCTCATAGTGGGAGCTGTATTATAATAGTCTTCCTTCTCATAGTGGGAGCTGTATTATAATAGTCTTCCTTCTCATAGTGGGAGCTGTATTATAATAGTCTTCCTTCTCATAGTGGGAGCTGTATTATAATAGTCTTCCTTCTCATAGTGGGAGCTGTATTATAATAGTCTTCCTTCTCATAGTGGGAGCTGTATTATAAGTCTTCCTTCTCATAGTGGGAGCTGTATTATAATAGTCTTCCTTCTCATAGTGGGAGCTGTATTATAATAGTCTTCCTTCTCATAGTGGGAGCTGTATTATAATAGTCTTCCTTCTCATAGTGGGAGCTGTATTATAATAGTCTTCTCATAGTGGGAGCTGTATTATAATAGTCTTCTCATAGTGGGAGCTGTATTATAATAGCCTTCCTTCTCATAGTGGGAGCTGTATTATAATAGTCTTCCTTCTCGTAGTGGGAGCTGTATTATAATAGTCTTCCTTCTCGTAGTGGGAGCTGTATTATAATAGTATTCCTTCTCGTAGTGGGGAGCTGTATTATAATAGTCTTCCTTCTCATAGTGGGAGCTGTATTATAATAGTCTTCCTTCTCATAGTGGGAGCTGTATTATAATAATAGTCTTCCTTTTCTCGTAGTGGGAGCTGTATTATAATAGTCTTCCTTCTCATAGTGGGAGCTGTATTATAATAGTCTTCCTTCTCATAGTGGGAGCTGTATTATAATAGTCTTCCTTCTCATAGTGGGAGCTGTATTATAATAGTCTTCCTTCTCATAGTGGGAGCTGTATTATAATAGTCTTCCTTCTCATAGTGGGAGCTGTATTATAATAGTCTTCCTTCTCATAGTGGGAGCTGTATTATAATAGTCTTCCTTCTCATAGTGGGAGCTGTATTATAATAGTCTTCCTTCTCATAGTGGGAGCTGTATTATAATAGTCTTCCTTCTCATAGTGGGAGCTGTATTGTAATAGTCTTCCTTCTCATAGTGGGAGCTGTATTATAATATTCAAATGATTAAGAGGTTTGATTTGGATTAGTGATAAGAAAGATCTCATGAGAATGAAATCATTCAAAGGAAAGGGTGAATTTAGCCACCTGATGGTGAAGTTTTGAATTGCAGCTTCAGTCCCACAGATCTAATTTCAACTTTGTGTGTGTTGTGTTCTAAATGATCCTTCTCTTATTCCAGGACTGAAGAGAACAGTATATCGGCAGCAGTTGCTTTGGTGACCAGCTCCACCTACTACAGCACGTCGGCGCCAAAGGCGGAGCTTCTGATCAAGCTGAAAGACATGCAGGAGAGGGAGGAGCTAGAGGAGGAGCCGGAGGAGGAGTCAGCGGATGAGCTGGACCTCGACCTGGCCAATAAAAAGGTACCAGGAGTCTCTCTGTAGCCCTCTTTACTGCAACAGACCTCTGACCCTAACTCTGTTCTACTGTAACTAGACTCTGTTCTACTGTAACTAGACTCTGTGTTCTACTGTAACTAGACTCTGTGTTCTACTGTAACTAGACTCTGTGTTCTACTGTAACTAGACTCTGTGTTCTACTGTAACTAGACTCTGTGTTCTACTGTACTAGACTCTGGGTTCTACTGTAACTAGACTCTGTGTTCTACTGTAACTAGACTCTGTGTTCTACTGTAACTAGACTCTGGGTTCTACTGTAACTAGACTCTGTGTTCTACTGTAACTAGACTCTGTGTTCTACTGTAACTAGACTCTGTGTTCTACTGTAACTAGACTCTGTGTTCTACTGTAACTAGACTCTGTGTTCTACTGTAACTAGACTCTGTGTTCTACTGTAACTAGACTCTGGGTTCTACTGTAACTAGACTCTGTGTTCTACTGTAACTAGACTCTGTGTTCTACTGTAACTAGACTCTGTGTTCTACTGTAACTAGACTCTGTGTTCTACTGTAACTAGACTCTGTGTTCTACTGTAACTAGACTATGTGTTCTACTGTAACTAGACTCTGTGTTCTACTGTAACTAGACTCTGTGTTCTACTGTAACTAGACTCTGTGTTCTACTGTAACTAGACTATGTGTTCTACTGTAACTAGACTCTGTGTTCTACTGTAACTAGACTCTGTGTTCTACTGTAACTAGGCTCTGTGTGTCTACTGTAACTAGACTCTGTGTTCTACTGTAACTAGACTCTGTGTTCTACTGTAACTAGACCTCTCTGTAACTAGACTCTGTGTTCTACTGTAACTAGACTCTGTGTTCTACTGTAACTAGACTCTGTGTTCTACTGTAACTAGACTCTGTGTTCTACTGTAACTAGACTCTGTGTTCTACTGTAACTAGACTCTGTGTTCTACTGTAACTAGACTCTGTGTTCTACTGTAACTAGGCTCTGTGTTCTACTGTAACTAGACTCTCTGTTCTACTGTAACTAGACTCTGTGTTCTACTGTAACTAGACTCTGTGTTCTACTGTAACTAGACTCTGTGTTCTACTGTAACTAGACTCTGTGTTCTACTGTAACTAGACTCTGTGTTCTACTGTAACTAGACTCTGTGTTCTACTGTAACTAGACTATGTGTTCTACTGTAACTAGACTCTGTGTTCTACTGTAACTAGACTCTGTGTTCTACTGTAACTAGACTCTGTGTTCTACTGTAACTAGACTCTGTGTTCTACTGTAACTAGACCTCTCTGTAACTAGACTCTGTGTTCTACTGTAACTAGACTCTCTGTTCTACTGTAACTAGACTCTGTGTTCTACTGTAACTAGACTCTGTGTTCTACTGTAACTAGACTCTGTGTTCTACTGTAACTAGACTCTGTGTGTCTACTGTAACTAGACTCTGTGTTCTACTGTAACTAGACTCTGTGTTCTACTGTAACTAGACTCTGTGTTCTACTGTAACTAGACTATGTGTTCTACTGTAACTAGACTCTGTGTTCTACTGTAACTAGACTCTGTGTTCTACTGTAACTAGGCTCTGTGTTCTACTGTAACTAGACTCTGTGTTCTACTGTAACTAGACTCTGTGTTCTACTGTAACTAGACTCTGTGTTCTACTGTAACTAGACTCTGTGTTCTACTGTAACTAGACTCTGTGTTCTACTGTAACTAGACTCTGTGTTCTACTGTAACTAGACTCTGTGTTCTACTGTAACTAGACTCCCTGTTCTACTGTACTGTAACTAGACTCCCTGTTCTACTGTAACTAGACTCTGTGTTCTACTGTAACTAGACTCTGTGTTCTACTGTAACTAGACTCTGTGTTCTACTGTAACTAGAGACTCTCTACTGTAACTAGACTCTGTTCTACTGTAACTAGACTCTGTGTTCTACTGTAACTAGACTCTGTGTTCTACTGTAACTAGACTCTGTGTTCTACTGTAACTAGACTCTGTGTTCTACTGTAACTAGACCTCTCTGTAACTAGACTCTGTGTTCTACTGTAACTAGACTCTGTGTTCTACTGTAACTAGACTCTGTGTTCTACTGTAACTAGACTCTGTGTTCTACTGTAACTAGACTCTGTGTTCTACTGTAACTAGACTCTGTGTTCTACTGTAACTAGACTATGTGTTCTACTGTAACTAGACTCTGTGTTCTACTGTAACTAGACTCTGTGTTCTACTGTAACTAGACTCTGTGTTCTACTGTAACTAGACTCTGTGTTCTACTGTAACTAGACTCTGTGTTCTACTGTAACTAGACTCTGTGTTCTACTGTAACTAGACCTCTCTGTAACTAGACTCTGTGTTCTACTGTAACTAGACTCTGTGTTCTACTGTAACTAGACTCTGTGTTCTACTGTAACTAGACTCTGTGTTCTAACTGTAACTAGACTCTGTGTTCTACTGTAACTAGACTCTGTGTTCTACTGTAACTAGACTCTGTGTTCTACTGTAACTAGACTCTCTGTTCTACTGTAACTAGACTCTGTGTTCTACTGTAACTAGACTCTGTGTTCTACTGTAACTAGACTCTCTGTGTTCTACTGTAACTAGACTCTGTGTTCTACTGTAACTAGACTCTGTGTTCTACTGTAACTAGACTCTGTGTTCTACTGTAACTAGACTCTGTGTGTTCTACTGTAACTAGACTCTGTGTTCTACTGTAACTAGACTCTGTGTTCTACTGTAACTAGACTCTGTGTTCTACTGTAACTAGGACTCTGTGTTCTACTGTAACTAGACTCTGTGTTCTACTGTAACTAGACTCTGTGTTCTACTGTAACTAGACTCTGTGTTCTACTGTAACTAGACTCTGTGTTCTACTGTAACTAGACTCTGTGTTCTACTGTAACTAGACTCTGTGTTCTACTGTAACTAGACTCTGTGTTCTACTGTAACTAGACTCTGTGTTCTACTGTAACTAGACTCTGTGTTCTACTGTAACTAGACTCTGTGTTCTACTGTAACTAGACTCTGTGTTCTACTGTAACTAGACTCTGTGTTCTACTGTAACTAGACTCCCTGTTCTACTGTAACTAGACTCCCTGTTCTACTGTAACTAGACTCTGTGTTCTACTGTAACTAGACTCTGTGTTCTACTGTAACTAGACTCTGTGTTCTACTGTAACTAGACTCTGTGTTCTACTGTAACTAGACTCTCTGTTCTACTGTAACTAGACTCTGTGTTCTACTGTAAACTAGACTCTGTGTTCTACTGTAACTAGACTCTGTGTTCTACTGTAACTAGACTCTGTGTTCTACTGTAACTAGACTCTGTGTTCTACTGTAACTAGACTCTGTGTTCTACTGTAACTAGACTCTGTGTTCTACTGTAACTAGACTGTGTTCTACTGTAACTAGACTCTGTGTTCTACTGTAACTAGACTCTGTGTTCTACTGTAACTAGACTCTGTGTTCTACTGTAACTAGACTCTGTGTTTCTACTGTAACTAGACTCTCTGTTCTACTGTAACTAGACTCTGTGTTCTACTGTAACTAGACTCTGTGTTCTACTGTAACTAGACTCTGTGTTCTACTGTAACTAGACTCTCTGTTCTACTGTAACTAGACTCTGTGTTCTACTGTAACTAGACTCTGTGTTCTACTGTAACTAGACTCTGTGTTCTACTGTAACTAGACTCTGTGTTCTACTGTAACTAGACTCTGTGTTCTACTGTAACTAGACTCTGTGTTCTACTGTAACTAGACTCTGTGTTCTACTGTAACTAGACTCTGTGTCCTACTGTAACTAGACTCTGTGTTCTACTGTAACTAGACTCTGTGTTCTACTGTAACTAAACTCTGTGTGTTCTACTGTAACTAGACTCTGTGACCTCTCTGTAACTAGACTCTGTGTTCTACTGTAACTAGACTCTGTGTTCTACTGTAACTAGACTCTGTGTTCTACTGTAACTAGACTCCTTCTACTGTAACTAGACTCTGTGTTCTACTGTAACTAGACTCTCTGTTCTACTGTAACTAGACTCTGTGTTCTACTGTAACTAGACTCTGTGTTCTACTGTAACTACTGTAACTAGACTCTGTGTTCTACTGTAACTAGACTCTGTGTTCTACTGTAACTAGACTCTGTGTTCTACTGTAACTAGACTCTGTGTTTCTACTGTAACTAGACTCTGTGTTCTACTGTAACTAGACTCTGTGTTCTACTGTAACTAGACTCTGTGTTCTACTGTAACTAGACTCTGTGTTCTACTGTAACTAGACTCTGTGTTCTACTGTAACTAGACTCTGTGTTCTACTGTAACTAAACTCTGTGTTCTACTGTAACTAGACTCTGTGTTCTACTGTAACTAGACTCTGTGTTCTACTGTAACTAGACTCTGTGTTTCTACTGTAACTAGACTCTGTGTTCTACTGTAACTAGACTCTGTGTTCTACTGTAACTAGACTCTGTGTTCTACTGTAACTAGACTCTCTGTGTTCTACTGTAACTAGACTCTGTGTTCTACTGTAACTAGACTCTGTGTTCTACTGTAACTAGACTCTGTGTTCTACTGTAACTAGACTCTGTGTTCTACTGTAACTAGACTCTGTGTTCTACTGTAACTAGACTCTGTGTTCTACTGTAACTAGACCTCTCTGTAACTAGACTCTGTGTTCTACTGTAACTAGACTCTGTGTTCTACTGTAACTAGACCTCTCTGTAACTAGACTCTGTGTTCTACTGTAACTAGACTCTGTGTTCTACTGTAACTAGACTCTGTGTTCTACTGTACTAAACTCTGTGTTCTACTGTAACTAGACCTCTCTGTAACTAGACTCTGTGTTCTACTGTAACTAGACTCTGTGTTCTACTGTAACTAGACTCTGTGTTCTACTGTAACTAGACCTCTCTGTAACTAGACTCTGTGTTCTACTGTAACTAGACTCTCTGTTCTACTGTAACTAGACTCTGTGTTCTACTGTAACTAGACTCTCTGTTCTACTGTAACTAGACTCTGTGTTCTACTGTAACTAGACTCTGTGTTCTACTGTAACTAGACTCTGTGTTCTACTGTAACTAGACTCTGTGTTGTTCTACTGTAACTAGACTCTGTGTTCTACTGTAACTAGACTCTGTGTTCTACTGTAACTAGACTCTGGGTTCTACTGTAACTAGACTCTGTGTTCTACTGTAACTAGACTCTGTGTTCTACTGTAACTAGACTCTGTGTTCTACTGTAACTAGACCTCTCTGTAACTAGACCTCTGTAACTAGACTCTGTGTGTTCTACTGTAACTAGACTCTGTGTTCTACTGTAACTAGACTCTGTGTTCTACTGTAACTAGACTCTGTGTTCTACTGTAACTAGACTCTGTGTTCTACTGTAACTAGACTCTGTGTTCTACTGTAACTAGACTCTGTGTTCTACTGTAACTAGACTCTGTGTTCTACTGTAACTAGACCTCTCTGTAACTAGACTCTGTGTTCTACTGTAACTAGACTCTGTGTTCTACTGTAACTAGACTCTGTGTTCTACTGTAACTAGACTCTGTGTTCTACTGTAACTAGACTCTGTGTTCTACTGTAACTAGACTCTGTGTTTCTACTGTAACTAGACTCTGTGTTCTACTGTAACTAGACTCTGTGTTCTACTGTAACTAGACTCTGTGTTCTACTGTAACTAGACTCTGTGTTCTACTGTAACTAGACTCTGTGTTCTACTGTAACTAGACCTCTCTGTAACTAGACTCTGTGTTCTACTGTAACTAGACTCTGTGTTCTACTGTAACTAGACCTCTCTGTAACTAGACTCTGTGTTCTACTGTAACTAGACTCTGTGTTCTACTGTAACTAGACTATGTGTTCTACTGTAACTAGACTCTGTGTTCTACTGTAACTAGACTCTGTGTTCTACTGTAACTAGACTCTGTGTTCTACTGTAACTAGACTCTGTGTTCTACTGTAACTAGACTCTGTGTTCTACTGTAACTAGACTCTGTGTTCTACTGTAACTAGACCTCTCTGTAACTAGACTCTGTGTTCTACTGTAACTAGACCTCTCTGTAACTAGACTCTGTGTTCTACTGTAACTAGACTCTGTGTTCTACTGTAACTAGACTCTGTGTTCTACTGTAACTAGACTCTGTGTTCTACTGTAACTAGACTCTGTGTTCTACTGTAACTAGACTCTGTGTTCTACTGTAACTAGACTCTGTGTTCTACTGTAACTAGACTCTGTGTTCTACTGTAACTAGACTCTGTGTTCTACTGTAACTAGACTCTGTGTTCTACTGTAACTAGACTCTGTGTTCTACTGTAACTAGACTCTGTGTTCTACTGTAACTAGACTCTGTGTTCTACTGTAACTAGACTCTGTGTTCTACTGTAACTAGACTCTGTGTTCTACTGTAACTAGACTCTGTGTTCTACTGTAGACTCTGACCTCTCTGTAACTAGACTCTGTGTTCTACTGTAACTAGACTCTGTGTTCTACTGTAACTAGACTCTCTGTTCTACTGTAACTAGACTCTGTGTTCTACTGTAACTAGACTCTGTGTTCTACTGTAACTAGACTCTGTGTTCTACTGTAACTAGACTCTGTGTTCTACTGTAACTAGACCTCTCTGTAACTGCTGAACTCATTTACAGTGGGGCAGGGAACAGTTGGTGAGTCATGGTTAGGTTACCTAAGACCCCAAACATGCCACTATTGAACAGCAATAATTATAGTGCAGTGGTTCTGAATGATTTTAGAGATAATTTCCGCCTTGATTGCCACTTTGTCCCTAACCATCCTCTCCTTCCTCTGATCCTGTACTCTAACCCTCTCCTCCTGCATTAGGAGCTGGTGGACTCTCTCAGCAGGAAGCTGCAGGTGCTGCGTGACCCTAACCTCTGACCTCTAACCCTCTCCCTCTCTCCCTGCAGCAGGAGCTGGTGGACTCTCAGCAGGAAGCTGCAGGTGCTGCGTGACCCTAACCTCTGACCTCTAACCCTCTCCCTCTCTCCCTGCAGCAGGACTCTGTGGACTCTCTCAGCAGGAAGCTGCAGGTGCTGCGTGACCCTAACCTCTGACCTCTAACCCTCTCCCTCTCTCCCTGCAGCAGGAGCTGGTGGACTCTCAGCAGGAAGCTGCAGGTGCTGCGTGACCCTAACCTCTGACCTCTAACCCTCTCCCCCTCTCTCCCTGCAGCAGGAGCTGGTGGACTCTCTCAGCAGGAAGCTGCAGGTGCTGCGTGACCTAAACCTCTGACCTCTAACCCTCTCCCTCTCTCCCTGCAGCAGGAGCTGGTGGACTCTCTCAGCAGGAAGCTGCAGGTGCTGCGTGACCCTAACCTCTGACCTCTAACCCTCTCCCTCTCTCCCTGCAGCAGGAGCTGGTGGACTCTCTCAGCAGGAAGCTGCAGGTGTGCTGCGTGACCCTAACCTCTGACCTCTAACCTTCTCCCTCTCTCCCTGCAGCAGGAGCTGGTGGACTCTCTCAGCAGGAAGCTGCAGGTGCTGCGTGACCCTAACCTCTGACCTCTAACCTCTAACCCTCTCCCTCTCTCCCTGCAGCAGGAGCTGGTGGACTCTCAGCAGGAAGCTGCAGGTGCTGCGTGACCCTAACCTCTGACTCTAACCCTCTCCCTCTCTCCCTGCAGCAGGAGCTGGTGGACTCTCTCAGCAGGAAGCTGCAGGTGCTGCGTGACCCTAACCTCTGACCTCTAACCTTCTCCCTCTCTCCCTGCAGCAGGAGCTGGTGGACTCTCTCAGCAGGAAGCTGCAGGTGCTGCGTGACCCTAACCTCTGACCTCTAACCCTCTCTCCCTCTCTCCCTGCAGCAGGAGCTGGTGGAACTCTCTCTCAGCAGGAAGCTGCAGGTGCTGCGTGACCCTAACCTCTGACCTCTAACCCTCTCCCTCTCTCCCTGCAGCAGGAGCTGGTGGACTCTCTCAGCAGGAAGCTGCAGGTGCTGCGTGACCCTAACCTCTGACCTCTAACCCTCTCCCTCTCTCCCTGCAGCAGGAGCTGGTGGACTCTCTCAGCAGGAAGCTGCAGGTGCTGCGTGACCCTAACCTCTGACCTCTAACCCTCTCCCTCTCTCCCTGCAGCAGGAGCTGGTGGACTCTCTCAGCAGGAAGCTGCAGGTGCTGCGTGACCCTAAACCTCTGACCTCTAACCTCTAACCCTCTCCCTCTCTCCCTGCAGCAGGAGCTGGTGGACTCTCAGCAGGAAGCTGCAGGTGCTGCGTGACCCTAACCTCTGACCTCTAACCCTCTCCCTCTCTCCCTGCAGCAGGAGCTGGTGGACTCTCTCAGCAGGAAGCTGCAGGTGCTGCGTGAGGCCAGAGAGAGTCTTCAGGAGGATGTCCATGATAACAACGCCCTAGGGGAGGAGGTGGAGGCCACGGTGCAGCAGGTCTGTAAGCCAAACCAGCTGGACAAGTTCAGGATGTTCATAGGAGATCTGGACAAGGTAGTCAGCCTGCTACTGTCCCTGTCCGGACGCCTGGCCAGAGTGGAGAACGCCCTCAACAGCCTGGAGGAGGGTACATCACTGGAGGAGAGGGTGAGTTGGAGAGGGGGAGGGTGAGTTGGGGAGGGTTAGTTGGAGCTGGGGGAGGAGAGGGAGTGGAGAGGGGGTGGAGAGGGGGAGGGTGGGTTAGAGTTGGGAAGGGTGGGTTGGAGAGTGGGGAGGAGAGGGGGGTGGAGAGGGTGGGTTAGAGTTGGAGAGGGTGAGGAGGAGAGTGGGGCGGAGAGGGGGTGGAGAGGGGGGTTGGAGAGTGGGGAGGGTGAGTTGGAGAGGAGAGGGTGGGTTGGAGAGAGAGTGGGGAGGGTGGGTTAGAGTTGGGAAGGGTGGGTTGGAGAGTGGGGAGGAGAGGGAGTGGAGAGAGTGGGGCGGAGAGGGTGTGGAGAGGGTGGGTTGGAGAGTGGGGAGGGTGAGTTGGAGAGGAGAGGGTGGGTTGGAGAGGGGGAGGGTGGGTTAGAGTTGGGGAAGGGTGGGTTGGAGAGTGGGGAGGAGAGGTGGTGGAGAGGGTGAGTTGGAGAGTGGGGAGGAGAGGGAGTGGAGAGGGTGAGTAGGAGAGTGGGGAGAGAGAGGGGGTGGAGAGGGTGGGTTAGAGTTGGAGAGGGGGTGGAGAGGGTGAGTTACCCTGGGGGAAAATAGGGGGGAGTAGAGAGTGAGTTACCCTGGGGGAAAGGGGGGAGTAGAGAGTGAGTTACCCTGGGGGGGAAAGGGGGGAGTAGAGAGTGAGTTACCCTGGGGGGAGTAGAGAGTGAGTTACCCTGGGGGGGAAAGGGGGGAGTAGAGAGTGAGTTACCCTGGGGGAAAGGGGGGAGTTAGAGAGTGAGTTACCCTGGGGGGAAAGGGGGAGTAGAGAGTGAGTTACCCTGGGGGAAAGGGGGGAGTAGAGAGTGAGGTACCCTGGGGGGAAGGGGGAGAAGAGAGTGAGTTACCCTGGGGAAAGGGGGGAGAAGAGAGTGAGTTACCCTGGGGAAAGGGGGGAGTAGTAGAGAGTGAGTTACCCTGGGGGGAAAGGGGGGAGAAGAGAGTGAGTTACCCTGGGGGAAAGGGGGAAGAGGGGAGTAGAGGGGGTGAGTTACCCTGGGGGAAAGGGGGGGGAGTAGAGAGTGAGTTACCCTGGGGGGAAGGGGGGAGTAGAGAGTGAGTTACCCTGGGGGAAAGGGGGGGAGTAGAGAGTGAGTTACCCTGGGGGAAAGGGGGGAGTAGAGAGTGAGTTACCCTGGGGGAAAGGGGGGAGTAGAGAGTGAGTTACCCCTGGGGGGAAAGGGGGGGGGTAGAGAGTGAGTTACCCTGGGGGAAAGGGGGGAGTAGAGAGTGAGTTACCCTGGGGGAAAGGGGGGAGTAGAGAGTGAGTTACCCTGGGGGAAAGGGGGGAGTAGAGAGTGAGTTACCCTGGGGGAAAGGGGGGAGTAGAGAGTGAGTTACCCTGGGGGAAAGGGGGGAGTAGAGAGTGAGTTACCCTGGGGGAAGGGGGGAGTAGAGAGTGAGTTACCCTGGGGGAAAGGGGGGAGTAGAGAGTGAGTTACCCTGGGGGAAAGGGGGGAGTAGAGAGTGAGTTACCCTGGGGGAAAGGGGGGGAGTAGAGAGTGAGTTACCCTGGGGGAAAGGGGGGGAGTAGAGAGTGAGTTACCCTGGGGGGGAAAGGGGGGAGTAGAGAGTGAGTTACCCTGGGGGAAAGGGGGGGAGTAGAGAGTGAGTTACCCTGGGGGAAAGGGGGGAGTAGAGAGTGAGTTACCCTGGGGGAAAGGGGGGGGAGTAGAGAGTGAGTTACCCTGGGGGAAAGGGGGGAGTAGAGAGTGAGTACCCTGGGGGGGAAAGGGGGGAGTAGAGAGGAGTTACCCTGGGGGAAAGGGGGGAGTAGAGAGTGAGTTACCCTGGGGGAAAGGGGGGGAGTAGAGAGAGTGAGTTACCCTGGGGGGAAGGGGGGGGTAGAGAGAGAGTGAGTTACCCTGGGGGAAGGGGGGAGTAGAGAGTGAGTTACCCTGGGGGGAAAGGGGGGAGTAGAGAGTGAGTTACCCTGGGGGAAAAGGGGGGAGTAGAGAGTGAGTTACCCTGGGGGAAAGGGGGAGTAGTAGAGAGTGAGTTACCCTGGGGGAAAGGGGGGAGTAGAGAGTGAGTTACCCTGGGGGGAAAGGGGGGAGTAGAGAGTGAGTTACCCTGGGGGAAAGGGGGGAGTAGAGAGTGAGTTACCCTGGGGGAAAGGGGGGAGTAGAGAGTGAGTTACCCTGGGGGAAAGGGGGGAGTAGAGAGTGAGTTACCCTGGGGGAAAGGGGGGAGTAGAGAGTGAGTTACCCTGGGGGGAAGGGGGGAGTAGAGAGTGAGTTACCCTGGGGGAAAGGGGGAGTAGAGAGTGAGTTACCCTGGGGGGGGGGGAGTAGAGAGGGAGTTACCCTGGGGGAAAGGGGGGGAGTAGAGAGTGAGTTACCCTGGGGGGAAGGGGGGAGTAGAGAGGGAGTTACCCTGGGGGAAAGGGGGGAGTAGAGAGTGAGTTACCCTGGGGGGAAGGGGGGAGTAGAGAGTGAGTTACCCTGGGGGGGAAGGGGGGAGTAGAGAGTGAGTTACCCTGGGGGAAAGGGGGGAGTAGAGAGTGAGTTACCCTGGGGGAAAGGGGGGGGAGTAGAGAGTGAGTTACCCTGGGGGAAAGGGGGGAGTAGAGAGTGAGTTACCCTGGGGGGAAAGGGGGGAGTAGAGAGGGAGTTACCCTGGGGGAAAGGGGGGAGTAGAGAGGGAGTTACCCTGGGGGGGGGGAGGAGGGAGAGAGGGAGTTACCCTGGGGGGAAAGGGGGGAGTAGAGAGTGAGTTACCCTGGGGGGAAGGGGGGAGTAGAGAGTGAGTTACCCTGGGGGAAAGGGGGGAGTAGAGAGTGAGTTACCCTGGGGGAAAGGGGGGAGTAGAGAGTGAGTTACCCTGGGGGAAAGGGGGGAGTAGAGAGTGAGTTACCCTGGGGGAAAGGGGGGAGTAGAGAGTGAGTTACCTGGGGGGAAGGGGGGAGTAGAGAGTGAGTTACCCTGGGGGGAAGGGGGGAGTAGAGAGTGAGTTACCCTGGGGGGGGGGGGGGAGTAGAGAGGGAGTTACCCTGGGGGGAAGGGGGGAGTAGAGAGTGAGTTACCCTGGGGGGAAGGGGGGAGTAGAGAGTGAGTTACCCTGGGGGGAAGGGGGGAGTAGAGAGTGAGTTACCCTGGGGGAAGGGGGAGTAGAGAGTGAGTTACCCTAGGGGGAAAGGGGGGGTAGTAGAGAGTGAGTTACCCTGGGGGAAAGGGGGGGGAGTAGAGAGTGAGTTACCCTGGGGGGAAGGGGGAGTAGAGAGGGAGTTACCCTGGGGGGGGGGGGAGTAGAGAGTGAGTTACCCTGGGGGAAAGGGGGAGTAGAGAGTGAGTTACCCTGGGGGGGGGGGAGTAGAGAGGGAGTTACCCTGGGGGAAAGGGGGGAGTAGAGAGTGAGTTACCCTGGGGGGAAGGGGGGAGTAGAGAGGGAGTTACCCTGGGGGAAAGGGGGGGAGTAGAGAGTGAGTTACCCTGGGGGGAAGGGGGGAGTAGAGAGTGAGTTACCCTGGGGGAAAAGGGGGGAGTAGAGAGTGAGTTACCCTGGGGGAAAAGGGGGAGTAGAGAGTGAGTTACCCTGGGGGGAAGGGGGGAGTAGAGAGTGAGTTACCCTGGGGGAAAAGGGGGGAGTAGAGAGGGAGTTACCCTGGGGGAAAGGGGGGAGTAGAGAGTGAGTTACCCTGGGGGGAAGGGGAGGAGTAGAGAGGGAGTTACCCTGGGGGGGGGGGGAGTAGAGAGGGAGTTACCCTGGGGGGAAGGGGGGAGTAGAGAGTGAGTTACCCTGGGGGGAAAGGGGGGAGTAGAGAGTGAGTTACCCTGGGGGAAAGGGGGGAGTAGAGAGTGAGTTACCCCCTGGGGGAAAGGGGGGAGTAGAGAGTGAGTTACCCTGGGGGGAAAGGGGGGAGTAGAGAGTGAGTTACCCTGGGGGGGGGGGGAGTAGAGAGTGAGTTACCTGGGGGGAAGGGGGGAGTAGAGAGTGAGTTACCCTGGGGGGAAGGGGGGAGTAGAGAGTGAGTTACCCTGGGGGGAAGGGGGAGTAGAGAGTGAGTTACCCTGGGGGAAAGGGGGGAGTAGAGAGTGAGTTACCCTGGGGGGGGGGGGAGTAGAGAGTGAGTTACCCCTGGGGGGAAGGGGGGAGTAGAGAGTGAGTTACCCTGGGGGGGGGGAGTAGAGAGGGAGTTACCCTGGGGGAAAGGGGGGAGTAGAGAGGGAGTTACCCTGGGGGAAAGGGGGGAGTAGAGAGTGAGTTACCCTGGGGGGGAGTAGAGAGTGAGTTACCCTGGGGGGAAGGGGGGAGTAGAGAGTGAGTTACCCTGGGGGAAAGGGGGGAGTAGAGAGTGAGTTACCCTGGGGGAAAAGGGGGGAGTAGAGAGGAGTTACCCTGGGGGAAAGGGGGGAGTAGAGAGTGAGTTACCCTGGGGGGGGGAGTAGAGAGTGAGTTACCCTGGGGGGAAGGGGGGAGTAGAGAGTGAGTTACCCTGGGGGAAAGGGGGAGTAGAGAGTGAGTTACCCTGGGGGAAAGGGGGGAGTAGAGAGTGAGTTACCCTGGGGGGGGAGTAGAGAGTGAGTTACCCCTGGGGGAAGGGGGGAGTAGAGAGTGAGTTACCCTGGGGGGAAGGGGGGAGTAGAGAGGAGTTACCCTGGGGAAAGGGGGGAGTAGAGAGTGAGTTACCCTGGGGGAAAGGGGGGAGTAGAGGGAGTTACCCTGGGGGGAAGGGGGGAGTAGAGAGTGAGTTACCCTGGGGGGGAAGGGGGGAGGAGAGAGTGGGTTACCCTGGGGGGGAAGGGGGGAGTAGAGAGTGAGTTACCCTGGGGGAAGGGGGGGAGTAGAGAGTGAGTTACCCTGGGGGAAAGGGGGGAGTAGAGAGTGAGTTACCCTGGGGGAAAGGGGGGAGTAGAGAGTGAGTTACCCTGGGGGAAAGGGGGGAGTAGAGAGGGAGTTACCCTGGGGGAAAGGGGGGAGTAGAGAGTGAGTTACCCTGGGGGAAAGGGGGGAGTAGAGAGGGAGTTACCCTGGGGGGAAAGGGGGGAGTAGGAGGTGAGTTACCCTGGGGGGGGGGAGTAGAGAGTGAGTTACCCTGGGGGGGGGAGTAGTAGAGGGAGTTACCCTGGGGGGAAGGGGGGAGTAGTAGATAGTGAGTTACCCTGGGGGAAGGGGGGAGTAGAGAGTGAGTTACCCTGGGGGAAAGGGGGGAGTAGAGAGTGAGTTACCCTGGGGGAAGGGGGGGGAGTAGAGAGTGAGTTAGCCTGGGGGGAAGGGGGGAGTAGAGAGTGAGTTACCCTGGGGGAAAGGGGGAGTAGAGAGTGAGTTACCCTGGGGGGAAAGGGGGGAGTAGAGAGTGAGTTACCCTGGGGGGGGGGGGAGAGAGGGAGTTACCCTGGGGGGAAGGGGGGAGTAGAGAGTGAGTTACCCTGGGGGGAAGGGGGGAGTAGAGAGTGAGTTACCCTGGGGAAAGGGGGGAGTAGAGAGAGTGAGTTACCCTGGGGGGAGGGGGGGGAGTAGAGAGTGAGTTACCCTGGGGGGGAGGAGTAGAGAGTGAGTTACCCTGGGGGGAAGGGGGGAGTAGAGAGTGAGTTACCCTGGGGGGGGGGGGTAGAGAGAGGAGTTACCCTGGGGGAAAGGGGGGAGTAGAGAGTGAGTTACCCTGGGGGGAAAGGGGGGAGTAGAGAGGGAGTTACCCTGGGGGGAAGGGGGGAGTAGAGAGTGAGTTACCCTGGGGGGAAGGGGGGGGAGGAGAGAGTGGGTTACCTGGGGGGAAGGGGGGAGTAGAGAGTGAGTTACCCTGGGGGAAAGGGGGGAGTAGAGAGTGAGTTACCCTGGGGGAAAGGGGGGAGTAGAGAGTGAGTTACCCTGGGGGAAAGGGGGGGAGTAGAGAGGGAGTTACCCTGGGGGGAAGGGGGGGAGTAGAGAGGAGTTACCCTGGGGAAAAGGGGGAGTAGAGAGGGAGTTACCCTGGGGAAAGGGGGGAGTAGAGAGGGAGTTACCTGGGGGGGGGAGTAGAGAGTGAGTTACCCTGGGGGGGGGGAGTAGAGAGGGAGTTACCCTGGGGGGAAGGGGGGGTAGTAGATAGTGAGTTACCCTGGGGGGAAGGGGGGAGTAGAGAGTGAGTTACCCTGGGGGAAAGGGGGGAGTAGAGAGTGAGTTACCCTGGGGGAAAGGGGGGAGTAGAGAGTGAGTTAGCCTGGGGGGAAGGGGGGAGTAGAGAGTGAGTTACCCTGGGGGAAAGGGGGGAGTAGAGAGTGAGTTACCCTGGGGGGAAAGGGGGGAGTAGAGAGTGAGTACCCTGGGGGGGGGGAGTAGAGAGGGAGTTTTACCCTGGGGGGAAGGGGGGAGTAGAGAGTGAGTTACCCTGGGGGAAGGGGGAGTAGAGAGTGAGTTACCCTGGGGGGAAGGGGGGGAGTAGAGAGTGAGTTACCCTGGGGGGAAAGGGGGAGTAGAGAGTGAGTTACCCTGGGGGGGGAGTAGAGAGGGAGTTACCCTGGGGGAAAGGGGGGAGTAGAGAGTGAGTTACCCTGGGGGGAAGGGGGGAGTAGAGAGTGAGTTACCCTGGGGGGGAAGGGGGGAGTAGAGAGTGAGTTACCCTGGGGGGAAGGGGGGAGGAGAGAGTGGGTTACCCTGGGGGGAAGGGGGGAGTAGAGAGTGTGAGTTACCCTGTGGGAAAGGGGGGAGTAGAGAGTGAGTTACCCTGGGGGAAAAGGGGGGAGTAGAGAGTGAGTTACCCTGGGTGGAAGGGGGGGGAGTAGAGAGTGAGTTACCCTGGGGGGAAGGGGGAGAGAGAGTGAGTTACCCTGGGGGAAGGGGGGAGTAGAGAGTGAGTTACCCTGGGGGGAAGGGGGGAGTAGAGAGTGAGTTACCCTGGGGGGAAGGGGGGAGTAGAGAGTGAGTTACCCTGGGGGGGGGGGTAGAGAGTGAGTTACCCTGGGGGGGAAGGGGGGAGTAGAGAGTGAGTTACCCTGGGTGGAAAGGGGGGGAGTAGAGAGTGAGTTACCCTGGGGGAAAGGGGGGAGTAGAGAGGAGTTACCCTGGGGGGGGGAGTAGAGAGTGAGTTACCCTGGGGGGGAAGGGGGAGTAGAGAGTGAGTTACCCTGGGGGGGGAGTGTAGAGAGGGAGTTTACCCTGGGGAAAGGGGGGAGTAGTAGAGTGAGTTACCCTGGGGGAAAGGGGGGAGTAGAGGGAGTACCCTGGGGGGGAAGGGGGGAGTAGAGAGTGAGTTACCCTGGGGGAAGGGGGGAGGAGAGAGTGAGTTACCCTGGGGGGGAAGGGGAGTAGAGAGTGAGTTACCCTGGGGGAAAAGGGGGGAGTAGAGAGTGAGTTACCCTGGGGGAAGGGGGAGGAGAGAGAGTGAGTTACCCTGGGGGGAAGGGGGGAGTAGAGAGTGAGTTACCCTGGGGGGAAGGGGGAGAGTAGAGAGTGAGTTACCCTGGGGGGAAAGGGGGGAGTAGAGAGTGAGTTACCCTGGGGGGAAAGGGGGGAGAAGAGAGGGAGTTACCTGGGGGGAAGGGGGGAGTAGAGAGTGAGTTACCCTGGGGGAAAGGGGGGAGTAGAGAGTGAGTTACCCTGGGGGGAAGGGGGGAGTAGAGAGGGAGTTACCCTGGGGGGGGGGGAGTAGAGAGGGAGTTACCCTGGGGGGAAAGGGGGGGGAGTAGAGAGTGAGTTACCTGGGGGGAAAGGGGGGAGTAGAGAGTGAGTTACCCTGGGGGAAAGGGGGGAGTAGAGAGTGAGTTACCCTGGGGGAAAAGGGGGAGTAGTAGAGTGAGTTACCCCTGGGTGGAAGGGGGGAGTAGAGAGTGAGTTACCCTGGGGGGAAGGGGGGGAGTAGAGAGCGGGAGTTACCCTGGGGGGGGGGGGAGTAGAGAGGGAGTTACCCTGGGGGGAAGGGGGGAGTAGAGAGTGAGTTACCCTGGGGGAGGAAGGGGGGAGTAGAGAGTGAGTTACCCTAGGGGGAAAGGGGGGAGTAGAGAGTGAGTTACCCTGGGGGAAGGGGGGGGAGTAGAGAGTGAGTTACCCTGGGGGGGGAAGGGGGGAGTAGAGAGGGAGTTACCCTGGGGGGGAAGGGGGGAGTAGAGAGTGAGTTACCCTAGGGGGAAGGGGGGGAGTAGAGTGAGTTACCCTGGGGGAAAGGGGGGAGTAGAGAGTGAGTTACCTGGGGGGGAAAAGGGGGGAGTAGAGAGTGAGTTACCCTGGGGGGAAGGGGGGAGTAGAGAGGGAGTTACCCTGGGGGGGAAAGGGGGGAGTAGAGAGTGAGTTACCCTAGGGGGAAAGGGGGGAGTAGAGAGTGAGTTACCCTGGGGGGGGGGAGTAGAGAGAGTGAGTTACCCTGGGGGGAAAGGGGGGAGTAGAGAGTGAGTTACCCTGGGGGGGGGGAGTAGAGAGGGAGTTACCCTGGGGGAAAGGGGGGAGTAGAGAGTGAGTTACCCTGGGGGGAAGGGGGGAGTAGAGAGGGAGTTACCCTGGGGGGGAAAGGGGGGAGTAGAGAGTGAGTTACCCTGGGGGAAGGGGGGGGGAGTAGAGAGTGAGTTACCCTGGGGGGAAAGGGGGGAGTAGAGAGAGTGAGTTACCCTGGGGGGAAAGGGGGAGTAGAGAGGTGAGTTACCCTGGGGGAAAGGGGAGAGAGTAGAGAGTTACCCTGGGGGAAAGGGGGGAGTAGAGAGTGAGTTACCCTGGGGGAAAGGGGGGAGTAGAGAGTGAGTTACCCTGGGGGGGAAGGGGGGAGAAGAGAGTGAGTTACCCTGGGGGAAAGGGGGGGAGTAGAGAGTGAGTTACCCTGGGGGGAAGGGGGGAGTAGAGAGTGAGTTACCTGGGGAAAAGGGGGGAGTAGAGAGTGAGTTACCCTGGGGGAAAGGGGGGAGTAGAGAGTGAGTTTACCCTGGGGGAAGGGGGGAGTAGAGAGTGTGAGTTACCCTGGGGGAAAGGGGGGAGTAGTAGAGAGTGAGTTACCCTGGGGGAAAGGGGGGAGTAGAGAGTGAGTTACCTGGGGGAAAGGGGGGGTAGTAGAGAGTGAGTTACCCTGGGGGAAAGGGGGGGGTTAGAGAGAGTGAGTTACCCTGGGGGAAAGGGGGGAGTAGAGAGTGAGTTACCCCTGGGGGGAAGGGGGGGAGTAGAGAGTGAGTTACCCTGGGGGAAAGGGGGGGAGTAGAGAGTGAGTTACCTGGGGGGGGAAAGGGGGGAGTAGAGAGTGAGTTAGAGAGGGGAGTGGGGGAAAGGGGGAGTAGAGAGTGAGTTACCCTGGGGGAAAGGGGGGAGTAGAGAGTGAGTTACCCTGGGGGAAAGGGGGGAGTAGAGAGTGAGTTACCCTGGGGGGAAAGGGGGGGAGTAGAGAGTGAGTTACCCTGGGGGAAAGGGGGGGGGGGTAGAGAGTGAGTTACCCTGGGGGAAAGGGGGGAGTAGAGAGTGAGTTACCCTGGGGGGAAAGGGGGGGGTAGAGAGTGAGTGAGTTACCTGGGGGAAAGGGGGAGTAGAGAGTGAGTTACCCTGGGGGGGAAAGGGGGGAGTAGAGAGTGAGTTACCCTGGGGAAAGGGGGGGAGTAGAGAGTGAGTTACCCTGGGGGAAAGGGGGGAGTAGAGAGTGAGTTACCCTGGGGGAAAAGGGGGGGAGTAGAGAGTGAGTTACCCTGGGGGAAAGGGGGGAGTAGAGAGTGAGTTACCCTGGGGGGAAAGGGGGGAGTAGAGAGTGAGTTACCCTGGGGGAAAGGGGGGAGTAGAGAGTGAGTTACCCTGGGGGAAAGGGGGGAGTAGAGAGTGAGTTACCCGGGGGGAGGAGAGTGAACCCTGGGGGGGAGTAGAGAGTGAGTTACCCTGGGGGGAAAGGGGGGAGTAGAGAGTGAGTTACCCTGGGGGAAAGGGGGGAGTAGAGAGTGAGTTACCCTGGGGGAAAGGGGGAGTAGAGAGTGAGTTACCCTGGGGGAAAGGGGGGAGTAGAGAGTGAGTTACCCTGGGGGGAAAGGGGGGAGTAGAGAGTGAGTTACCCTGGGGGAAGGGGGGAGTAGAGAGTGAGTTACCCTGGGGGAAAGGGGGAGTAGAGAGTGAGTTACCCTGGGGGAAAGGGGGGAGTAGAGAGTGAGTTTACCCTGGGGGGGGAGTAGTAGAGGGAGTTACCCTGGGGGAAAGGGGGGAGTAGAGAGTGAGTTACCCTGGGGGGAAGGGGGGAGTAGAGAGGGAGTTACCCTGGGGGAAAGGGGGGAGTAGAGAGTGAGTTACCCTGGGGGGAAAGGGGGAGTAGAGAGTGAGTTACCCTGGGGGAAAGGGGGGAGTAGAGAGTGAGTTGGGGGAAAGGGGGGGAAGGGGGGGTAGTAGAGAGTGAGTTACCCTGGGGGAAAGGGGGGGAGTAGAGAGTGAGTTACCCTGGGGGAAAGGGGGGAGTAGAGAGAGTGAGTTACCCTGGGGGAAAGGGGGGAGTAGAGAGTGAGTTACCCTGGGGGGGGGGGGAGTAGAGAGTGAGTTACCCTGGGGGGGGGGGGAGTAGAGAGGGAGTTACCCTGGGGGAAAGGGGGGAGTAGAGAGTGAGTTACCCTGGGGGGGGGGGAGTAGAGAGTGAGTTACCCTGGGGGAAAGGGGGGAGTAGAGAGTGAGTTACCCTGGGGGAAAGGGGGGAGTAGAGAGTGAGTTACCCTGGGGGGAAGGGGGGAGAGTAGAGAGTGAGTTACCCTGGGGGAAAGGGGGGAGTAGAGAGTGAGTTACCTGGGGGAAAGGGGGAGAGTAGAGAGTGAGTTACCCTGGGGGAAAGGGGGGAGTAGAGAGGGAGTTACCCTGGGGGGAAGGGGGGAGTAGAGAGTGAGTTACCCTGGGGGGGAGTAGGGGGGAGTAGAGAGTGAGTTACCCTGGGGGGGGGGGAAGGGGGGAGTAGAGAGTGAGTTACCCTGGGGGAAGGGGGGGGGAGTAGAGAGTGAGTTACCCTGGGGGGAAGGGGGGAGTAGAGAGTGAGTTACCCTGGGGGGGAGGGGGGAGTAGAGAGTGAGTTACCCTGGGGGAAAGGGGGGAGTAGAGAGTGAGTTACCCTGGGGGGGGGGGAGTAGAGAGTGAGTTACCCTGGGGGGAAAGGGGGAGTAGAGAGTGAGTTACCCTGGGGGGGGGGAGTAGAGAGTGAGTTACCCTGGGGGAAAGGGGGAGAGTAGAGAGTGAGTTACCCTGGGGGAAAGGGGGGAGTAGAGAGGAGTTACCCTGGGGGGGGGAGTAGAGAGTGAGTTACCCTGGGGGGAAGGGGGGAGTAGAGAGTGAGTTACCCTGGGGGGGGGAGTAGAGAGTGAGTTACCCTGGGGGGAAAGGGGGGAGTAGAGAGTGAGTTACCCTGGGGGGAAGGGGGGAGTAGAGAGGGAGTTACCCTGGGGGGAAAGGGGGGAGTAGAGAGTGAGTTACCCTGGGGGGGAAGGGGGGAGTAGAGAGTGAGTTACCCTGGGGGGAAAGGGGGGAGTAGAGAGTGAGTTACCCTGGGGGAAAGGGGGGAGTAGAGAGTGAGTTACCCTGGGGGGAAGGGGGGAGTAGAGAGTGAGTTACCCTGGGGGGGAAAGGGGGTAGTTAGAGAGGAGTTACCCTGGGGGGGAAAGGGGGGAGTAGAGAGTGAGTTACCCTGGGGGGAAGGGGGGAGTAGAGAGGGAGTTACCCTGGGGGGGGGGAAGAGTAGAGAGTGAGTTACCCTGGGGGGGAAGGGGGGGAGTAGAGTGAGTTACCCTGGGGGGGAAAGGGGGGAGTAGAGAGTGAGTACCCTGGGGGAAAGGGGGGAGTAGAGAGTGAGTTACCCTGGGGGGGAAGGGGGGAGTAGAGAGTGAGTTACCCTGGGGGAAAGGGGGGAGTAGAGAGTGAGTTACCCTGGGGGGGGGGGAGTAGAGAGTGAGTTACCCTGGGGGGAAGGGGGGAGTAGAGAGTGAGTTACCCTGGGGGGAAGGGGGGGAGTAGAGAGTGAGTTACCCTGGGGGGAAGGGGGGAGTAGAGAGTGAGTTACCCTGGGGGAAAGGGGGGAGTAGAGAGTGAGTTACCCTGGGGGGGGGAGTAGAGAGTGAGTTACCCTGGGGGGAAGGGGAGGGGAGTAGAGAGTGAGTTACCTGGGGGGAAAGGGGAGGAGAGAGTGAGTTACCCTGGGGGGAAAGGGGGGAGTAGAGAGTGAGTTACCCTGGGGGGAAAGGGGGGAGTAGAGAGTGAGTTACCCTGGGGGAAAGGGGGAGGGAGTAGAGAGTGAGTTACCCTGGGGGAAAAGGGGGGGAGTAGAGAGTGAGTTTACCCTGGGGGAAGGGGGGAGTAGAGAGTGAGTTACCCTGGGGGAAAGGGGGGGGGAGTAGAGAGTGAGTTACCCCTGGGGGGGGGGAGTAGAGAGTGAGTTACCCTGGGGGGGGGGGAGTAGAGAGGGAGTTACCCTGGGGGGAAGGGGGGAGTAGAGAGTGAGTTACCCTGGGGGAAGGGGGGAGTAGAGAGTGAGTTACCCTGGGGGAAAGGGGGGAGTAGAGAGTGAGTTACCCTGGGGGAAAGGGGGGAGTAGAGAGTGAGTTACCCTGGGGGAAGGGGGGGTAGTAGAGAGTGAGTTACCCTGGGGGGAAGGGGGGAGTAGAGAGTGAGTTACCCTGGGGGAAAGGGGGGGAGTAGAGAGTGAGTTACCCTGGGGGGGGGGAGTAGAGAGTGAGTTACCCTGGGGGGAAGGGGGAGTAGAGAGTGAGTTACCCTGGGGGGAAGGGGGGAGTAGAGAGTGAGTTACCCTGGGGGGAAGGGGGGAGAAGAGAGTGAGTTACCCTGGGGGGAAAGGGGGGAGTAGAGAGTGAGTTACCCTGGGGGGGGGAGTAGAGAGAGAGTTACCTGGGGGAAAGGGGGGAGTAGAGATGAGAGTTACCCTGGGGGAGGGGGGGAGTAGAGAGGGAGTTACCGGGGGGGAAAGGGGGGAGTAGAGAG
This sequence comes from Coregonus suidteri, assembly GCA_036851935.1. Classification (NCBI taxonomy): domain Eukaryota; kingdom Metazoa; phylum Chordata; class Actinopteri; order Salmoniformes; family Salmonidae; genus Coregonus; species Coregonus suidteri. The sequence goes on from CM072230.1 coordinate 859,561, forward strand.
TGAGTTACCCTGGGGGGAAGGGGGGAGGGAGAGAGTGAGTTACCCTGGGGGAAGGGGGGGGAGTAGAGAGTGAGTTACCCTGGGGGAAAGGGGGGGAGTAGAGAGTGAGTTACCCTGGGGGAAAGGGGGGAGAAGAGAGTGAGTTACCCTGGGGGGAAGGGGGGAGAAGAGAGTGAGTTACCCTGGGTGGAAGGGGGGAGTAGAGAGTGAGAGTACCCTGGGGGGAAGGGGGGAGTAGAGAGTGAGTTACCCTGGGGGGAAGGGGGGAGTAGAGAGTGAGTTACCCTGGGGGGAAGGGGGGAGTAGAGAGTGAGTTACCCTGGGGGGGGAGGGAGTAGAGAGTGAGTTACCCTGGGGGGGAAGGGGGGAGTAGAGAGTGAGTTACCCTGGGGGAAGGGGGGGGAGTAGAGAGTGAGTTACCTGGGGGGAAGGGGGAGGAGAGTGAGTGAGTTACCCTGGGGGAAAAGGGGGGAGTAGAGTGAGTTACCCTGGGGGGAAAGGGGGAGTAGAGAGGGAGTTACCCTGGGGGGGGGAGTAGAGAGTGAGTTACCCTGGGGGGAAGGGGGGAGTAGAGAGTGAGTACCTGGGGGGAAGGGGGGAGTAGAGAGGGAGTTACCCTGGGGGGAAGGGGGGAGTAGAGAGTGAGTTACCCTGGGGGGAAGGGGGGAGTAGAGAGTGGAGTTACCCTGGGGGAAGGGGGGAGTAGAGAGTGAGTTACCCTGGGGGGAAGGGGGGGGAGGAGAGAGTGAGTTACCCTGGGGGGAAAGGGGGGAGTAGAGAGTGAGTTACCCTGGGGGGGAAAGGGGGGAGTAGAGTGAGTTACCTGGGGGGGGGAAAGGGGGGAGTAGAGAGTGAGTTACCCTGGGGGAAGGGGGGAGAAGAGAGTGAGTTACCCTGGGGGAAAAGGGGGAGTAGAGAGTGAGTTACCCTGGGGAAAAGGGGGAGTAGAGAGTGAGTTACCTTGGGGGGGAAAGGGGGGAGTAGAGAGTGAGTTACCCTGGGGGGAAGGGGGGAGTAGAGAGGAGTTACCCTGGGGGGGAAAGGGGGGAGTAGAGAGTGAGTTACCCTGGGGGGAAGGGGGGAGTAGAGAGTGAGTTACCCTGGGGGGAAGGGGGGAGTAGAGAGTGAGTTACCCTGGGGGGAAGGGGGGGAGTAGAGAGTGAGTTACCCTGGGGGGGAAGGGGGGAGTAGAGAGTGAGTTACCCTGGGGGGGGGGGGGGAGTAGAGAGTGAGTTACCCTGGGGGGAAGGGGGGAGAGAGAGAGTGAGTTACCCTGGGGGAAAGGGGGGAGTAGAGAGTGAGTTACCCTGGGGGAAAGGGGGGAGTAGAGAGTGAGTTACCCTGGGGGAAAGGGGGGGAGGAGAGAGTGAGTTACCCTGGGGGAAAGGGGGAGTAGAGAGTGAGTTACCTGGGGGAAAAGGGGGGAGTAGAGAGTGAGTTACCCTAGGGGGGAAGGGGGGGAGTAGAGAGTGAGTTACCCTGGGGGAAAGGGGGGAGTAGAGAGTGAGTTACCCTGGGGGAAAGGGGGGAGGAGAGAGTGAGTTACCCTGGGGGGAAGGGGGGAGTAGAGAGTGAGTTACCCTGGGGGGAAAGGGGGAGGAGTAGAGAGTGAGTTACCCTGGGGGAAAGGGGGGGAGTAGAGAGTGAGTTACCCTGGGGGGGGGGGAGTAGAGAGTGAGTTACCCTGGGGGAAGGGGGGAGTAGAGAGTGAGTTACCCTGGGGGGAAGGGGGAGTAGAGAGGGAGTTACCCTGGGGGAAAGGGGGGAGTAGAGAGTGAGTTACCCTGGGGGGGAAAGGGGGGAGTAGAGAGTGAGTTACCCTGGGGGGAAGGGGGGAGTAGAGAGTGAGTTACCCTGGGGGAAGGGGGGGAGGAGAGAGAGAGTTACCCTGGGGGGAAGGGGGGAGTAGAGAGTGAGTTACCCTGGGGGAAAGGGGGGAGTAGAGAGTGAGTTACCCTGGGGGAAGGGGGAGTAAGAGAGTGAGTTACCTGGGTGGAAAGGGGGGAGTAGAGAGTGAGTTACCCCTGGGGGGAAGGGGGGGAGTAGAGAGTGAGTTACCCTGGGGGAAAGGGGGGAGTAGAGAGTGAGTTACCCTGGGGGGAAAGTAGAGAGTAGAGTGAGTTACCCTGGGGGAAGGGGGGAGTAGAGAGTGAGTTACCCTGGGGGAAAGGGGGGAGTAGAGAGTGAGTTACCCTGGGGGGAAAGGGGGGGAGTAGAGAGTGAGTTACCCTGGGGGGAAGGGGGGAGGAGAGAGTGAGTTACCCTGGGGGAAAGGGGGGAGTAGAGAGTGAGTTACCCTGGGGGGAAGGGGGGAGAGTAGAGAGTGAGTTTACCCTGGGGGGGGGAGTAGAGAGTGAGTTACCCTGGGTGGAAGGGGGGAGTAGAGAGTGAGTTACCCTGGGGGGAAGGGGGGAGTAGAGAGTGAGTTACCCTGGGGGAAAGGGGGGAGTAGAGAGTGAGTTACCCTGGGGGAAAGGGGGGAGTAGAGAGTGAGTTACCCTGGGGGAAGGGGGGAGTAGAGAGTGAGTTACCCTGGGGGGAAGGGGGGAGTAGAGAGTGAGTTACCCTGGGGGGAAGGGGGGAGTAGAGAGAGTGAGTTACCCTGGGGGGAAAGGGGGGAGAAGAGAGGGAGTTACCCTGGGTGGAAGGGGGGAGTAGAGAGTGAGTTACCCTGGGGGAAAAAGGGGGGAGTAGAGAGTGAGTTACCCTGGGGGGGAAGGGGGGAGTAGAGAGTGAGTTACCCTGGGGGGAAGGGGGGGGGAGTAGAGAGAGTGAGTTACCCTGGGGGGAAGGGGGGAGTAGAGAGTGAGTTACCCTGGGGGGGAAAGGGGGGAGTAGAGAGTGAGTTACCCTGGGGGAAAGGGGGGAGTAGAGAGTGAGTTACCCTGGGGGAAAGGGGGGAGTAGAGAGTGAGTTACCCTGGGGGAAAGGGGGGAGAGAGAGTGAGTTACCCTGGGGGAAGGGGGGAGTAGAGAGTGAGTTACCCTGGGGGGAAAGGGGGGAGTAGAGAGTGAGTTACCCTGGGGGGAAGGGGGGAGTAGAGAGTGAGTTACCCTGGGGGGAAGGGGGGAGTAGAGAGTGAGTTACCCTGGGGGGGAAGGGGGGAGTAGAGAGTGAGTTACCCTGGGGGAAAGGGGGGGGAGTAGAGAGTGAGTTACCTTGGGGGGAAGGGGGGAGTAGAGAGTGAGTTACCATTGGGGGGGGGGGGGGGAGTAGAGAGTGAGTTACCCTGGGGGAAAGGGGTAGAGTAGAGAGTGAGTTACCCTGGGGGAAAAGGGGGGAGTAGAGAGTGAGTTACCCTGGGGAAAGGGGGAGAGTAGAGAGTGAGTTACCCTGGGGGAAAGGGGGGAGTAGAGAGTGAGTTACCCTGGGGGGAAGGGGGGAGTAGAGAGTGAGTTACCCTGGGGGAAGGGGGGAGTAGAGAGTGAGTTACCCTTGGGTGGAAGGGGGGAGTAGAGAGTGAGTTACCCTGGGGGAAGGGGGGAGAAGGAAGACAATGAATGGCTGTGTAATATTCTGTGTGCAGGCCTCTCATTACTGTTCCTTCCCACAGCTCTACTAAATTAAGATACATGTTATCTCCCCTCCCAGCTCTACTAAATTAAGATACATGTTATCTCCCCTCCCAGCTCTACTAAATTAAGATACATGTTATCTCCCCTCCCAGCTCTACTAAATTAAGATACATGTTATCTCCCCTCCCAGCTCTACTAAATTAAAATCTCCCCTCCCAGCTCTACTAAATTAAGATACAGTACCAGACAGAATCATTAGATCTATTTGTTTTACATTTGTAGCTTGTTTTTTTAAAGGATGCATATTTACCTGGAGCTAACCCTGCAGATAGCATAACTGGGTGATCTGAAAAGTCATAGTCAATCGATCAATAATATAATAATAATTAGCAAAAACAAATATTTACAATTTACGATCTGTAGAAACAATGAGAATTAGAACGTTTCAGAACTTTTGTTAAAAGTGTCCCCTGTGTGTGTGTGTATATACAAAGAGAACAAGTATTTGAATACACTGCCGATTTTGCAGGCCTCTACTTAAAGCATGTAGAGGTCTGTTATTTTTATCATAGGTACACTTCAACTGTGAGAGACGGAATCTAAAACAAAAATCCAGAAAATCACATTGTATGATTTTTAAGTAATGAATTTTCATTTTATTGCATGACATAAGTATTTGATCACCTACCAACCAGTAAGAATTCCGGCTCTCACAGACCTGTTAGTTTTTCTTTAAGAAGCCCTCCTGTTCTCCACTCATTACTTGTATTAACTGCACCTGTTTGAACTCGTTACCTGTATAAAAGACACTGTCCACACACTCAATCAAACAGACTCCAACCTCTCCCACAATGGCCAAGACCAGAGAGCTGTGTAAGGACATCAGGGATAAAATTGTAGACCTGCACAATGCTGGGATGGGCTACAGGACAATAGGCAAGCAACTATGACAGACAAAATGAGATTTTTTTTTCCTGAAAATCACATTGTAGGATTTTTAATGAATTTATTTGCAAATTGTGGTGGAAAATAAGTATTTGGTCAATAACAAAAGTTTCTCAATACTTTGTTATATACCCTTGTTTGGCAATGACACAGGTCAAACGTTTTCTGTAAGTCTTCACAAGGTTTTCACACACTGTTGCTGGTATTTTGGCCCATTCCTCCATGCAGATCTCCTCTAGAGCAGTGATGTTTTGGGGCTGTCGCTGGGCAACACAGACTTTCAACTCCCTCCAAAGATTTTCTATGGGGTTGAGATCTGGAGACTGGCTAGGCCACTCCAGGACCTTGAAATGCTTCTTACGAAGCCACTCCTTCATTGCCCGGGCGGTGTGTTTGGGATCATTGTCATGCTGAAAGACCCAGCCACGTTTCATCTTCAATGCCCTTGCTGATGGAAGGAGGTTTTCACTCAAAATCTCACGATACATGGCCCCATTCATTCTTTCCTTTACACGGATCAGTCGTCCTGGTCCCTTTGCAGAAAAACAACCCCAAAGCATGATGTTTCCACCCCCATGCTTCACAGTAGGTATGGTGTTCTTTGGATGCAACTCAGCATTCTTTGTCCTCCAAACACGACGAGTTGAGTTTTTACCAAAAAGTTATATTTTGGTTTCATCTGACCATATGACATTCTCCCAATCCTCTTCTGGATCATCCAAATGCACTCTAGCAAACTTCAGACAGGCCTGGACATGTACTGGCTTAAGCAGGGGGACACGTCTGGCACTGCAGGATTTGAGTCCCTGGCGGCGTAGTGTGTTACTGATGGTAGGCTTTGTTACTTTGTCCCAGCTGTCTGCAGGTCATTCACTAGGTCCCCCCGTGTGGTTCTGGGATTTTTGCTCACCGTTCTTGTGATCATTTTGACCCCACGGGGTGAGATCTTGCGTGGAGCCCCAGATCGAGGGAGATTATCAGTGGTCTTGTATGTCTTCCATTTCCTAATAATTGCTCCCCACAGTTGATTTCTTCAAACCAAGCTGCTTACCTATTGCAGATTCAGTCTTCCCAGCCTGGTGCAGGTCTACAATTTTGTTTCTGGTGTCCTTTGACAGCTCTTTGGTCTTGGCCATAGTGGAGTTTGGAGTGTGACTGTTTGAGGTTGTGGACAGGTGTCTTTTATACTGATAACAAATTCAAACAGGTACCATTAATACAGGTAACGAGTGGAGGACAGAGGAGCCTCTTAAAGAAGAAGTTACAGGTCTGTGAGAGCCAGAAATCTTGCTTGTTTGTAGGTGACCAAATACTTATTTTCCACCATAATTTGCAAATAAATTCATTAAAATCTTACAATGTGATTTTCTGGAGAAAAAAAATCTAAATTTGTCTGTCATAGTTGACGTGTACCTATGATGAAAATTACAGGCCTCTCTCATCTTTTTAAGTGGGAGAACTTGCACAATTGGTGGCTGACTAAATACTTTTTTTCCCCACTGTACATGTTATCTCCCCTCCCAGCTCTACTTCATTAACAGATACATGTTATCTCCCCTCACAGCCCTCTCCTCCCCCCTTCCTCCCAGTTGAGGTCAGGGCTCTGTGCAGGCCAGTCAAGTTCTTCCACACCGATCTCAACAAACCATTTCTGTATGGACCTCGCTTTGTGCACGGGGTCATTGTCATGCTGAAACAGGAAAGGGCCTTCCCCAAACTGTTACCACAAAGTTGGAAGCACAGAATTGTCTACAATTTAATTGTATGCTGTAGCGTTAAGATTTCCCTTCACTGGAACTAAGGGGCCTAGCCCGAACCATGAAAAACAGCCCCAGACCATTATTCCTCCTCCACCAAACTTTACAGTTGGCACTATGCATTGGGGCAGGTAGCGTTCTCCTGGCATCCGCCAAACCCAGATTAGTCCGTCGGACTGCCAGATGGTGAAGCGTGACTCATCACTCCAGAGAACGCGTTTCCACTGCTCCAGAGTCCAATGGCGGCGAGCTTTACACCACCAGCAGACATTTCCACTTCACAATAACAGCTCTTACAGTTGACCGGGGCAGCTCTAGCAGGGCAGAAATTTGACGAGCTGACTTGTTGGAAAGGTGGCATCCTATGACGGTGCCACGTTGAAAGTCACTGAGCTCTTCAGTAAGGCCATTCTACTGCCAATGTTTGTCTATGGAGATTCCATGGCTGTGTGCTCGATTTTCTACACCTGTCAGCAACGGGTGGCTGGAATAGAATCCACTGATTTCTAGGGGTGTCCACATACTGCTGTATAGATAGTGTACATGTTATCTCTACTTCATTAACAGATAATGTTATTCCCCCTTCCACAGAGAACCCTGACAGACAAGAGGAAGCTGTTGATCCAGCAGCATGAGGATGCCAAGGAGCTGAAGGAGAATCTGGACCGCCGGGAGAGAGTGGTCTACAACATCCTGTCCTCCTACCTCCCTGAGGACAGCCTGGCCGACTACCAGCACTTTGTCAAGATGAAGTCTGCCCTCATTATCGAGCAGCGCAAACTAGAGGACAAGATTAAACTGGGAGAGGAGCAGCTCAAGTGTCTGATGGACAGTCTGCCACTAGAGCAGAGGATGAGCTTGTAACCCCTGACCCTTGGAGGGCATGGAGCTCTAAACATACATTTGACTGTTTTAACAGTTTATTATTGACCACACTCTGGCCTGACACTAGTGGCCACTTAGGGGAAGCAGAGATGGGATCTGAACGCACATGGCTAACAGACTTCTCAAACTGTGTATGATGGACCTGAGCTCTCTGAAGGCTCCTGACCTGACCACTCTCTGGCCTCCTGACCTGACCACTCTCTGGCCTCGCTGCAGTGGAGCCCTATGGCCACTATGCAGAGAGGGGCAACAGTATCCCACTAGGTGGCAGCAGAGAGCAGCGCTCCAGACTGGAGGGGTTGTAATGTTTAGCTGATGTTTCCTCCTCAGGATCCCAACACTGATCTGAGCCTAATGGAGCCCCACCAGATCACATATATACACTGAGCAAAAATAATAAATGCAACATGCAACAATTTTAACAATTTGACTGAGTTACAGTTCATATAGGGAAATCAGTCAATTGAAATAAATTATTTAGGCCCTAATCTATGGATTTCACATGACTGGGCAGGGGCACAGCCATGGTTGGGCCTGGGAGGGCATAGGCCCACCCATTGGGGAGCCAAGACCAGCCAATCAGAATGAGTTTTTCCCCACAAAAGGGCATTATTACAGGCAGAAATACTCCTCAGTTTCATCAACTGTCCGGGTGCCTGGTCTCAGACGATCCCGCAGGTGAAGAAGCCGGACGTGGAGGTCCTGGGCTGGTCTGCGGTTGTGAGGCCGGTTGGACGTACTGCCAAATTCTTTAAAACGTCATTGGAAGCGGCTTATGGTAGAGAAATGAACATTCAATTCTCTGGCAACAGCTCTGGTGGACATTCCTGCAGTCAGCATGGCAATTGCACACTCTGTGGCATTGTGTCGTGTGACAAAACTGCACATTGTATAGTGGCCTTTTATTGTCCCCAGCACAAGGTGCACCTGTGTAATAACCATGCTGTTTAATCAGCTTCTTGATATGCCACACCTGTCAGGTGGATGGATTATCTTGGCAAAGGAGAAATGTTCACTAACTGGGATGTAAACAAGTTTGTGCACAAAATTGGAGCGAAATAAGCTTTTTGTGCTAATGGAACATTTCTGGGATCTTTTATTTCAGCTCATGAAACATGGGACCAACACTTTACATGTTGCATTTATATTTTTGTTCAGTGTGTGTGTGTGTGTGTGTGTGTGTGTATGTATGTATGTATATATATATATATATATATATATATATATATATATATATACAGCTCTGGAAAAAAAATTAGAGACCACTGCAAATGTTTCTTAAATCAGCATTTCTACATGTATGACAGCCATTCCATTCCAGTATCTGTTGAATTCCCAACACAGGCACACCTCATTCTACTGAAATAGGTACTGATTAGGTGATCACCTGAACCAAATCTTATTTAACGAGGAAAAGTATAAAAACCACTGCTGTGGTCATCACTATCCTCTTGCAATAGGACCAGCTGGATGGCAAAAAACAGTGCTAATAGTACCTCAACAGTAATATTAATACAAAAAACAGGACTGGAGTAAGGTCATCTTCTCTTGATGAGTCCAATTTTCAGCTTTTGCCCAACACCTGGTCGTCTAATGGTTAGACGGAGACGAGACCTGGAGAGGCCTACAAGCCACAGTGTCTCGCACCCACTGTGAAATTTGGTGGAGGATCGGTGATGATCTGGGGGTGCTTCAGCAAGGCTGGAATCGGGCAGATTTGTCTTTGTGAAGGACGCATGAATCAAGCCATGTACAAGATTGTCCTGGAAGAAAACTTGTTTCCTTTTGCTCTGACATTGTTCCCCAACTCTGAGGATTGGTTTTTCCAGCAGGACAATGCGCCATGCCACACAGCCAGGTCAATCAAGGTGTGGATGGAGGACCACCAGATCAAGACCCTGTCATGGCCAGCCCAATCTCCAGACCTGAACCCCATTGAAAACTTCTGGAATGTGATCAAGAGGAAGATGGATGGTCACAAGCCATCAAACAAAGCCGAGCTGCTTGAATATTTGCGCCAGGAGTGGCATAAAGTCACCCAACATCAACGTGAAAGACTGGTGGAGAGCATGCCAAGACTCATTTTAGCTGTGATTGAAAATCAGGGTTATTCCACCAAATATTAATTTCTGAGCTCTTCCTAATTTAAAACATTAGTGTTGTGTTGTTTAAAAATGAACATTAACTTATTTTCTTTGCATTATTCGAGGTCTGACAACACTGCATATTTTTTGTTATTTTGACCAGTTGTCATTTTCTGCAAATAAATGCTCTAAATGACAATATTTGGAATTTGGGAGAAATGTTGTCAGTAGTTTATAGAATAAAACAAACATGTTATTTTTACCCAAACACATACTATAAATAGTAAAACCAGAGAAACTGATAATTTTGCAGTTGTCTCTTTTAATTTTTTCCAGAGCTGTATACAGTGCATTCGGAATGTATTCAGACCCCTTGACTTTTTCCACATTTTGTTACGTTACAGCCTTATTCTAAAATTGATTCAATTGTTTTTTTCCCCGTCATCAATCTACACACAATACCCCATAATAACAAAGCAAAAACAGGTTTTTATAAATTTTTGCAGATCCTCTCAAGCTCTGTCAGGATGGGAGCATCGCTGCATAGCTATTTTCAGGTCACTCCAGAGATGTTCGATCGGGTTCAAATCCGGGCTCTGGCTGGGCCACTCAAGGAAGACATCAAAACTATGAAATAACACATATGGAATCGTGTAGTAACCAAAAAAGTGTTAAACAAATCAAAATATATTTTATATTTGAGATTTTTCAAATAGCCACCCTTTGCCTTGATGACAGCTTTGCACACTCTTGGCATTCTCTCAACCAGCTTCACCAGGTAGTCACCTGGAATACATTTCAATTAACAGGTGTGCCTTCTTAAAAGTTAATATGTGGTATTTCTTTCCTTCTTAATGCGTTTGATCCAATCAGTTGAGTTGTGACAAGGTAGTGGTGGTATACAGAAGATAGCCCTATTTGGTAAAAGACCAAGTCCATATTATGGCAAGAACAGCTCAAATAAGCAAAGAGAAACGACAGTCCATCATTACTTTAAGACATGAAGGTCAGTCAATACGGAACATTTCAAGAACTTTGAACGTTTCTTCAACTGCAGTCGCAAAAACCATCAAGTGCTATGATGAAACTGGCTCTCACGAGGACCGCCACAGGAATGGAAGACCCAGAGTTACCTCTGCTGCAGAGGATAAGTTCATTAGAGTTACCAGCCTCAGAAATTGCAGGCCAAATAAATGCTTCACAGAGTTCAAGTAACAGACACATCTCAACATCAACTGTTCAGAGGAGACTGTGTGAATCAGGCCTTCATGGTCGAATTGCTGCAAAGAAACCACTACTAAAGGACACCAATAAGAAGAAGAGACCTGCTTGGGCCAAGAAACACAAGCAATGGACATTAGACCGGTGGAAAAGTGTCCTTTGGTCAGGAGTCCAAATTTGAGATTTTTGGTTCCAACCGCCGTGTCTTTGTGAGACGCAGAGTAGGTGAACGGATGATCTCTGCATGTGTGGTTCCCACCGTGAAGCATGGAGGAGGAGGTGTGATGGTGTGGGGGTGCTTTGCTGTGATTTATTTGGAATTGAAGGCACACTTAACCAGCATGGCTACCACAGCATTCTGCAGCGATACGCCATCCCATCTGGTTTGGGCTTAGTGGGACTATCATTTGTTTTTCAACAGGACAATGACCCAACACACCTCCAGGCTGTGTAAGGGCTATTTTACCAAGAAGGAGAGTGATGGAGTGCTGCATCAGATGACCTGGCCTCCACAATCCCCGACCTCAACCAAATTGAGATGATTTGGGATGAGTCGGACCACAGCGTGAAGGAAAAGCAGCCAACAAGTGCTCAGCATATGTGGGAACTCCTTCAACCTGGAATGCTGTTGGAAAATCATTCCAGGTGAAGCTGGTTGAGAGAATGCCAAGAGTGTGCAAAGGGTGGCTACTTTGAAGAATCTCAAATATATAAAATATATTTTGATTTGTTTAACACTTTTTTGTTTACTACATGATTCCATATGTGTTATTTCATAGTTTTGATGTCTTCACTATTATTCTACAATGTCAAAAACTGTAAAAAATAAAGAAAAACCCTTGAATGAGTAGGTGTGTCCAAACTTTTGACTGGTACTGTAGTGTATATATATATATACATACTGTATATATGTGTGTTTGTGTGAACACATGTATTTTACACAGGACTGTACTGCCATGAACCATGATGTCACAGTCTGGGATAAACCACCTGTAGACTGTACTGAGAGGCTGGTGCTCTGTTCCCATGGCACCGTCAACCTACCACTGTGTATTATGTTCAAGAATAATTTACTGTTTTATTTAGTAATTTATTGTAGCATTTTGATTATGTACAGAGGAGTAGCGTAGAACAGTGTTTTATTCTCAACTGATTTTAGCCAAGTTTAACTGTCTTTAGTCTAATGCATTTATCAACTACACTTTTTATCTCCACGTTGCAAAGCGCAATATTTAATTAACATGACTGTAATTATTTTATCCTATTCATGTCAATAAGACTGGCCTGATATTTCAGTGAAAAATGGGTGTTGCTCTTTTCTAAAACTAGCAGCCTTTTGATGTGATGTTGTTTTCTAAAACTAGCAGCTTTTTGTTGTCCTCATCTAGATTCTCTGTCCTGTAGCCGGACTTTCTTTTTCTATTGAGAAGCAGTATGCTTAGTGGCAGAAGAACACTACAGTGCTTCATCACTGTATAAGGACTTTTAAATGGTTAACTATAATGAAGGAGCAGTTTGCTCAACAATTAGTGGCAGAAGACTTCAAATCCCAGAACAGTGCTTCATCACTGTATAAGGAATCAATGGTTAAATGGTTACTGGTATAATAAAGGAGCACTTTGCTCAACAATGATAAAGACAGATTTAGCACTTCAAATCCCAGAATCCTCAAAGGACTAGTCCACATCTGATGTGCCTGAGACTTCAAATCCCAGAATCCTCAAAGGACTAGTCCACATCTGATGTGCCTGAGACTTCAAATCCCAGAATCCTCAAAGGACTAGTCCACATCTGATGTGCCTGAGACTTCAAATCCCAGAATCCTCAAAGGACTAGTCCACATCTGATGTGCCTGAGACTTCAAATCCCAGAATCCTCAAAGGACTAGTCCACATCTGATGTGCCTGAGACTTCCTTTACTCATCTGTAGTAGTTGATCAGGGGCTGCTGTTTAGTAGGTGACCATTACTTCCTGCTTCTACCTCGCAAGGTTTGAAGGAGTGTGATATAAAGGACAGCATAGCCACGATCAGGGTTCAGGGCATTTCCCAAAGGTAAACAAAACTGTTGAAGGAGTGTTACATCGCTCTATACACTGCTACAGGGTCTGTCTATCAGATGCTTTATATCAAATAAACAGGCTGCTGAACACAACGTGGGTGTGTGGGGGGTGTCATCAACAGGGTAATATTATATTATATATTGTGTATATATAACCCTCCACTGATAATGTTAATAACAGGAAAGATCAAATCAAGCTTTATTTATATTTATAGTGCATTCAGAAAGTATTCAGACCCCTTCACTTTTTGCACATTTTGTTGCGTTGCAGCCTTATTTTTCCCCCTCATCAATTGATTTGGAAAGGCACACACCTGTCTATATAAGATCTGGAGAAGGGTACCAAAACATTTCTGCAGCATTGAAGGTCCCCAAGAACACAGTGGAAGAGGTTTGGAACCACCAAGACTCTTCCTAGAGCTGGCCGCCCAGCCAAACTGAGCAATCGGGGGAGAAGGGCCTTGGTCAGGAAGGTGACCAAGAACCCAATAGTCACTCTGACAGAGCTCCAGAGTTTCTCTGTGGAGATGGGAGAACCTTCCAGAAGGACAACCATCTCTGCAGCACTCCACCAATCAGGCCTTTATGGTAGAGTGGCCAGACGGAAGCCATTCCTCAGTATGTCTCTATAAGTTTTTTTATTTTTATTTATTTATTTTTATTTCACCTTTATTTAACCAGGTAAGCCAGTTGAGAACAAGTTCTCATTTACAACTGCGACCTGGCCAAGATAAAGCAAAGCAGTGCAATAAAAACAACAACACAGAGTTACATATGGGGTAAACAAAACGTACAGTCAATAACACAATAGAACATCTATATACAGTGTGTGCGAATGTAGTAAGTTATGGAGGTAAGGCAATAAATAGGCCATAGTGCAAAATAGTTACAATTTCGTATTAACACTGGAATGATAGATGTGCAAAAGATGATGTGCAAATAGAGATACTGGGGTGCAAAATAAATAACAATATGGGGATGAGGTAGTTTGGTGGGCTAATTACAGATGGGCTGTGTACAGGTGCAGTGTGCAGTGATCGGTAAGCTGCTCTGACAACTGACGCTTAAAGTTAGTGAGGGAGATAAGAGTCTCCAGCTTCCGAGATGTTTTGCAGTTCGTTCCAGTCATTGGCAGCAGAGAACTGGAAGGAATGGCGGCCAAAGGAGGTGTTGGCTTTGGGGATGACCAGTGAGATATACCTGCTGGAGCGCAGGCTACGGGTGGGTGTTGCAATGGTGACCAGTGAGCTAAGATAAGATGGGGATTTGCCTAGCAGTGATTTATAGATGACCTGGAGCCAGTGGGTTAACTTGGCTTTCAAATACTTTCGAAAGGCAGGGCAGGATGGATATAGGTCTGTAACAGTTTGGATCTAGAGTGTCACCCCCTTTGAAGAGGGGGATGACCGCGGCAGCTTTCCAATCTCGGGATCTCAGACGTTACGAAAGAGAGGTTGAACAGACTAGTAATAGGGGTTGCGACAATTTCGGCTGCTAATTTTAGAAAGAAAGGGTCCAGATTGTCTAGCCCAGCTGATTTGTAGGGGTCCAGATATTTCAGCTCTTTCAGAACATCAGCTGTCTGAATTTGTGTGAAGGAGACGCGGGGGGGGGCATGGGCAAGTTGCAGCGGAGGGTGCAGAGCTGGTGGCCGGGGTAGTGGTAGCCAGGTGGAAAGCAGGGCCAGCCGTAGCAAAATGCTTGTTGAAATTCTCGATTATTGTAGATTTATCAGTGGTGATAGTGGTTTCCTAGCCTCAGTGGCAGTGGGCAGTTGGGAGGAGGTGCTCTTATTATTCCATGGACTTTACAGTGTCCCAAAACTTTTTGGGAGTTAGTGCTACAGGATGCACATTTCTGTTTGAAAAAGCTAGCTTTGCTTTCCCAACTGATTGTGTGTATTGGATCCTGACTTCCCCTAAAAAGTTGCATATCGCGGGGGGCTGTTCGATGCTAATGCAGTACGCCACAGGATGTTTTTGTGCTGGTCAAGGGCAGTCAAGAGGAGAACCAGGGCTATATCTGTTCTTAGTTCTGAATTTTTTGAATGGGGCATGCTTATTTAAGATTGAGAGGAAAGCACTTTTAAAGAACAACCAGGCGTCCTCTACTGATGGAATGAGGTCAATATCCAGGATACCCGGGCCAGGTCAATTAGAAAGGCCTGCTCGCTAAAGTGTTTTAGGGAGCGTTTGACAGTGATGAGGGGTGGTCGTTTGACCGCGGACCCATTACGGACGCAGGTAATAAGGCAGTGATCGCTGAGATCCTGGTTGAAGACAGCGGAGGTGTATTTAGAGGGTAAATTTGTCAGGATTATATCTATGATGGTGCCCATGTTTACAGATTTAGGGTTGTACCTGGTAGGTTCGTTGATAATTTGTGTGAGATTGAGGGCATCTAGTTTAGTTGTAGGTTGGCCGGGGTGTTAAGCATATCCCAGTTTAGGTCACCAAGCAGTACGAACTCTGAGGATAGATGGGGGGCGATCAGTTTACATATGGTGTCAGGGCACAGCTGGGGGCTGAGGGGGTCTGTAGCAAGTGGCAACAGTGAGAGACTTATTTCTGGAAAGGTGGATTTTTAGAAGTAGAAGCTCAAACTGTTTGGGCACAGACCTGGATAGTACAATAGAGCTATGCAGGCTATCTCTACAGTAGATTGCAACCCCACCCCCTTTGATAGTTCTATCTAGACGGAAAATGTTGTAGTTGGGGATGGAAATTTCTAAATTTTTGGTGGCCTTCCTAAGCCAGGATTCAGACACTGCTAGAACATCAGTGGGTTGGCGGAGTGTTCTAAACGCAGTGAATAAACTCAAACTTAGGGAGGAGGCATCGGATGTTAACATGCAAGAAGCCAAGGCTTTTACGGTTACAGAAGTCAACAAATGATAACGCCTGGGGAGTTGGAATGATACTGGGGGCTACAGGGCCTGGGTTAACCTCTACATCACCAGAGGAACAGAGGAGGAGTAGAATAAGGATACGGCTAAAGGCTTTAAGTACTGGTCTTCTAGTGCGTTGGGTACAGAGAAAAAAAGGGGCAGATTTCTGTGCGTTGTAGAATAGATTCAGGGCATTATGTACAGACAAGGATATGGAAGGATATGAGTACAGTGGAGGTAAACCTAAGCGTTGGGTAACGATGAAAGAGAGAGCATCACTGGAGGCACCGATTGATTCGGTCTCCGTGTGTATGGGGGGTGGGACAAAGGAGCTATCTAAGGCAGGTTTAGCTGGGCTGGGGGATCTACAGTGAAATAGTACAATAAGAAATAACCGAAACAGCAATAAGCAAGGCATATTGACATGGGAGAGAGGCATAAAGGAATCACAGGTGTAATTTGAGAGAGCTAAGACAACAGCTGGTAATGGCGACACAGTTTGGGCTGAGGCTAAAAAAAACAGGATGCGGTACCGTATAAAGGAACAGTCCAGCAGGCATCAGCTGTATAGCTGAGTTATCATAAGGTCCGGTGAACAGCAATAGGAGAGTTCGGAGGTAGTTTGGGGGTTGCTATAGCACTGGCGAGCAAGAGGCCACGGCTAGCGTGTGCTAGCGGGCCGGGGCTAGCAGATGGATCTTCGTGGTCGACGTCGTAACAGGAAGCCTGTTGTAACCACATCAGACGATTTCGTCGGCAGACCAGTCGTGTTGGATCGGCAGGGCTCCGTGTCAACACTAGGAGGTCCCATCCGGTTGACAGAGAGGTAGATAGTCGGGAGATGGGCCTGGCTCGAGGCTAGCTCAAGGCTGATTAGCCACAACAACGTCCATTTGGTTGCAGCTAGCTAGCTGTGATGATCCGGTGTTAAAGGTCCAGTGATTCAGTGATTCCGGCAGAAAAAATGATAGGTTCTGGGTCACGCGCTGTGCAGACAGTGCAGACTGGCCGAATAATAGTCCAGGCTAGAGCTGGCTGGTAGGTAGTGCAGGCCACGGACAATGGTGAAAAACCGCTAATGGTGGCAAATAGCAAGTAGCTAGTTAGCTGGCTACTCCCGTCCAGTAGACAGAGAGTTAGATAGCCGGGATATGGGCCTGGCTCGAGGCTAGCTCAAGGCTAACTGGTGCTTGCTTCGGGGGCAGTGGTGATCAGCCAAACAGCAACATCCATTCGGTTGCGGCTAGCTAGTTGCGATCCGGTGTTAATGTCCAGTGATTCAGTTATTCCGGCTGTAAAATCCGATGTTCTGGGTGAAAACCGCTAACGGTGGCTAGCTAATAGCAAGTAGCTAGTTAGCTGGCTAGCTAGTTTCAACTGGAGATTCTAGATAAAAGGTAAGTCAATAATAGAATCCGTTTCACATTGAGTGAGGCGGGTTGCAGGAAAGTATATTTTGTAGAAGGATGAAAAGTGTGATAGGGAAATATGTACGAAAAATACAAAAAAACAGGCTATTTACACAGACACGCAACAAAGAACACGACCGCACTGCCATTCTTCAAGGCAAAACTGCTCCAGCTCCTTCAAATTGGATGGGTTCCGCTGGTGTACATCAATCTTTGTCATACCACAGATTCTCAATTGGATTGAAGTATGGGCTTTGACTAGGCCATTCTAAGACATTTAAATGTTTCCCCTTAAACCACTCGAGTGTTGCTTTAGCAGTATGCTTAGGGTCATTGTCCTGCTGGAAGGTGAACATCCGTCCCAGTCTCAAATCTCTGGAAGACTGAAACAGGTTTCCCTCAAGAATTTCCCTGTATTTAGCCCCATCCATCATTCCTTCAATTCTGGCCAGTTTCCCAGTCCCTGCCGATGGAAAAACATCCCCACAGCATGATGCTGCCACCACCATGCTTCACTGTGGGGATGGTGTTCTCAGGGTGATGAGAGGTGTTGGGTTTGCGCCAGACATAGCGTTTTCCTTGATGGCCAAAAAGCTCAATTTTATTCTCATCTGACCAGAGTACCTTCTTCCATATGTTTGGGGAGTCTCCCACATGCCTTTGGCAAACACCAAACGTGTTTGCTTATTTTTTTCTTTAAGCAATGGCTTTTTTCTGGCCACTCTTCCGTAAAAGCCCAGCTCTGTGGAGTGTACGGCTTAAAGTGGTCCTATGGACAGATACTCTAATCTCGCTGTGGAGCTTTGCAGCTCCTTCAGGGTTATCTTTGGTCTCTTTGTTGCCTCTCTGATTAATGCCCTCCTTGCCTGGTCCGTGTGAGTTTTGGTGGGGTTTGTTGTTGGGTGCCATATTCTTTCAATTTTTTAATAATGGATTTAATGGTGCTCCGTGGGATGTTCAAAGTTTCTGATATTTTTTTATAACCCAACCCTGATCTGTACTTCTCCACAACTTTGTCCCTGACCTGTTTGGAGATCTCCTTGGTCTTCATGGTGCCGCTTGCTTGGTGGTGCCCCTTGCTCAGTGGTGTTGCAGACTCTGGGGCCTTTCAGAACAGGTGTATATATACTGAGATCACGTGACAGATCATGTGACACTTAGATTGCACACAGGTAGACTTTATTTAACTAATTATGTGACTTCTGAAGGTAATTGGTTGCACCATATCTTATTTAGGGGCTTCATAACAAAGGGGGTGAATACATATGCACGCACCACTTTTCCGTTATTTATTTATTTTCACTTCACCAATTTGGACTATTTTGTGTATGTCCATTACATGAAATACAAAATAAAAATCCATTTAAATTACAGGTTGTAATGCAACAAAATAGGAAAAACGCCAAGGGGGCTGAATACTTTTGCAAGGCACTGTATTTATTATGGCAAGGCAGCAGCTACTCTTCCTGGGGTCCAGCAATATTAAGGCAGTTATACAATTTTAAAAACATTACAATACATTCATTACAGAGTTCGCAATACACTAAGCGTATGCCCTCAGGCCCATAATCCACTACCATATATCTACAACACAACATCCATGTGTACATGTGTGTATAGTGCGTATGTGATCGTGTGTGTGTGTGAATGTGGCTGTGTTTGTCTCTTCATAGTCCCTGCTGTTCCATAAGGTGTTCTGTTAGACAGGTAACTCTTTATCCACAATATAGCAGGGGGTGTAAAGCCATAACACATACATTTTCCAGCAGCAGACTATGATCGATAATGTCAAAAGCTGCACTGAAGTCTGACAAAACAGCCCCCACAATCTTTTTATCATCAATTTCTCTCAGCCAATCATCAGTCATTTATGTAAGTGCTGTGCTTGTTGAATGTCCTACATAAGTGGCATCTGTGGCATCGGCATATGACCGATGGAAAAGTTAATATGGCAAATGGACGGGTTTCGGAGCTCTACGTGATTTCTGTGATTTTCTGTATGAAGATTGTCCATCTGCAATAAGTTAGGTGCATTGTCATTTTGGAAATGGACATTGCCAATACAGTGGGGGGAAAAAAGTATTTAGTCAGCCACCAATTGTGCATGTTCTCCCACTTAAAAAGATGAGAGAGGCCTGTAATTTTCATCATAGGTACACGTTAACTATGACAGACAAATTGAGATTTTTTTTTTCCAGAAAAATCACATTGTAGGATTTTTAATGAATTTATTTGCAAAATTATGGTGGAAAATAAGTATTTGGTCACCTACAAACAAGCAAGATTTCTGGCTCTTACAGACCTGTAACTTCTTTAAGAGGCTCCTCTGTCCTCCACTCGTTACCTGTATTAATGGCACCTGTTTGAACTTGTTATCAGTATAAAAGACACCTGTCCACAACCTCAAACAGTCACACTCCAAACTCCATTATGGCCAAGACCAAAGAGCTGTCAAAGGACACCAGAAACTAAATTGTAGACCTGCAATAGGTAAGCAGCTTGGTTTGAAGAAATCAACTGTGGGAGCAATTATTAGGAAATGGAAGACATACAAGACCACTGATAATCTCCCTCGATCTGGGGCTCCACGCAAGATCTCACCCCGTGGGGTCAAAATGATCACAAGAACGGTCAGCAAAAATCCTAGAACCACACGGGGGGACCTAGTGAATGACCTGCAGAGAGCTGGGACCAAAGTAACAAAGCCTACCATCAGTAACACACTACGCCGCCAGGGACTCAAATCCTGCAGTGCCAGACGTGTCCCCCTGCTTAAGCCAGTACATGTCCAGGCCTGTCTGAAGTTTGCTAGAGTGCATTTGGATGATCCAGAAGAGGATTGGGAGAATGCCATATGGTCAGATGAAACCAAAATAGAACTTTTTGGTAAAAACTCAACTCGTCGTGTTTGGAGGACAAAGAATGCTGAGTTGCATCCAAAGAATACCATACCTACTGTGAAGCATGGGGGTGGAAACATCATGCTTTGGGGGTTTTCTGCAAAGGGACCAGGACGACTGATCCGTGTAAAGGAAAGAATGAATGGGGCCATGTATCGTGAGAATTTGAGTGAAAACCTCCTTCCATCAGCAAGGGCATTGAAGATGAAACGTGGCTGGGTCTTTCAGCATGACAATGATCCCAAACACACCGCCCGGGCAACGAAGGAGTGGCTTCGTAAGAAGCATTTCAAGGTCCTGGAGTGGCCTAGCCAGTCTCCAGATCTCAACCCCATAGAAAATCTTTGGAGGGAGTTGAAAGTCTGTGTTGCCCAGCGACAGCCCCCAAAACATCACTGCTCTAGAGGAGATCTGCATGGAGGAATGGGCCAAAATACCAGCAACAGTGTGTGAAAACCTTGTGAAAGACTTACAGAAAAACGTTTGACCTGTGTCATTGCCAACAAATGGGTATACAGTAATCCCTCGTTTTATCGCGGGGGTTACGTTCCGAAAATGACCCGCGATAAGTGAAATCCGCGAAATAGAAAACTTTTTTTTTTTTTACAATTAGCAACTATTACATGTATACAAATACAGTGACTCACGTGTAGGCCGTTTTCGTCGACATTATGGGTTTAGAAGATGTTCGAAATTACAAGATAATTTGGCCAACTTAATGTAAATTTGCCAAGCTGTTTTATGTACGTACACATAACTGCACGAGACGACAAAATGATAGCACAATTCGTAGCATGTTTTGATACAAGAAGCGGGAGTGAGTTTTTAGCGAATCAGAATGCAGAGCACAATGCACCAAAAAAAAAAAAAAAATGCATTATGAAAATCCGCGAAATAGCGAATCCGCGATAAGTGAACCGCGAAGTGGCGAGGGATCACTGTATAACAAAGTATTGAGAAACTTTTGTTATTGACCAAATACTTATTTTCCACCATAATTTGCAAATAAATTCATTAAAAATCCTACAATGTGATTTTCTAGAATTTATTTTCTCATTTTGTCTGTCATAGTTGACGTGTACCTATGATGAAAATTACAGGCCTCTCTCATCTTTTTAAGTGGGAGAACTTGCACAATTGGTGGCTGACTAAATACTTTTTTTCCCCACTGTATGTTTAAACAGGGAGTTACCATCACCAAATGGACAGGCTGAAATCATCACTGCATGGCAAAGAAACGGCATCGCTATAGTCTCTAGCCCGTTCCGAGTGCATCGAGGTGCCCAACTTGGCCGTAGCTTGCTCGGTCTGACCGAAGCGATAGTGCAAAAGATTTGGCCCGGAATGAATCCTGACTACTAGTGATTTCAACATGGTTTTGACATATTGCTGCCTCTGGGTCACACAGAGATGCGCCGTTTTTGACTGGGGTCATTGGGGGGAGGGTGGGGTGGACAAGCAACAGTTATTCTAGCTGCACTCGGCGGTTCATGTAGTTTGACACATCCTATAGGATAACTTTGGTTTACAGGTTATGCTCTAACTCTGCTTCCGTGATTTGCAAAATTCCTTTTGCCTTGTGTTCAGGGCCACCGGTACCCTCCAGATATCGATATGATGAGAGTACGAGGTGCCCTTCATATCCTAAAAGGGAAGTATGAACTTACAATATATCATATGGCCAATGCCATTGTAACATATTGCAATTGGACAGCAATCAAGTCAGCCATCTCATTGCTTAAAATCATCATGAACAGTCAAAGGACAGCACATTTGAATTGTCTTTGTACAGTAGAGTGTCCCAGTAGTGGACTTTATTAGTTTAAGCCCTTTAACTGTATGTCCAATTAGGTGATGGTAAATGCCCATTGTAATATATTGCTAATGGACAGTGTCCATCACACATATAATATTTTGCCAATCTCAACATGTTTTACTGCAATTAGACACAGTCCATTGCCAATATGTTTGAATAGGGATTTACCATCACAAAATGGGAAGGCTGAAATCAACACCAAGAAATTCTGACTTCCTATTACTTCCTATGATCACAGCATGTTCAGAAACAACAGAATCAAACTTCTGGCAATCGCAACATCCTTCTTCCTTATCAAATGTGCACTGTCGGGATCACCTGGAGGTTTATTGACAGGTGCGTGCAGGAGCTCTCTGAGGAACGTAAACGTACTCCACTACAACAGGGAGGAGCTACTCCTGCGAACGGGGAGAGGGAGTGTTTTCCAGACATACCGGATTATATTAAAAGGAAACGCAAACGAGGTAAGAAGGCAGGAAAAGCCACCAACATCTCCCAATTATCCTCCTAACTAACATACACTCCCTGTCAAAGCATCATGATGACATAGAAGGATTACTTTATACTATTCCAGGTATTCCTTAAAGAGGTAGGGTTTCAAGTGTCTCCGGAAGGTGGTCAGTGACTCCACTGTCCTGGCGTCGTGGGGGAGCTTGTTCCACCATTGGGGTGCCAGAGCAGCAAATAGCTTTGACTGGGCTGAGCGGGAACTGTGCTTCTGTAGAGGTAGGGGAGCTAGCAGGCCAGAGGTGGATGAACGTAGTGCCCTCGTTTGGGTGTAGGGTCTGATCAGAGCCTGAAGGAGGTGCCGTTCCCCTCACAGCTCCGTAGGCAAGCACCATGGTCTTGTAGTAGATGCGAGCCTCAACTGGAAGCCAGTGGAGTATGCGGAGGAGCGGGGTGACATGAAAGAACTTGGGAAGGTCGAACACCAGACGGGCTGCGGCGTTCTGGATAAGTTGTAGGTGTTTAATGGCACAGGCAGGGAGCCCAGCCAACAGCGGAGTTGCAGTAATCCAGACGGGAGATGACAAGTGCCTGGATTAGGACCTGTGCCGCTTTCTGTGTAAGGTAGGGTCGTACTCTGCGAATGTTGTAGAGCATGAACCTGCAGGATCGGGTCACCGCTTTGATGTTAGCGGAGAACGACAGGGTGTTGTCCAGGGTCACGCCAATGTTCTTTGCACTCTGGGAGGAGGACACAATGGAGTTGTCAACCGTGATGGCGAGATCATGGAGCGGGAAGTCCTTCCCCGGGAGGAAGAGCAGCTCCGTCTTGCCGAGGTTCAGCTTGAGGTGGTGATCCGACATCCAAACTGATATGTCTGCCAGACATGCAGAGATGCGATTCGCCACCTGGTTATCAGAAGGGGGAAAGGAGAAAATTGTGTGTTGTCAGCGTAGCAATGATAGGAGAGACCATGTGAGGATATGACAGAGCCAAGTGACTTGGTGTATAGAGAGAATAGGAGGGGGCCCTAGAACTGAGCCCTGGGGGACACCAGTGGTGAGAGCACGTGGTGCGGAGACAGATTCTCGCCACGCCACCTGGTAGGAGCGACCTGTCAGGGGACGCAATCCAAGAGTGAGCAGCGCCGGAGATGCCCAACTCGGAGAGGGTGGAGAGGAGGATCTGATGGTTCACAGTATCAAAGGCAGCGGATAGGTCTAGAAGGATAAGAGCAGAGGAGAGAGAGTTAGCTTTAGCAGTGCGGAGAGCCTCCGTGACACAGAGAAGAGCAGTCTCAGTTGAATGACCAGTCTTGAAACCTGACTGGTTTGGATCAAGAAGGTCATTCTGAGAGAGATAGCAGGAGAGTTGGCTAGAGACGGCACGCTCAAGAGTTTTGGAGAGAAAAGAAAGAAGGGATACTGGTCTGTAGTTGTTGACATCGGAGGGATCGAGTGTAGGTTTTTTGAGGAGGGGTGCAACTCTCGCTCTCTTGAAGACGGAAGGGACGTGGCCAGCGGTCAAGGATGAGTTGATGAGCAAGGTGAGGTAAGGGAGAAGGTCTCCGGAAATGGTCTGGAGAAGAGAGGAGGGGATAGGGTCAAGCGGGCAGGTTGTTGGGCGGCCGGCCGTCACAAGTCGCAAGATTTCATCTGGAGAGAGAGGGGAGAAAGAAGTCAAAGCATAGGGTAGGGCAGTGTGAGCAGGACCAGCGGTGTCATTTGACTTAATAAATGAGGATCGGATGTCGTCAACCTTCTTTTCAAAATGGTTGACGAAGTCATCCACAGAGAGGGAGGAGGAGGAGTAGGAATCAGCAGGGAGGAGAAGGTGGCAAAGAGCTTCCTAGGGTTAGATTCAGAGGCTTGACATTTAGAGTGGTAGAAAGTGGCTTTAGCAGCGGAAACAGAGGAAGAGAATGTAGAGAGGAGGGAGTGAACAGGTCGGCAGGGAGTCTAGTTTTCCTCCATTTCCGGAGCCCTCTTCTGTGAGCTCGCAATGAGTCGTCAAGCCACGGCGCAGGAGGGGAGGACCGAGCCGGCCGGGAGGATAGGGGACATAGAGAGTCAAAAGATGCAGAAAGGGAGGAGAGGAGGGTTGAGGAGGCAGAATCAGGAGATCGGAGGGAGAAGGATTTAGCAGAGGGAAGAGATGATAGGATGGAAGAGGAGAGAGTAGCGGGAGAGAGAGAGCGAAGGTTGCGACGGCACATTACCATCTGAGTAGGGGCAGAGTGAGTAGTGTTGGAGGAGAGCGAGAGAGAAAAGGATACAAAGTAGTGGTCGGAGACTTGGAGGGGAGTTGCAGTGAGATTAGTAGAAGAACAGCATCTAGTAAAGATGAGGTCAAGCGTATTGCCTGCCTTGTGAGTAGGGGGGGACTGTGAGAGGGTGAGGTCAAAAGAGGAAAGGAGTGGAAAGAAGGAGGCAGAGAGAAATGAGTCAAAGGCAGACGTAGGGAGGTTAAAGTCACCCAGAACTGTGAGGGGTGAGCCATCCTCAGGAAAGGAACTTGTCAAGCTCATTGATGAACTCTCCAAGGGAACCTGGAGGGCGATGAAATGACAAGGATGTTAAGCTTGAATGGGCTAGTGACTGTGACAGCATGGAATTCAAATGAGGAGATAGACAGATGGGTCAGGGGATAAAGAGAGAATGTCTACTTGGGAGAGATGAGGATTCCTGTGCCCCCGCCGCGCTGACCAGATGCTCTCGGGTATGCGAGAACACATGGTCAGACGAGGAAAGAGCAGTAGGAGTAGCAGTGTTTTCTGTGGTAATCCATGTTTCCGTCAGCGCCAAGAAGTCGAGGGACTGGAGGGTAGCATAGGCTGAGATGAACTCTGCCTTGTTAGCCGCAGAACGGCAGTTCCAGAGGCTGCCAGAGACCTGGAACTCCACGTGTGTCGTGCGTGCAGGGACCACCAGGTTAGAGAGGCAGCAGCCACGCGGTGTGAGGCGTTTGTGTAGCCTGTGCAGAGAGGAGAGAACAGGGATAGACAGACACATAGTTAAAAGGCTACAATAATGCGAATGAGATCGGAATCAAATGAACTAAACTTCTGGGAAAGCGAGAGAGCGGGGCCTCCCTCACTTACGTTTCACTGAAACACTCAAATATAACTCTCCCAACTTCCACTTTAGAAATTATAATTGTTGTAAACTACAGCGGTTCAATGTTTCTAGGAATAGACTAACTTAGTTTATTCAGCTAGCTAACTTGGTACAGTATTCTTCCGTGAAAACCGTCCAGGGTACCGAATCCTATGACGCCAAAGCCAACTAGCATGCCAGCCTCCAATAACACGGTTTAGCACCAATACTCGGTTACAACAAACCACCAGTGTGTTAACACGCCAAGCAGATCATTTGTGTCCATGTCTAACGTTGTGTAAAGTTTTGGGTTAGTTTTGACAGTTTGAGTGAGTACGTCGTCAACTTATTCAGTCAGTTAGTTAGCTAGAATAGTTAGCATACTAGCTAGCCATTGCTCTCTGCCAACGAGCTAACCCCTCCTCCCACGGCACGAACACACAGAGAGCCATGCTAACGTTAACTAGTCACCCATGTCCTGAATTCCCTTGAACGACTCGGGCTATCAATATGTAAAGAACAAAACACAAGTGTAGGTTATAACTTACCCCTAGCAGCTACTGTTAGCCAGTTAAGTGCAAAGCTAGCCACTGAATCGATTCAGCCAGTTCGCGTCTGTTCGCTAGGTCTTTCCAGCTATTGTCTAGTTAGCTATCCAGGTAGCAACAAGCTAGCTAAATTTTGAGTACAGTAGCTACCAACTACCTAACGTTAACGCTTCAGATAATGAGGTTAGAAAAACAGCTGAATGGTAGGTAGCTAGCTGGCATAATTACAGGTACGTCCAACCGGCCTCACAACCGCAGACCATGTGTAACCACGCCAGCCCAGGACCTCCCCAGACCATGTGTAACCACGCCAGCCCAGGACCTCCCCAGACCACGTGTAACCACGCCAGCCCAGGACCTCCCCAGACCACGTGTAACCACGCCAGCCCAGGACCTCCCCAGACCACGTGTAACCACGCCAGCCCAGGACCTCCCCAGACCACGTGTAACCACGCCAGCCCAGGACCTCCCCAGACCACGTGTAACCACGCCAGCCCAGGACCTCCCCAGACCACGTGTAACCACGCCAGCCCAGGACCTCCCCAGACCACGTGTAACCACGCCAGCCCAGGACCTCCCCAGACCACATGTAACCACGCCAGCCCAGGACCTCCCCAGACCACGTGTAACCACGCCAGCCCAGGACCTCCCCAGACCACGTGTAACCACGCCAGCCCAGGACCAACCACAGACCACGTGTAACCACGCCAGCCCAGGACCTCCCCAGACCACGTGTAACCACGCCAGCCCCAGGACTCCCCAGACCACGTGTAACCACGCCAGCCCAGGACCAACCACAGACCACGTGTAACCACGCCAGCCCAGGACCTCCCCAGACCACGTGTAACCACGCCAGCCCAGGACCTCCCCAGACCACGTGTAACCACGCCAGCCCAGGGACCTCCCCAGACCACGTGTAACCACGCCAGCCAGCCCAGGACCTCCCCAGACCACACGTGTAACCACGCCAGCCCAGGACCTCCCCAGACCACGTGAACCACGCCAGCCCAGGACCTCCCCAGACCACGTGTAACCACGCCAGCCCAGGACCTCCCCAGACCACGTGTAACCACGCCAGCCCAGGACCTCCCAGACCACGTGTAACCACGCCAGCCCAGGACCTCCCCAGACCACGTGTAACCACGCCAGCCCAGGACCTCCCCAGACCACGTGTAACCACGCCAGCCCAGGACCTCCCCAGACCACGTGTAACCACGCCAGCCCAGGACCTCCCCAGACCACGTGTAACCACGCCAGCCCAGGACCTCCCCAGACCACGTGTAACCACGCCAGCCCAGGACCTCCCCAGACCACGTGTAACCACGCCAGCCCAGGACCTCCCCAGACCACGTGTAACCACGCCAGCCCAGGACCAACCACAGACCACGTGTAACCACGCCAGCCCAGGACCTCCCCAGACCACGTGTAACCACGCCAGCCCAGGACCTCCCCAGACCACGTGTAACCACGCCAGCCCAGGACCTCCCCAGACCACGTGTAACCACGCCAGCCCAGGACCTCCCCAGACCACGTGTAACCACGCCAGCCCAGGACCTCCCCAGACCACGTGTAACCACGCTCCAGCCCAGGACCTCCCCAGACCACGTGTAACCACGCCAGCCCAGGACCTCCCCAGACCACGTGTAACCACGCCAGCCCAGGACCTCCCCAGACCACGTGTAACCACGCCAGCCCAGGACCAACCACAGACCACGTGTAACCACGCCAGCCCAGGACCTCCCCAGACCACGTGTAACCACGCCAGCCCAGGACCTCCCCCAGACCACGTGTAACCCACGCCAGCCCAGGACCTCCCCAGACCACGTGTAACCACGCCAGCCCAGGACCTCCCCAGACCACGTGTAACCACGCCAGCCCAGGACCTCCCCAGACCACGTGTAACCACGCCAGCCCAGGACCTCCCCAGACCACGTGTAACCACGCCCAGCCCAGGACCTCCCCAGACCACGTGTAACCACGCCAGCCCAGGACCTCCCCAGACCACGTGTAACCACGCCAGCCCAGGACCTCCCCAGACCACGTGTAACCACGCCAGCCCAGGACCTCCCCAGACCACGTGTAACCACGCCAGCCCAGGACCTCCCCAGACCACGTGTAACCACGCCAGCCCAGGACCAACCACAGACCACGTGTAACCACGCCAGCCCAGGACCTCCCCAGACCACGTGTACCACGCCAGCCAGGACCTCCCCAGACCACGTGTAACCACGCCAGCCAGGACCTCCCCAGACCATGTGTAACCACGCCGCCAGCCCAGGACCTCCCCAGACCACGTGTAACCACGCCAGCCCAGGACCTCCCCAGACCACGTGTAACCACGCCAGCCCAGGACCTCCCCAGACCACGTGTAACCACGCCAGCCCAGGACCTCCCCAGACCACGTGTAACCACGCCAGCCCAGGACCTCCCCAGACCACGTGTAACCACGCCAGCCCAGGACCTCCACAGACCACGTGTAACCACGCCAGCCCAGGACCTCCCACAGACCACGTGTAACCACGCCAGCCCAGGACCTCCCCAGACCACGTGTAACCACGCCAGCCCAGGACCTCCCCAGACCACGTGTAACCACGCCAGCCCAGGACCTCCCCAGACCACGTGTAACCACGCC
Organism: Coregonus suidteri; assembly: GCA_036851935.1. NCBI lineage: Eukaryota > Metazoa > Chordata > Actinopteri > Salmoniformes > Salmonidae > Coregonus > Coregonus suidteri. The sequence goes on from CM072230.1 coordinate 887,764, forward strand.
AGCCCAGGACCTCCCCAGACCACGTGTAACCACGTCAGCCCAGGACCTCCCCAGACCACGTGTAACCACGCCAGCCCAGGACCTCCCCAGACCACGTGTAACCACGCCAGCCCAGGACCTCCCCAGACCACGTGTAACCACGCCAGCCCAGGACCTCCCCAGACCACGTGTAACCACGGCCAGCCCAGGACCTCCCCAGACCACGTGTAACCACGGCCAGCCCAGGACCTCCCCAGACCACGTGTAACCACGGCAGCCCAGGACCTCCCCAGACCACGTGTAACCACGCCAGCCCAGGACCTCCCCAGACCACGTGTAACCACGCCAGCCCAGGACCTCCCCAGACCACGTGTAACCACGCCAGCCCAGGACCTCCCCAGACCACGTGTAACCACGCCAGCCCAGGACCTCCCCAGACCACGTGTAACCACGCCAGCCCAGGACCTCCCCAGACCACGTGTAACCACGCCAGCCCAGGACCTCCCCAGACCACGTGTAACCACGCCAGCTCAGGACCTCCCCAGACCACGTGTAACCACGCCAGCCCAGGACCTCCCCCAGACCACGTGTAACCACGCCAGCCCAGGACCTCCCCAGACCACGTGTAACCACGCCAGCCCAGGACCTCCCCAGACCACGTGTAACCACGCCAGCCCAGGACCTCCCCAGACCACGTGTAACCACGCCAGCCCAGGACCTCCCCAGACCACGTGTAACCACGCCAGCCCAGGACCTCCCCAGACCACGTGTAACCACGCCAGCCCAGGACCTCCCCAGACCACGTGTAACCACGCCAGCCCAGGACCTCCCCAGACCACGTGTAACCACGCCAGCCCAGGACCTCCCCAGACCACGTGTAACACGCCAGCCCAGGACCTCCCCAGACCACGTGTAACCACGCCAGCCCAGGACCTCCCCAGACCACGTGTAACCACGCCAGCCCAGGACCTCCCCAGACCACGTGTAACCACGCCAGCCCAGGACCTCCCCAGACCACGTGTAACCACGCCAGCCCAGGACCTCCCCAGACCACGTGTAACCACGCCAGCCCAGGACCTCCCCAGACCACGTGTAACCACGCCAGCCCAGGACCTCCCCAGACCACGTGTAACCACGCCAGCCCAGGACCTCCCCAGACCACGTGTAACCACGCCAGCCCAGGACCTCCCCAGACCACGTGTAACCACGCCAGCCCAGGACCTCCCCAGACCACGTGTAACCACGCCAGCCCAGGACCTCCCCAGACCACGTGTAACCACGCCAGCCCAGGACCTCCCCAGACCACGTGTAACCACGCCAGCCCAGGACCTCCCCAGACCACGTGTAACCACGCCAGCCCAGGGACCTCCCCAGACCACGTGTAACCACGCCAGCCCAGGACCTCCCCAGACCACGTGTAACCACGCCAGCCCAGGACCTCCCCAGACCACGTGTAACCACGCCAGCCCAGGACCTCCCCAGACCACGTGTAACCACGCCAGCCCAGGACCTCCCCAGACCACGTGTAACCACGCCAGCCCAGGACCTCCCCAGACCACGTGTAACCAGCCAGCCCAGGACCTCCCCAGACCACGTGTAACCACGCCAGCCCAGGACCTCCCCAGACCACGTGTAACCACGCCAGCCCAGGACCTCCCCAGACCACGTGTAACCACGCCAGCCCAGGACCTCCCCAGACCACGTGTAACCACGCCAGCCCAGGACCTCCCCAGACCACGTGTAACCACGCCAGCCCAGGACCTCCCCAGACCACGTGTAACCACGCCAGCCCAGGACCTCCCCAGACCACGTGTAACCACGCCAGCCCAGGACCTCCCCAGACCACGTGTAACCACGCCAGCCCAGGACCTCCCCAGACCACGTGTAACCTCGCCAGCCCAGGACCTCCCCAGACCACGTGTGTAACCACGCCAGCCCAGGACCTCCCCAGACCACGTGTAACCACGCCAGCCCAGGACCTCCCCAGACCATGTGTAACCACGCCAGCCCAGGACCTCCCCAGACCACGTGTAACCACGCCAGCCCAGGACCTCCCCAGACCACGTGTAACCACGCCAGCCCAGGACCTCCACATCAGGCTTCTACACCTACAGGATCGTCTGGGGGGGGAGGGCGTCTGTTGCATGTTGCATTTATATTTTTGTTCAGTGTAGATTCTAGAGGAAGTTGAGTCAGGATAAAACTGCAGGCTCCAACAACAACGTGAGACTAGAAACTAGAGATTACACAGTTCTGCCAGCAAAGCAAAACACTGTACTTTTATTAGAGATCCCTGCTCTTTAAAGGATAACATGAATCTGTCAACAGCATCCAGCTGATTTCACAACACATTAAAACAAGAGTAGAAAACATAAACTACAGCAGTTGCTGCCAGTAGCATAGATTCACTCATAGTCTGCCTCTAAATATGACTCACTGTTTAAGTATTGAGATAAACATCTAAATATTGAGACACATTCGATAGCATGTATACTGTATTGTATCTGACATGTAAACAACACAGCTGATTGACCTCTGATATACACTACATAACCAACAGTATGTGGACACCTGCTCGTCCAACATCTTATTCCAACATCATGGGCATTAATATGGAGTTGGTCCCCCCTTTGCTGCTATAACAGCCTCCACTCTTCTGGGAAGGCTTTCCACTAGATGTTGGAACATTGCTGTGGGGACTTGCTTCCATTCAGCCACAAGAGCATTAGTGAGGTCGTCGCTGATGTTGGGCGATTAGGCCTGGCTCGCAGTCGGCGTTCCAATTCATCCCAAAGGTATTTGAATTTGTATTTATTATGGATCCCATTAGTTGCTGCCAAGGCAGTAGCCACTCTTCCTGGGGTCAATAAATTTATAACAGATTTCACAACACACTAAGTGTTTGCCCTCAGGCCCCTACTCCACTACCACATATCTACAACACAAAATCCATGTGTACGTGTGTGTATAGTGCGTATGTTATCGTGTGTATGCATGTGTCAGGGCTCTGTGCAGGCCAGTCAAGTTCTTCCACACCGATCTCAACAAACCATTTCTGTATGGACCACGCTATGTGCACGGGGGCATTGTCATGCTGAAACAGGAAAGGGCCTTCCCCAAACTGTTGCCACAAAGTTGGAAGCACAGAATTGTCTACAATGTCATTGTATGCTGTAGCGTTAATATTTACCTTCACTGGAATTAAGGAGCCTGAACCATTATTCCTCCTCCACCATCTTTACAGTTGGCACTATGCATTGGGCAGGTAGCGTTCTCCTGGCATCCGCCAAACCCAGATGTGTCCATCGGACTGCCAGCTGGTGAAGCGTGATTCATCACTCCAGAGAACACGTTTCCACTGCTCCAGAGTCCAATGGTGGCGAGTTTTACATCACTCCAGCCGACGCTTGGCATTGCGCATGGTGATCTTAGGCTTGTGTGCGGCTGCTCGGCTATGGAAACCCATTTCATGAACTCCTGACGAACAGTTATTGTGCTGGCGTTGCTTCTAGAGACAGTTTGGAACTCGGTAGTGAGTGTTGCAACCGAGGACAGACGATTTTTACGCGCTACGCACGTCAGCGGTCCCGTTCTGTTAGCTTGTGTGGCCTAACACTTCGCGGGTGAGCCATTGTTGCTCCTAGACGTTTCCACTTCACAATAACAGCACTTACAGTTGACCGGGGCAACTCTAGCAGGGCAGAAATTTGACGAACTGACTTGTTGGAAAGGTGGCATCCTATGACGGTGCCACGTTGAAAGTCACTGAGCTCTTCAGTACGGCCATTCTACTGCCACTGTTTGTCTGTGGAGATTGCATGGCTGTGTGCTCGATTTTATACACCTGTCAGCAACGGGTGTGGCTGAAATAGCCGAATCCACTAATTTGATGGGGTGTCCACATACTGTAAGTCCACAGTAAGAAACAGTAGAAGTTATCAGACCTTTATGTCCTCCTGAATCAAATGAGCAAAGATGAGAACTCTTCACTGCTGCGGTTCAATCATTGCCAACCCCAGTCAGACTAAATACCTTCTAAATACAGTTCTGGTAAATGATTGATCAGCCATAATCATTCAACTCAACTGGGAAGGGCCGAGCCGTCAATAAAGTCTGTGTTTGTTAATTACCTGCTGTAGTTCCACCTGTTGATGATATTGATTGAAGGTATTCGTCATCATTCAGTCCTAGTAGTCATGTGAGAAAGAGTCTGTAATGACTGTCTGGCAGACGTTTCTTTAAATCCATGATATCAGTCATTCATGAGACTGATGCTCCAGTTCTCCCTGTCAGAATAAGCAACAACTTGAAAAGTAAACTCCCGTAGAAATGGCACCATGGCCATTGTGAGTAACCTAATTTATGTTCCTCTAACTCGCCTTCTGGTGAGTTTATACAAAGGGTCATCTCCTACAAGATGGGAGACCGTCAGAAAACGTGGTTGTAACGTTAATCATTTGGTTGGTATTCCATTGGTTACCTCTAGGCAGATGCCCCAGACTCATTGAATATGGCGCTTCTAAATGTTAGAGCAATCACTAGTAAAACCTTTCTTAAAACCTTTCTTATTCTTATCCTTTCTTAACCCTCCTTACCTCATTACTGAGCGCAAAGTTGATTGCATGTTTCTCACTGAAACACAGCTTTTCATACTCTATCACTGAAACATGGCTGTCTTCAGACTGTAGTGCCTCTCTTATTGAAGCCTCCCCCCAGACTACAGCTTTTCATACTCTATCAGAAAAGGGAAGGAAAATGGGCCCCAATTTTTACTAATGCCCTCAGCTGTAAAGACATTTCATTTGGTGACTTTGTGTCTTTTGAGCATCATGCTATACTGTTTAAATGTCAGCCACCAGTGCTGGTCATAACCCTGTATAGGCCACCAAAGCTCTGCCCCACTTTCTTTACTGATTTCTCTGAACTATTGTCTATTGTCCTTGAGAACTAAGATAAAATCATTGTGTTGGGTGATTTTAATATTCATGTTGACAAAGAGACTGACTCCAAGGCCATTGAATGTATTAATCTGTTGAGCTCTATGGACTTTATCCAACATGTTACTGGGCCCACCCATAACCACTCTGGACCTGGTTATTACCTGGACCTGGGTTATTACCAAGGGGCTTTCTATTGACATATCCTCTACGGCCATACTCTGGACCTGGTTATTACCAAGGGGCTTTCTGTTGACATATCCTCTACGGCCATACTCTGGACCTGGTTATTACCAAGGGGCTTTCTGTTGACATATCCTCTACGGCCATACTCTGGACCTGGTTATTACCAAGGGGCTTTCTATTGACATATCCTCTACGGCCATACTCTGGACCTGGTTATTACCAAGGGGCTTTCTGTTGACATATCCTCTACGGCCATACTCTGGACCTGGTTATTACCAAGGGGCTTTCTGTTGACATATCCTCTACGGCCATACTCTGGACCTGGTTATTACCAAGGGGCTTTCTGTTGACATATCCTCTACGGCCATACTCTGGACCTGGTTATTACCAAGGGGCTTTCTATTGACATATCCTCTACGGCCATACTCTGGACCTGGTTATTACCAAGGGGCTTTCTATTGACATATCCTCTACGGCCATACTCTGGACCTGGTTATTACCAAGGGGCTTTCTATTGACATATCCTCTACGGCCATACTCTGGACCTGGTTATTACCAAGGGGCTTTCTATTGACATATCCTCTACGGCCATACTCTGGACCTGGTTATTACCAAGGGGCTTTCTATTGACATATCCTCTACGGCCATACTCTGGACCTGGTTATTACCAAGGGGCTTTCTATTGACATATCCTCTACGGCCATACTCTGGACCTGGTTATTACCAAGGGAGGTGTTTAGTCCCAGGATCCTTAGCTTAGTGATGAGCTTAGAGGGCACTATGGTGTTGAATGCTGAGCTGTAGTCAATGAATAGCATTCTCACGTAGGTGTTCCTCTTGTCCAGGTGGGAAAGGGCAGTGTGGAGTGCGATAGAGATTGCATCATCTGTAGATCTGTTGGGGCGGTATGCAAATTGGAGTGGGTCTAGGGTTTCTGGGATTATGCTGTTGATGTGAGCCATGACCAGTCTTTCAAAGCACTTCATGGCTACAGACGTCAGTGCTACGGGTCGGTAGTCATTTAGGCAGGTTATCTTAGAGTTCTTGGGCACGGGGACTATGGTGGTCTGCTTGAAACATGTTGGTATTACAGACTCAGTCAGGGACATGTTGAAAATGTCAGTGAAGACACTTGCCAGTTGGTCAGCACATGCTCGGAGTACACGTCCTGGTAATCCGTCTGGCCCTGCGGCCTTGTGAATGTTGACCTGCTTAAAAGTCTTACTCACATCGGCTACGGAGAGCGTGATCACATAGTCATCCGGAACAGCTGGTGCTCTCATGCATGCTTCAGTGTTGCTTGCCTCGAAGCGATCATAGAAGTGGTTTAGCTCGTCTGGTAGGCTTGTGTCACTGGGCAGCTCGCGGCTGTGCTTCCCTTTGTAGTCTGTAATAGTTTTCAAGCCATGCCACATCCGACGAGCGTCAGAGCCAGTGTAGTATGATTCAATCTTAGACCTGTATTGACTCTTTGCTTGCCTGTTTGATGGTTCGTCGGAGGTCATAGCGGGATTTCTTATAAGCGTCCGGGTTAGAGTCCCGTTCCTTGAAAGCGGCAGCTCTACCCTTTAGCTCAGTGCGGATGTTTCCTGTAATCCATGGCTTCTGGTTGGGGTATGTACGTACGGTCACTGTGGGGACGACATCATCGATGCACTTATTGATGAAGCCAGTGACTGATGTGGTGTACTCCTCAATGCTGTCTGAAGAATCCCGGAACATGTTCCAGTCTGTGCTAGCAAAACAGTCCTGTAGCTTAGCATCTGCGTCATCTGACCACTTTTTTATTAACCGAATCACTGGTGCTTCCTGCTTCAGTTTTTGCTTATAAGCAGGAATCAGGAGGATAGAGTTATGGTCAGATTTGCCAAATGGAGGGCGAGGGAGAGCTTTGTATGCGTCTCTGTGTGTGGAGTAAAGGTGGTCTAGAGTTTTTTTTCCCCCTCTGGTTGCACATTTAACATGCTGGTAGAAATTAGGTAGAACGGATTTAAGTTTCCCTGCATTAAAGTCACCGGCCACTAGGAGCGCTGCATCTGGATGAGCGTTTTCCTGCTGTTTCACGGAGCCGATGTAGCGTATAGCCTGCTAGCTGAATGTTATCATTGTTGTCGTTCAGTCACGACTCCGTGAAACATAAGATATTACAGTTTTTAATGTCCCGTTGGTAGGATAACCGTAATCTTAAATCGTCCATTTTATTCTCAAAAGCTTGAACGTTGGCTAATAGGATTGATGGGAGAGGCAGTTTACTCGCTCGCCGTCGGAACCTTACAAGGCACCCGGATCTGCGTCCGCGATATCTCCGTCTCTTCCTCACGCGAATGACGGGGATCTGGTCCTTGTCGGGTGTCTGTAGGATATCCATCGCGACCGCCTCGTTGAAGAAAAAATCTTCGTCCAATGCGAGGTGAGTAATCGCTGTCCTGATATCCAGAAGCTCTTTTTGGTTATAAGAGACGATGGCAGAAACATTATGTACAAAATAAATTACAAATAACGCGGAAAAACACACATAATAGTACAATTGGTTAGAGGGCTGTAAAACGGCAGCCATCTTCTCCGGCGCTGTTCCACCAATTGTGCAAGTTCTCCCACTTAAAAAGATGAGAGGCCTGTAATTTTCATCATAGGTACACGTCAACTATGACAGACAAATTGAGGAAAAAAAATCCAGAAAATCACATTGTAGGATTTGTAATGAATGTATTTGCAAATTATGGTGGAAAATAAGTATTTGGTCACCTACATATAACATATATATAACAAGGCAATTAGAAATGCCAGACGGGCAAATCTTTCTAACTTGATCACTAATAAAAAGAGGGCTCGTCTCGACCATTGATGGCTTGATAAATCCTACCCCCGCAAACCTATGTGAACTTTCCTCCACATCTAAATGTGATGAGTTTGCAGCATATTTCAGAGATAATATAACCAACATTAGGCTGAGACTGAACATATTTGGCATGGGTCCTCAGCTCCTCAAAAAGTTCTACAGCTGCACCATCGAGAGCATCCCGACTGGTTGCATCACCGCCTGGTATGGCAACTGCTCGGCCTCCGACCGCAAGGCACTACAGAGGGTAGTGCGTACGGCCCAGTACATCACTGGGGCCAAGCTTCCTGCCATCCAGGACCTCTATACCAGGCGGTGTCAGAGGAAGGCCCTCAAAAATGTCAAAGACTCTAGTCATAGACTGTTCTCTCTGCTACCGCACGGCAAGCGGTACCGGAGCGCCAAGTCTAGGTCCAAAAGGCTTCTCAACAGCTTCTACCCCCAAGCCATAAGACTCCTGAACAGCTAATCATGGCTACCCGGACTATTTGCACTGCCCCCCCCCCCCCCATTTTTTTACGCTGCTGCTACTCTGTTAATTATTTATGCATAGTCACTTTAACTCTACCCACATGTACATATTACCTCAACTACCTCAACTAGCCGGTGCCCCCGCACATTGACTCTGCAACGGTACCCCCCTGTATATATAGCCTCCCTACTGTTATTTTATTTTACTTCTGCTCTTTTTTTTCTCAACACTTTTTTTGTTGTTTTATTTTTACTTTTTTATTAAAAAATAAATGCACTGTTGGTTAAGGGCTGTAAGTAAGCATTTCACTGTAATGTCTGCACCTGTTGTATTCGGCGCATGTGACCAATAAAATTTGATTTGATTTGATTTCCTTCTGGAGAGGTGGGTTGGCCTCTGTTGACCATGATGTCCTTCTGGACAGACTGGAGAGGTGGGTTGGCCTCTCCGGTCCAGTTATAAATTGGTTTAGGACTAGTCCACATCTGATGTGCCTGAGACTTCCTTTACTCATCTGTAGTAGTTGATCAGGGGCTGCTGTTTAGTAGGTGACCATTACTTCCTGCTTCTACCTCGCAAGGTTTGAAGGAGTGTGATATAAAGGACAGCATAGCCACGGTCAGGGTTCAGGGCATTTCCCAAAGGGTAATATTTAACCTTCCACTGATAATATTAATAACAGGAGGAAGACATCAAATCAAGCTTTATTTATATAGCACATTTCAGACATTTGGTTTTAATCCTCTGATGTTTGTTGTGTAGTAAATAAATCACAGCCTGGACTTGAACCCGATCAAACATCTCTGGAGAGACCTGAAAATAGCTGTGCAGCGACGCTCCCCATCCAACCTGACAGAGCTCGAGAGGATCTGCAGAGAAGAATGGGAGAAACTCACCAAATACAGGTGTGCCAAGCTTGTAGCGTCATACCCAAGAAGACTAGAGGCTGTAATCGCTGCCAAAGGTGCTTCAACAAAGTACTGAGTAAAGGGTCTGAATACTTATGTAAATGTGATATTTCCTTTTGATATTTCCAGTTTTTGGTTTGTCATTATGGGGTATTGTGTGTAGAATGATGAGGAAAAAACCCAATTTAATCCATTTTAGAATAAGGCTGTAACGTAACAACATGTGGAAAAAGTCAAGGGGTCTGAATACTTTCCGAAGGCTCTGTATAATATGAACCACATTCCTGTAAAGCTTAGAGAGGATCTCATGTTAAATACTGTTGAAGTAATATGGCTACAGGTTCACCTGCCTCACCTAAACCCCATTCTGGTGGGAAGCTGCTATAGACCACCAAGTGCTAACAGTCAGTATCTGGATAACATGTGAAATGCTTGATAATGTATGTGATATCAATAGAGAGGTATACTTTCTGGGTGATTTAAATATTGACTGGCTTTCATCAAGCTGCCCACTCAAGAGAAAGCTTCAAACTGGTTCAGGTTATCAATCAACCTAGCAGGGTAGTTACAAACAGTACAGGAATGAAATCATCAACATGTATTGATCACATCTTTACTAATGCTGCAGAGATTTGTTTGAAAGCAGTATCCAGATCCATCGGATGTAGTGATCATAATGTAGTAGTCATATCTAGGAAAACCAAAGTTCCAAAGGCTGGGCCTAATATAGTGTATAAGAGGTCATACAATAAGTTTTGTAGTGATTCCTATGTTGTTGATGTAAATAATATTTGTTGGTCCGTGGTGTGTAATGAGGAGCAAACAGACGCTGCACTTGACAGGTTTATGAAATTGCTTATCCCAGTTACTAATAAGCATGCACCCATCAAGAAAATGACTGTAAAACTGTTGAATCCCTTTGGGTTGATGAGGAATTAAAAAATGGTATGGTTGAGAGGGATGAGGCAAAAGGAATGGCAAATAAGTCTGGCTGCACAACCGATTGGGAAACATACTGCAAATTGAAAAATCATGTGACTAAACTGAATAAAAAGAAGAAGAAACTACACTATGAAACAAAGATAAATGACAAAGAATGATAGTAAAAAGCTTTGGATCACCTTCAATTATATTTTGGGCAAAAAGGCAAACTCAGCTCCATTCATTGAATCAGATGGTTCATTCATCACAAAACCCACTGATATTGCCAACTACTTTAATGATATTTTCATTGGCAAGATTAGCAAATTTAGGCATGATATGCCAGAAACAAACACTGAGGACTGAGCACGCCCCCCATCAAGCAGACTAAAAAGATTTGGCATGGGTCCTCAGATCCTAAAAAAATTCTACAGCTGCACCATCGTGAGCATCCTGACTGGTTGCATCACCGCCTGGTATGGCAACTGCTTGGCCTCTGACCGCAAGGCACTACAGAGGGTAGTGCGTACGGCCCAGTACATCACTGGGGCAAAGCTTCCTGCCATCCAGGACCTCTATACCAGGCGGTGTCAGAGGAAGGCCCTCAAAATTGTCAAAGACTCCAGCCACCCTAGTCATAGACTGTTCTCTCTGCTACCGCACGGCTACCGCACGGCAAGCCATAAGACTCCTGAACAGCTAATCATGGCTACCCGGACTATTTGCACTGCCCCCCCACCCCATCCTTTTTACGCTGCTGCTACTCTGTTAAGTATTTATGCATAGTCACTTTAACTCTACCCACATGTACATATTACCTCAACTACCTCAACTAGCCGGTGCCCCCGCACATTGACTCTGCAACGGTACCCCCCTGTATATATAGCCTCCCTACTGTCACTTTATTTTACTTCTGCTCTTTTTTTCTCAACACTTTTTTTGTTGTTGTTTTATTCTTACTTTTTTTGTTTAAAATAAAGGCACTGTTGGTTAAGGGCTGTAAGTAAGCATTTCACTGTAATGTCTGCACCTGTTGTATTCGGCGCATGTGACCAATAAAATTTGATTTGATTTGATTTGACACTATACATCCAAGTATATCTGACCAAATTATGAATAACAAGCATTTTAATTTTGAATTCCGTAAAGTGAGTGTGGAAGTTGTGAAACAATGATTGTTGTCTATCAACAATGACAAGCCACCGGGGTCTGATATCTTGGATGGAAAATTACTGCCACTCCTATTTGCCATATCTTCAATTTAAGCCTACTAGAAAGTGTGTGCCCTCAGGCTTGGAGGGAAGCAAAAGTCATTCCGCTACCTAAGAATAGTAAAGCACCCTTTACTGGCTCAAACAGCCGACCAATCAGCCTGTTAGTAAAGTCTTGGAAAAACATTGTCCATTTCCAAAATGACAATGCACCTAACTTATTGCCGATGGACAAACTTCATACAGAAAATCACAGAAATCCTGTAGATCTCCGAAACCGTCCATTTGCCATATTAACTTTTCCATCGGTCATATGCCGATGCCACAGATGCCACTTATGTAGGACATTCAACAAGCACAGCACTTACACAAATGACTGATGATTGGCTGAGAGAAATTGATGATAAAAAGATTGTGGGGGCTGTTTTGTCAGACTTCAGTGCGGCTTTTGACATTATCGGTCATAGTCTGCTGCTGGAAAAATGTATGTGTTATGGCTTTACACCCCCTGCTATATTGTGGATAAAGAGTTACCTGTCTAACAGAACACCTTATGGAACAGCAGGGACTATGAAGAGACAAACACAGCCACATTCACACACACAATCACATACGCACTATACACACATGTACACATGGATGTTGTGTTGTAGATATATGGTAGTGGATTATGGGCCTGAGGGCACACGCTTAGTGTGTTGCGAACTCTGTAATGAATGCATTGTAATGTTTTTAAAATTGTATAACTGCCTTAATTTTCCTGGACCCTAGGAAGACTACAGTGCCTTGCAAAAGTATTCATCCCCCTTGGCGTTTTTCCTATTTTGTTGCATTACAACCTGTAATTTAAATGGAGGGGGGTAGTTATGCACGCTCAAGTTTCTTTTGTTTTTTGTTTAATTTCTTGTTTGTTTCACAAAAATATATTTTGCATCTTCAAAGTGGTAGGCATGTTGTGTAAATCCCAAAAAATCCATTTTAATTCCAGGTTGTAAGGCAACAAAATAGGACAAATTCAAATGGGGTGAATACTTTCGCAAGCCACTGTACATATCAATAGACTGTAGGTCTGCCTGAACTCACGCCTATCGATCAATAGACTGTAGGTCTGCCTGAACTCACGCCTACCGATCAATAGTCTGTCTGTCTGAACACTGCTACCGATCAATTCTCTGTCTGACTGAACTCAATGCTACAGATCAATATACTGTATGTCTAAAGAAGTTACAGGTCTGTGAGAGCCAGAAATCTTGCTTGTTTGTAGGTGACCAAATCCTTATTTTCCACCATAATTTACAAATAAATTCATTAAAAATCCTTCAATGTGATTTTCTGGATTTTTTTTCCTCATTTTGTCTGTCATAGTTGACGTGTACCTATGATGAAAATTACAGGCCTCTCTCATCTTTTTAAGTGGGAGAACTTGCACAATTGGTGGCTGACTAAATACTTTTTTTCCCCACTGTATGTATGTCTGACTGAACTTACTGCTACAGATCAATAGACTGTCTGTCTGATTAACTTAGTTTTTTACGATTGCTTACACACTAAAATTAAACTTTTCCCACAATTAGCAAAACCTTACACTCAAGGAGCAAAACACAAGGCTAAATTTGCACAACTGTAAGCACATTGTCAGCTTCACACAGTGATTTGCAAAACACTAAACACACTTGTATACATCAGACACAGAAGTATATCATGATGTCACTTCCTTGCAATTCCAAAGCACTGACTGTCAAATTACCACACCTATGAGCCAATCTGTTAAACACAGCCATCAGGTGATTGCTAAATTGTAGACACACCAATCAGGTTTAAGCACTATAAAAATGCAGCAGGTAGGTTCACCTGCCTTCAACCAAAATGGAAGGAGTCAGAAGAAGAGTGAGGGTGAGAGGAGGAGTACACAGAGGAGGAGAAGGAGGAGGAGGAAGAGGAAGAGGCCGAGCCAGAGGTCGAGGAAGACCTGAAGCAGGAGGAGAACCAAACTTATCAAATGACATTGGTGCAACACTAGTGGACCATGTTATGAACCACGGATTGACGCTGAGGGAGGCTGGACTGAGAGTTCAGCCAAATCTTAGCAGATATACAGTGGCATCTGTCATAAGGACTTTTCGAAAGAAAAACAGGTAAAATAAGATCTAGTTACAGTAATCAGCCGCTTATTGTATGCACCATATCAGCACTTGTGATACCCCTTCCTGTGACATTGTACAGTAAGTTACATGTATTATTCTCTACATAGGATTGAGGGTCGGGAACGACAAGGAGGAAGGGGGCCCATATTCACGCAAGAACCAGAGAGAGAGCTAATCAACATGGTTTTGGCCAATAATGCTATCAGGCTCAGAGAACTACAAGCCAACATTATCGGTGACCATGCCATTTTCAATAATGTCCATCAGGTCTCTCAGTCAACACTGGCACGCATCCTGAAAAGACATCAGGTTCAAATGAAACAACTTTATCGAGTGCCTTTTGAGCGGAATTCAGAGAGGGTCAAACGGCTGCGGCACGAGTATGTGGAGGTATGTATTGTTCACTTTAGCACTGTGATGTTGTACACATGACTATTTTACATTGACTGTATACTAGACCTATCCTGAACCACACAATCTTGTCTTTCACTGTATTTCAGAGAGTTTTGCAGATGGATGCTGAGGAAATCCTGCATGAATTCATATATATTGATGAGGCAGGGTTCAACCTCACAAAAGCAAGAAGGAGAGGCAGAAATATAATTGGCCACAGGGCTATAATCAATGTCCCAGGGCAACGTGGGGGTAACATCACCCTTTGCGCTGCCATTTCACAGCATGGGGTTCTCCTCCGTCATGCCAAAATGGGCCCTTACAACACACCTCACATTCTCGCATTTTTGGACCGATTGCACCACATCGTCACAGCAGGTAATGAAATGCACCAGATGCAATACACTGTCATCTGGGACAATGTGTCATTCCACCGCTCTGCTTTGGTCCAGAACTGGTTTCAACACCATCCATAGTTGACAGTACTATACCTTCCACCATACTCTCCATTTCTAAACCCTATCGAATAGTTTTTCTCTGCATGGCGGTGGAAGGTTAACGATCTCCAGCCCCAGGCTCAGGTACCCCTCATTCAGGCCATGGAGGACGCCTGTGACCAAGTCGACGCCGCAGCTGTGCAAGGATGGATTCGACATTCAAGACGGTTCTTCCCGTGTTGTCTTGCTAATGAGGATATTGCTTGTGATGTTGATGAAATTCTCTGGCCAGATCCAGCTAGGCGAAGAGATAATGTATAGTATGTTTACTGTAGTATTTTCTGCACAATATTGTCCGTTTCTTTCAGATTATTTGTTATGTTTGTTGTTGTTATTTACTGTAATTGTAACCTGTACTGGATACAGTATGTTACGTTTGTCTGTTGTTTGCTGAGCTAACAGTGTTATGCACACTGCTGTAGTAGCGTGAAAACTGGGACATGTTTTGTTGTGATTCTCCATGTTGACATGTTGACTGATTTGGGTATATGGAGAGAAATAAATGATATTTTCCTCAGTCTGCAGCATTGGTCTTGTGTAGTGTTTGTATAGTTGCACTTTCTCTGTGTACTTCATTTACAGTACTCTAATCACTGAGAATTAGACTTGCTAAAAGTGTTTTAGGTTAGCAACAGCAGTGTGTAACTGGTTCAAAAAGATTGAAGTCATATGAAATGTGTGTGTTTCGTATGGTAACAAAATATTGTTTTTATGAAGTCGTGTATAGTTTTGTGATAGATTAATTATTGATAACTAATTATTACACCCTGAAACTGTGTGAAATGTGTTAGAATGTGTGAGTGTAGGACCAGTAAAGACTATGACATTGAGCTACTATTTAGCAATGTGAGTAAGAGTTAGACCAGACAACAAAGGAGAACTGTCTAAACCAAGATAAAGAGGCCCCTCCCAATTTAGGGAGGAGAGAAACTGTTAGGCTGTTTGAGGAGTATGAAATATGGTGCAGGATATTGTGAGGACGGTGATTACTGAAGTTTGCCACCTGGCCGAGCAAGGAGTAGGAAAATATAAGAACAGTGTGTGACCTAATGGTCAGGAAAACATCAGCTGAACCGAAGTGTGTGTGTGCTTACAAGGTGTGTATAGTGGAAAAATACAGGCCGCCTAGGGGGGAGGGGGAGGGGGGGGCAGGATTTTTCGTATGACTTATGTGTATAAAAGGATTGTACCACCATTTTGTTTTAGAATTCTCAATGAATAAATCTCTGACCATGCAGACCGGGACTCTGTCCGTTACTTAAATCCCAAAAGACTTACAACCTTTTGGGAGACGCACAGAGACACTGAAATAGTTTGTTAAATAATTCACTTAACATTTTGACAAAAGTGTTCCATTTTGCAAATTATCTGAAGTGTTGTGCTACTTTGGTGTAGTGTTTTGACAAACCGGACCCTGTTTTCAAAATTGTGCTTAAACAATTGAAAAAAACTGTAATGCTACAGATCAATACAATATCTGTCTGTCAGACTGAACTCAATAATACAGATCAATAGACTATCTATCTCTCTGACCGAACACAATGCTACAGATCAATAGACTGTCTGTATGTCTGACAGAACTCAATGAATAAAGTAAGTTAGAGTCTATTCCTAGAAACATTGAACCGCTGTAGTTTACAACAATTCTAATTTCTAAAGTGGAAGTTGGGAGAGTTATATTCGGGTGTTTCAGTGAAACAATTATAGTTTCTGAGGTGGAAGTTGGGAGAGTTATATTTGGGAGTTGTGGTGAGGGAGGCCCCGCTCTCTCCTTTCCCAGATGTTTAGTTCATTTCATTCCGATCTCCTCTGCATTATTGTAGCCATCTGCTGCAGCCTGTCAACTATGCCTCTGCCTATCCCTGTTCTCTCCTCTCCGCACAGGCTACACAAACACCTCACACCGCGTGGCTGCTGCCTCTCTAACCTGGTGGTCCCTGCACGCACTACCCACCTGGAGTTCCAGGTCTCAGGCAGCCTCTGGAACTGCCGTTCTGCTGCCAACAAGGCAGAGTTCATCCCAGCCTATGCTACCCTCCAGTCCCTCGACTTCTTGGCGCTGACGGAAACATGGATTACCACTGAAAACACTGCTACTCCTACTGCTCTCTCCTCGTCTGACCATGTGTTCTCGCATACCCCGAGAGCATCTGGTCAGAGGGGTGGTGGCACAGGAATCCTCATCTCTCCCAAGTGGACATTCTCAATTTTTCCCCTAACCCATCTGTCCATCTCCTCATTTGAATTCCATGCTGTCACAGTCACTAGCCCATTTAAGCTTAATATCCTTGTCATCTATCGCCCTCCAGGTTCCCTTGGAGAGTTCATCAATGACCTTGACGCCTTGATAAGTTCCTTTCCTGAGGATGGCTCACCCCTCACAGTTCTGGGGGATTTCAACCTCCCTACGTCTACATTTGACTCATTTCTCTCTGCCTCCTTCTTTCCACTCCTCTCCTCTTTTGACCTCACCCTCTCACTCCCCCCCCCCCTACTCACAAGGCAGGCAATACGCTTGACCTCATCTTTACTAGATGCTGTTGTTCTACTAATCTCACTGCAACTCCCCTCCAAGTCTCCGACCACTACTTTGTATCCTTTTCTCTCTCCCTCTCCTCCAACACTACTCACTCTGCCCCTACACAGATGGTAATGCGCCGCCGCAACCTTCGCTCTCTCTCTCCCACTACTCTCTCCTCTTCCATCCTATCATCTCTTCCCTCTGCTCAATCCTTCTCCCTCCAATCTCCTGATTCTGCCTCCTCAACCCTCCTCTCCTCCCTTTCTGCATCCTTTGACTCTCTATGTCCCCTATCCTCCCGGCCGGCTCGGTCCTCCCCTCCAGCTCCGTGGCTTGATGACTCATTGCGAGCTCACAGAACAGAGCTCCGGGCTGCTGAGCGGAAATGGAAGAAAACTAGACTCCCTGCGGACCTGGCATCTTTTCACTCCCTCCTCTCTACATTTTCTTCATCTGTTTCTGCTGCTAAGGCCACTTTCTATCACTATAAATTCCAAGCATCTGCCTCTAACCCTAGGAAGCTATTTGCCACATTCTCCTCCCTGCTGAATCCTCCTCCCCCCCCCCCCCCCCCCCTCCTCCCTCTCTGTGGATGACTTCGTCAACCACTTTGAAAAGAAGGTTGACGACATCCGATCCTCGTTTGTTAAGTCAAATGACACTGCTGGTCCTGCTCACACTGCCCTACCCTATGCTTTGACTTCTTTCTCCCCTCTCTCTCCAGATAAAATCTTGCGACTTGTGGCGGCCGGCCGCCCAACAACCTGCCCGCTTGACCCTATCCCCTCCTCTCTTCTCCAGACCATCTCCGGTGACCTTCTCCCCTACCTCACCTCGCTGATCAACTCATCCTTGACCGCTGGCTATGTCCCTTCCGTCTTCAAGAGAGCGAGAGTTGCACCCCTTCTCAAAAAACCAACACTCGATCCCTCTGATGTCAACAACTACAGACCAGTATCCCTTCTTTCTTTTCTTTCCAAAACTATTGAGCGTGCCGTCTTTAGCCAACTCTCTTGCTATCTCTCTCAGAATGACCTTCTTGATCCAAACCAGTCAGGTTTTGTTACGGATACAGGTATCCTGTGTCCTGTGTTTTCCTCCCCTTCTGCCCTAATCACAGGTGTCCTGTATGTTCCTGATTGGTGGTCGTTGAGATGTCTGCTGATTGCTAAGGTGGACCAATCAGTGAACATTCCTCTGCATGGCACCACCTGTTGCTGGTTTTTCAATCACACATCCCATTGTTTAAAAACCAGTCAGTTATGTTTGTTGTGAGAGAGAAAGACGTTTCCGTATGTGAGTATGGATACTGTGGTATCCTGTGTATTGTGTACTCACTAAGTTTGGCTACTCTGTTTGGTAATTTTGTAAAAGACTGTTTCCATATGTGAGTATGGATACTGTGGTATCCTGTGTATGGTGTACTCATTAATTTGCTGATTACTCTGTTTGGTAACTGTGTTTCTGGGAAAAGGGGAGTTTAAGCAAGTTGCCCTTGGGCGTACATTACCCGTAGGAAGAAATCTGTCTAAAAACACTAGTTAGACCTGAGCGGACCACCCACTGTACTTTTGTATGACTAGCAGTAGCTTAGCGGTTCTTGAGGCAGGCAAGATCAGTTTAGGGGTGTTTTACACTATTGTTTCATTTCTTGGGTCCTGCTCAGCCCTTTTTCCCAAAACCTTTACCGTGTGTTCAGCAATAAACCTTTTATGTTTGACGGTAGTTTATGGTTGTCGTGTAGTTTTTCGTTCTCACTGTTCCATGTCACACTTATAATTTGCATGAATTATGTTACGGGTCTCATGTCCATCACCCTAGACGTTTAAAGCCACGGGGTTCGTAACAGGTTTCAAGACTGGTCATTCAACTGAGACTGCTCTTCTCTGTGTCACGGAGGCTCTCCGCACTGCTAAAGCTAACTCTCTCTCCTCTGCTCTTGTCCTTCTAGACCTGTCTGCTGCCTTTGATACTGTGAACCATCAGATCCTCCTCTCCACCCTCTCCGAGCTGGGCATCTCCGGCGCGGCTCACTCTTGGATTGCGTCCTACCTGACCGGTCGCTCCTACCAAGTGGCGTGGCGAGAAGCTGTCTCCGCATCACGTGCTCTCACCACTGGTGTCCCCCAGGGCTCAGTTCTAGGCCCTCTCCTATTCTCGCTATACACCAAGTCACTTGGCTCTGTCATATCCTCACATGGCCTCTCCTATCATTGCTACGCTGACGATACACAACTAATCTTCTCCTTTCCCCCTTCTGATAACCAGGTGGCGAATCGCATCTCTGCATGTCTGGCAGACATATCAGTATGGATGACGGATCACCACCTCAAGCTGAACCTTGGCAAGACGGAGCTGCTCTTCCTCCCGGGGAAGGACTGCCCGTTCCATGATCTCGCCATCACGGTTGACAACTCCGTTGTGTCCTCCTCCCAGAGTGCGAAGAGCCTTGGCGTGACCCTGGACAACACCCTGTCGTTCTCCGCTAACATCAAGGCGGTGACCCGATCCTGTAGGTTCATGCTCTACAACATTCGGAGAGTACGACCCTGCCTTACACAGGAAGCGGCACAGGTCCTAATCCAGGCACTTGTCATCTCCCGTCTGGATTACTGCAACTCGCTGTTGGCTGGGCTCCCTGCCTGTGCCATTAAACCCCTACAACTGATCCAGAATGCCGCAGCCCGTCTGGTGTTCAACCTTCCCAAGTTCTCTCACGTCACCCCGCTCCTCCGCACACTCCACTGGCTTCCAGTTGAAGCTCGCATCTGTTACAAGACCATGGTGCTTGCCTATGGAGCTGTGAGGGGAACGGCACCTCCGTACCTTCAGGCTCTGATCAGTCCCTACACCCAAACGAGGGCATTGCGTTCATCCACCTCTGGCCTGCTGGCTCCCCTACCTCTGCGGAAGCATAGTTCCCGCTCAGCCCAGTCAAAACTGTTCGCTGCTCTGGCACCCCAATGGTGGAACGGGCTCCCTCGCGACGCCAGGACAGCGGAGTCACTCACCACCTTCCGGAGGCATTTGAAACCCTACCTCTTTAAGGAATACCTGGGATAGGATAAAGTCATCCTTCTACCCCCCCCCCCCCCCCCAAAAATAAATAAATAAATAAATAAAATAAAATGTGTAAAGTGGTGATCCCACTGGCTATAAGGTGAATGCACCAATTTGTAAGTCGCTCTGGATAAGAGCGTCTGCTAAATGACGTAAATGTAAATGTAAAACTACAGATCAATAGAATATCTGTCTGTCTGACTGAACTCAATGCTACATACAGTGAGGGAAAAAAGTATTTGATCCCCTGCTGATTTTGTACATTTGCCCACTGACAAAGAAATTATCAGTCTATAATTTTAATGGTAGGTTTATTTGAACAGTGAGAGACAGAATAACAACAAAAAAATCCAGAAAAACGCATGTCAAAAATGTTATAAATTGATTTGCATTTTAATGAGGTAAATAAGTATTTGACCACCTCTTAATCAGAAAGATTTCTGGCTCCCAGGTGTCTTTTATACAGGTAACGAGCTGAGATTAGGAGCACACTCTTAAAGGGAGTGCTCCTAATCTCAGCTTGTTACTAGTGTAAAAGACACCTGTCCACAGAAGCAATCAATCAATCAGATTCCAAACTCTCCACCATGGCCAAGACCAAAGAGCTCTCCAAGGATGTCAGGGTCAAGATTGTAGACCTACACAAGGCTGGAATGGGCTACAAGACCATCGCCAAGCAGCTTGGTGAGAAGCTGACAACAGTTGGTGCGATTATTCGCAAATGGAAGAAACACAAAATAACTGTCAATCTCCCTCGGCCTGGGGCTCCATGCAAGATCTCACCTCGTGGAGTTGCAATGATCATGAGAACGGTGAGGAATCAGCCCAGAACTACACAGGAGGATCTTGTCAATGATCTCAAGGCAGCTGGGACCATAGTCACCAAGAAAACAATTGGTAACACACTATGCCATGAAGGACTGAAATCCTGCAGCGCCTGCAAGGTCCCCCTGCTCAAGAAAGCACATATACAGGCCCGTCTGAAGTTTGCCAATGAACGTCTGAATGATTCAGAGGAGAACTGGGTGAAAGTGTTGTGGTCAGATGAGACCAAAATCGAGCTCTTTGGCATCAACTCAACTCGCCGTGTTTGGAGGAGGAGGAATGCTGCCTATGACCCCAAGAACACCATCCCCACCGTCAAACATGGAGGTGGAAACATTATGCTTTGGGGGTGTTTTTCTGCTAAGGGGACAGGACAACTTCACCGCATCAAAGGGACGATGGACGGGGCCATGTACCGTCAAATCTTGGGTGAGAACCTCATTCCCTCAGCCAGTGCATTGAAAATGGGTCGTGGATGGGTATTCCAGCATGACAATGACCCAAAACACACGGCCAAGGCAACAAAGGAGTGGCTCAAGAAGAAGCACATTAAGGTCCTGGAGTGGCCTAGCCAGTCTCCATACCTTAATCCCATAGAAAATCTGTGGAGGGAGCTGAAGGTTCGAGTTGCCAAACGTCAGCCTCGAAACCTTAATGACTTGGAGAAGATCTGCAAAGAGGAGTGGGACAAAATCCCTCCTGAGATGTGTGCAAACCTGGTGGCCAACTACAAGAAACGTCTGACCTCTGTGATTGCCAACAAGGGTTTTGCCACCAAGTACTAAGTCATGTTTTGCAGAGGGGTCAAATACTTATTTCCCTCATTAAAATACAAATCTATTTATAACATTTTTGACATGCGTTTTTCTGGATTTTGTTGTTGTTATTCTGTCTCTCACTGTTCAAATAAACCTACCATTAAAATGATAGACTGATCATTTCTTTGTCAGTGGGAAAACGTACAAAATCAGTGGGGGATCAAATACTTTTTTCCCTCACTGTATGTAGCAATAGAATGTATGTCTTACTGAATTTACTGCTACAGATCAATAGACTATGTTTGTCTGTCTAACTGAACTCAATACTAAAGATCAATAAACTATGGCTGACTGAACTCAATACTAAAGATCAATAGACTGTCTCTCTGGCTGTCTTAACTCAATGCTACAGATCAATAGACTGTGTCTGTCTGGCTGAACTCAATGCTACAGATCAATAAACTATGGCTGACTGAACTCAATACTAAAGATCAATAGTCTGTCTGTCTGAACTCACTGCTACATATCAATAGACTGTCTGTCTGACTGAACTCAATGCTACAAATCAATAGTATTTATCTCTGTCTGAACTCACTGCTACATATCAATAAACTCTCTGTCTGCCTGACTGAACTCAATGCTACAGATCAATAAACTGTATGGCTGTAATTCTAGCAAAATGTATAGTGCATAGAATTAAAAAGGTATTGTCGGACATTATTCATCCTAATCAGACAGGTTTTTTACATGGAAGATACATTGGAGATAATATAAGGCAAGTACTGGAAACAATAGAACACTATGAAAAATCTGGGAAACCAGGCCTGCTATTCATAGCAGACTTTGAAAAGGCATTTGATAAAGTATGACTGGGGTTTATATATAAATGCCTGGAGCATTTCAATTTTGGTGAATCTCTTATAAAATGGGTCAAAATCATGTATAGTAACCCTAGGTGTAAAATAGTAAATAATGGCTATTTCTCAGGAGTGAAACAATCGGCATATCTATTTATTGTGGCCATCGAGATGTTAGCTATTAAAATCAGATCCAACAATAATATCAGGGGATTAGAAATCCAGGGCTTAAAAACAAAGGTGTCATTGTACGCTGATGATTCATGTTTTCTTCAAAATCCACAACTAGAATCCCTCCACAGCCTCAGAGGATCTAGATACATTTTCTAATCTCTCTGGATTACAACCAAATTATGACAAATGTACTATATTACGTATTGGATCAATAAAAAATACAATTTTTACATTACCATGTAGTTTACCAATAAAATGGTCTGATGGTGATGTGGATACACTCGGAATACATATCCAAAGGAAATAAATGATCTCACTTTAATAAATTATAATAGAAAGTTAGCAAAAATAGATAAGATCTTGCTACCATGGAAAGGTGGGTGCCTGTCAATTTGTAGAAAAATCAACCTGATTAACTCTTTAGTATTATCCCAGTTTACCTATTTGCTTATGGTCTTGCCTACGCCTAGCAACAGTTTTTTAAATTATATGAGAAAAAAATATTCCATTTTATTTGGAACGGCAAGCCAGACAAAATTAAACGGGCCTATTTATATAATGAATATGAATTCGGAGGACAGAAACGATTAAATATTAAAGCATTAGACCTATCACTAAAAGCTTCAGTCATACAAAAGTTTTACTTAAATCCGAACTGGTTCTCAAGCAAATTAGTAAGATTGTCTCACCCCATGTTCAAGAATGGCCTTTTTCCCTTTATTCAGATTACAACCTCTCACTTTCAGTTATTTGAAAAGGAAATCATCTCCCAGATATCACTATTTCTAAAACAAGCCATAGAAAGTTGGTTGCAATTTAAATGTAATCCTCCAGAAACGACAGAACAAATAATGCAACAAATATTGTGGTTAAACTCAAATATACTAATTGACAAAAAAAACTTATTTTTTTGACAAAATGTATAAAAAAGGTATAATCTTTGTAAATGATATCATCGGTAGGACTGGTGGAGTTATGTCACACATGCAGCTAACAAAAATGTCTGCTCTACCCAAAATTACAACCAAATAATTGCAGCCTTACCGCAAAAATGGAAGAGGAAAGTGGAAGGGGGAGAAAGTAAGGAACTTGTCTGTCGGCCGCATTAAAGAACATCATTGGTTAAGGAAAACTGTGATAAATAAAAAAGTATATCAGTTTCATTTAAGGACCAAAGGATTGACAGCCGTCCCATATAGATTGCAAAATAGTTGGGAAGAGATCTTTGACGTACCGATCCCATGGCATAGTGTTTATGAACTGACACGCAAAACGACACCGGATTCAAAACTTAGAATCTTTCAATTTAAATTATTATATAAAATTCTTGCTACCAATAGAATGTTATTTATATGGGGGATACAATCTTCACAGCTCTGCAGATTTTGTTGCGAAGAGACAGAATCATTAGATCATTTGTTTTGGTTCTGTCCATTTGTAGCTTGTTTTTGGACACAGGTCCAGGAATGGGTAAAGGATTGCAATATTTACCTGGAGCTAACCCTGCAGATAGCACTACTGGGTGCTCTGAAAAGTCATAGTCAATCAATCAATAACATAATAATACTTTTAGCAAAAAAAAATATTTTAAATTCACAATCTGTAGAAACAATGAGAATAGAAAGGTTCAGAACTTTTGTAAGACACCACAGTACAGTTGAAATATATATGGCAAATAGAAATCCTATATGGATGGTGTTAAGAGATAGATGGGAGGTGTTGAATGGAGTTGAAGGATGGGACTAAGAACAACTAACAACAAACAATGACAAGATAACTAATAATGTAAGCACGCTGTGTCCATAATAAGTGTATGGGTTGTAGGTTGGGAGCTTTTGTGAAGGAGCACAGTTAGAAAGATATGGCATATACAGTGGGGAAAAAAAGTATTAATTCAGCCACCAATTGTGCAAGTTCTCCCACTTAAAAAGATGAGAGAGGCCTGTAATTTTCATCATAGGTACACGTCAACTATGACTGAGAAAAGAAAATCACATTGTAGGATTTTTAATGAATTTATTTGCAAATTATGGTGGAAAATAAGTATTTGGTCAATAACAAAAGTTTCTCAATACTTTGTTATATACCCTTTGTTGGCAATGACACAGGTCAAACGTTTTCTGTAAGTCTTCACAAGGTTTTCACACACTGTTGCTGGTATTTTGGCCCATTCCTCCATGCAGATCTCCTCTAGAGCAGTGATGTTTTGGGGCTGTCGCTGGGCAACACAGACTTTCAACTCCCTCCAAAGATTTTCTATGGGGTTGAGATCTGGAGACTGGCTAGGCCACTCCAGGACCTTGAAATACTTCTTACGAAGCCACTCCTTCGTTGCCCGGGCGGTGTGTTTGGGATCATTGTCATGCTGAAAGACCCAGCCACGTTTCATCTTCAATGCCCTTGCTGATGGAAGGAGGTTTTCACTCAAAATCTCACGATACATGGCCCCATTCATTCTTTCCTTTACACGGATCAGTCGTCCTGGTCCCTTTGCAAAAAAACAGCCCCAAAGCATGATGTTTCCACCCCCATGCTTCACAGTAGGTATGGTGTTCTTTGGATGCAACTCAGCATTCTTTGTCCTCTAAACACGACGAGTTTAGTTTTTACCAAAAAGTTATATTTTGGTTTCATCTGACCATATGACATTCTCCCAATCCTCTTCTGGATCATCCAAATGCACTCTAGCAAACTTCAGACGGGCCTGGACATGTACTGGCTTAAGCAGGGGGACACGTCTGGCACTGCAGGATTTGAGTCGCTGGCGGCGTAGTGTGTTACTGATGGTAGGCTTTGTTACTTTGGTCCCAGCTCTCTGCAGGTCATTCACTAGGTCCCCCCGTGTGGTTCTGGGATTTTTGCTCACCGTTCTTGTGATCATTTTGACCCCACGGGGTGAGATCTTGCGTGGAGCCCCAGATCGAGGGAGATTATCAGTGGTCTTGTATGTCTTCCATTTCCTAATAATTGCTCCCACAGTTGATTTCTTCAAACCAAGCTGCTTACCTATTGCAGATTCAGTCTTCCCAGCCTGGTGCAGGTCTACAATTTTGTTTCTGGTGTCCTTTGACAACTCTTTGGTCTTGGCCATAGTGGAGTTTGGAGTGTGACTGTTTGAGGTTGTGGACAGGTGTCTTTTATACTGATAACAAGTTCAAACAGGTGCCATTAATACAGGTAACGAGTGGAGGACAGAGGAGCCTCTTAAATAAGAAGTTACAGGTCTGTGAGAGCCAGAAATCTTGCTTGTTTGTAGGTGACCAAATACTTATTTTCCACCATAATTTGCAAATAAATTCATAAAAAATCCTACAATGTGATTTTCTGGAAAAAATATTCTCATTTTGTCTGTCATAGTTGACGTGTACCTATGATGAAAATTACAGGCCTCTCTCATTTTTTTAAGTGGGAGAACTTGCACAATTGGTGGCTGACTAAATACTTTTTCCCCCCACTGTAGAAGCAAACCAGATGGACATCATGAAAATGATCGGAGAGGTTGAGAGTAGAAGAAGTTCAGGAGAAAGAACAAACAAAATGTAATTATTGTAAAATTGACTTTGTCCATAAAATGTAGATAGTGGGTATGGGCTGGAAGTAGAGGCCTGGGCGTTGTTGTTCACTAGTTTACTCCAAGTGGGGAAAGGGTGGCGGGGTTGGAAAGTAATAAAGGGGAATATATATATATATATATTTTTAAATGATATGTATGTGGGTGTGTATGTATGTGTATGTATATACAGTGGGGAGAACAAGTATTTGATACACTGCCGATTTTGCAGGTTTTCCTACTTACAAAGCATGTAGAGGTCTGTAATTTCTATCATAGGTACACTTCAACTGTGAGAGACGGAATCTAAAACAAAAATCCAGAAAATCACATTGTATTATTTTTAAGTAATTAATTTGCATTTTATTGCATGACATAAGTATTTGATCACCTACCAACCAGTAAGAATTCCGGCTCTCACAGACCTGTTAGTTTTTCTTTAAGAAGCCCTCCTGTTCTCCACTCATTACCTGTATTAACTGCACCTGTTTGAACTCGTTACCTGTATAAAAGACACCTGTCCACACACTCAATCAAACAGACTCCAACCTCTCCACAATGGCCAAGACCAGAGAGCTGTGTAAGAACATCAGGGATAAAATTGTAGACCTGCACAAGGCTGGGTTGGGCTACAGGACAATAGGCAAGCAGCTTGGAGAGAAGGTAACAACTGTTGGCGCAATTATTAGAAAATGGAAGAAGTTCAAGATGATGGTCAATCACCCTCGGTCTGGGGCTCCATGCAAGATCTCAACTTGTGGGGCATCAATGATCATGAGGAAGGTGAGGGATCAGCCCAGAACTACACGGCAGGACCTGTTCAATGACCTGAAGAGAGCTGGGACCACAGTCTCAAAGAAAACCATTAGTAACACACTACGCCGTCATGGATTAAAAATCCTGCAGCGCACGCAAGGTCCCCCTGCTCAAGCCAGCACATGTCCAGGCCCGTCTGAAGTTTGCCAATGACCATCTGGATGATCCAGAGGAGGAATGGGAGAAGGTCATGTGGTCTGATGAGACAAAAATAGAGCTTTTTGGTCTAAA
This sequence comes from Coregonus suidteri, assembly GCA_036851935.1. Classification (NCBI taxonomy): domain Eukaryota; kingdom Metazoa; phylum Chordata; class Actinopteri; order Salmoniformes; family Salmonidae; genus Coregonus; species Coregonus suidteri. Next base: position 915,043 of record CM072230.1, read on the forward strand.
CTCCACTCGCCGTGTTTAGAGGAAGAAGAAGGATGAGTACAACCCCAAGAACACCATCCCAACCGTGAAGCATGCATTAACGACCCGAAACTCACAGCCAGGGCAACTAAGGAGTGGCTCCGTAAGAAGCATCTCAAGGTCCTGGAGTGGCCTAGCCAGTCTCCAGACCTGAACCCAATAGAACATCTTTGGAGGGAGCTGAAAGTCTGTATTGCCCAGCGACAGCCCCAAAACCTGAAGGATCTGGAGAAGGTCTGTATGGAGGAGTGGGCCAAAATCCCTGTTGTCGCTGGGGGCAGCCTGTTTGTGTTCTCTTGCCAACTCCTTGTCACTCATTGTTATGACAAATAGTTTGGCTTGACAATAAGCAATGGAATCTACATGGAAGTGTATTAAATTCTTGTTCTCCCCACTTTATATATGTATATGTATATATATATATATATATAAAAACATGGGGGATTGGAAGTGATGCAGACAATTACATTGATGGAAGTTACAATCTATCTGCAATATTAAGCTGATCTACCAAAAAAAAAAAAAATATGTATGGCTGACTGAACTCAATATTAAAGATCAATAGAATGTCTGTCTGTCTGACCTGAACTCACTGCTACAGATCAATAGACTCTCTGACTGACTGAACTCAATGCTACAGATCAAGACTAGTTGAGTCACTTGTAAACAGGGCCAGCCTGTTTGTGTAAACTGAGGGCCAGCCTGTTTTGCTCTCTAGCCATCTCATATAGCCTGTTTGTCTCTCTAGCCATCTCATATAGCCTGAGGGCCAGCCTGTTTGTGCTCTCTAGCCATCTCATATAGCCTGAGGGCCAGTCTGTTTGTGCTCTCTAGCCATCTCATATAGCCTGAGGGCCAGTCTGTTTGTGCTCTCTTGCCAACTCATATAGCCTGAGGGCCAGCCTGTTTGTGCTCTCTTGCCATCTCATATAGCCTGAGGGCCAGCCTGTTTGTGCTCTCTAGCCATCTCATATAGCCTGAGGGCCAGCCTGTTTGTGCTATCTTGCCATCTCATATAGCCTGAGGGCCAGCCTGTTTGTGCTCTCTAGCCATCTCATATAGCCTGAGGGCCAGCCTGTTTGGGCTCTCTTGCCATCTCATATAGCCTGAGGGCCAGCCTGTTTGGGCTCTCTTGCCATCTCATATAGCCTGAGGGCCAGCCTGTTTGTGTTCTCTTGCCAACTCCTTGTCACTCATTGTTATGACAAATTGTTTGGCTTGACAATAAGCAATGGAATCTACATGGAAATGATTGTAGTAAGTATAATTTTATTAAAGCTTATGCTGAATTCGACAGTTCTGAGCTGATAGCTAATATTACAAACACTCTGTCATCAAAATAAAATGCAATAACATGATGACCGACAGTAAACAGCCACATGAATTAATATTAATAATGATAGAACTGATTATTGGAGAAGATGTGGTGTTTGACACAATATAATCCATCATAAACATTTTCTAAACTCCCCAATGCATCGTTGACATATTCACATTATTAATTACAAAGCAAGACAGTGGGCAAAAATAAAAATTTAAATGAAACATCTAACACACGATTAAAATGTGTGGTTTTGTTTTATTTCTATGGTTGGATCACACAAGTGCAGGGCAGTCCTGAAAGACAACATGGGAAAACACATTATTAAGGTAGCTACTATTTGTACCTACAAAACATAGTAATTAAGAGGTGTGTACACCGTTTCCTTTGAAACTGGAACACTTCATTGAAGGGAAGGTAAACCCCTGAGGTTAAACATTCGGATGTCAGTAACGTTGTTCTTTACCTGAGGATGGATTTTCTGGTTCAGTCTGTCATCACACAGTTCAACATCCACCTGAACTTGTTTAACACACAGTTCAACATCCACCTGAACTTGTTTAACACATAGTTCAACATCCACCTGAACTTGTTTAACACACAGTACAACATCCACCTGAACTTGTTTAACACAGTTCAACATCCACCTGAACTTGTTTAACACACAGTACAACATCCACCTGAACTTGTTTAACACACAGTACAACATCCACCTGAACTTGTTTAACACACAGTACAGGTGAGTACAGGATAATGTTTAACACACAGTACAGGTGAGTACAGGATAATGTTTAACACACAGTACAGGTGAGTACAGGATAACTCTGGCTACGTCCCAAATGGCACCCTGCTCTGTTTATAGTGCACTAGGACCCAAATAAAATGACCCGCGGCCTGCCAGTTGGGGAACCCTGCTTTAGAATCATGGAGGGAAGAAGCCTCTGGCATGTGTCCTCTCACAACGATAAAAAATAACTAAAATAGCAGAATACCTATTCTCTATATAAGGAATAGGGTGCCATTTGGGACTTAACCCAAGACTCAATTAATGAACGTGTCTGTCCTCCTTAGACAATACGTATAGGGAGGTATAAACATGTCACCACAAGGCCCTTTGTTTGTGTCCAGTGCTGCGAGGGACAGATATGAGTTATCACACTGGACTACAGTTAAACCACATCCAGCTGAACAGGCAGAGCAGTCTCCAGGACTACAGTTAAACCACATCCAGCTGAACAGGCAGAGCAGTCTCCAGGACTACAGTTAAACCACATCCAGCTGAACAGGCAGAGCAGTCTCCAGGACTACAGTTAAACCACATCCAGCTGAACAGGCAGAGCAGTCTCCAGGACTACAGTTAAACCACATCCAGCTGAACAGGCAGAGCAGTCTCCTGGACTACAGTTAAACCACATCCAGCTGAACAGGCAGAGCAGTCTCCTGGACTACAATTAAACCACATCCAGCTGAACAGGCAGAGCAGTCTCCAGGACTACAGTTAAACCACATCCAGCTGAACAGGCAGAGCAGTCTCCAGGACTACAGTTAAACCACATCCAGCTGAACAGGCAGAGCAGTCTCCTGGACTACAGTTAAACCACATCCAGCTGAACAGGCAGAGCAGTCTCCTGGACTACAGTTAAACCACATCCAGCTGAACAGGCAGAGCAGTCTCCAGGACTACAGTTAAACCACATCCAGCTGAACAGGCAGAGCAGTCTCCTGGACTACAGTTAAACCACATCCAGCTGAACAGGCAGAGCAGTCTCCTGGACTACAGTTAAACCACATCCAGCTGAACAGGCAGAGCAGTCTCCAGGACTACAGTTAAACCACATCCAGCTGAACAGGCAGAGCAGTCACAAGCAGAGAGGATTGAGGTCTGTAGATCAACACAGCAGATAAAACAGTTGGTAACAACAGATCTGTTTCCGGTTGGATCCTATAAAGATCCAGGTAAAGTATTTCACTGGTCCGAGATCAGCGACAGGTTCTAATCTGGAGGGTGAGGATGTCTTCGGAGCAGAGGTCCATTCTGACTGTTAGGCCACAGATGGAGACAATGATAATAATAACAACAATAGGAGTCATCCTTTGACTGAAGGACCACAGAGTCTGACAGAAAATGACTGAAGGACCACAGAGTCTGACAGAAAATGACTGAAGGACCACAGAGTCTGACAGAAAATGCACAACTTGTCTGTCTTTTTATGGATGCAACTCGTCCGAAAATAGTTGACTTGAGTTTAATTTACGACAGACAAAAACAGATATTACGATTGAATCCATATTTATGGGTCTTTGTGTGGCTGAAGCCTTATGGTTTATATCTGCTGTCTGTCCTCCAGTCCAGTGGGGGCGCTGTGCTGTTAGATGGGGATAGAGACGATGGTGGGTAGCTTCCCGATAGGAGGAGGGTTGTATTTCTCTACTCTCATCAGGCGGCGCAGGACGTCATCTCTGTCCCTAGGCCAGCTGTAGACATGAGTGTTCTGGAGCCACGTAGGGACATGACACTAGAGGGAGGGAGGGAGAGAGGAGTGAGCTTCACAACAAACACTACTGTAGTCGAGGAATGGGTAGCTGCAGCCCAATATGGCGACTGGAGTATGGGCGAGTGGGGTGTGTCGAAAGGAATGGGTAGCTGCAGCCCAATATGGCGACTGGAGTATGGGCGAGTGGGTGTGTCGAAAGGAATGGGTGTATGGAAAGCGAATCAGCTAATTGGGCAGATTTGATGCCACTCGAGACCATTTTGCGTGGCTGATTGGGTCGCACGACGAGTCGATAAGCCGGCTACCAGGGCACCGGGGTTGTATCAACGTGCTCCCAACTGGGCACCTGTATCACTGCATGTCGCCGGCGCTAGCTAACGTGGCAAATGTTTTCCCTCCCATGATTTTATTTCAAGTAGGATAGCAGCCTACTCAAGAAATAACTAATATTGATAACCATCTAGATGTCACCTTGATACATACAGTTGAAGTCGGAAGTTTACATACACCTTAGCCAAATACATTTAAACTCAGTTTTTCACAATTCCTGACATTTAATCCTAGTAAAAATTCCCTGTTTTAGGTCAGTTAGGATCACCACTTTATTTTAAGAATGTGAAATTACAGAATAATAGTAGAGAGAATGATTTATTTAAGCTTTTATTTCTTTCATCACATTCCCAGTGGGTCAGAAGTTTACATACACTCAATTAATATTTGGTAGCATTTCCTTTAAATTGTTTAACTTGGGTCAAACGTTTCAGGTAGCCTTCCACAAGCTTCCCACAATAAGTTGGGTGAATTTTGGCCCATTCCTCCTGACAGAGCTGGTGTAACTGAGTCAGGTTTGTAGGCCTCCTTGCTCGCACACGCTTTTTCAGTTCTGCCCACACATTTTCTATAGGATTGAGGTCAGGGCTTTGTGATGGCCACTCCAATACCTTGACTTTGTTAAAATAATGTTGTCCTTAAGCCATTTTTCCACAACTTTGGAAGTATGCTTGGGGTCATTGTCCATTTGGAAGACCCATTTGTGACCAAGCTTTAACTTCCTGACTGATGTCTTGAGACGTTGCTTCAATATATTCACATAATTTTCCTTCCTCATGATGCCATCTATTTTGTGAAATGCACCAGTCCCTCCTGCAGCAAAGCACCCCCACAGCATGATGCTGCCACCCCCGTGCTTCACAGTTGGGATGGTGTTCTTCGGCTTGCAAGCCTTCCCCTTTTTCCTCCAAACATAACGATGGTCATTATGGCCAAACAGTTCTATTTTTGTTTCATCAGACCAGAGGACATTTCTCCAAAAAGTATGATCTTTGTCCCCATGTGCAGTTGCAAACCGTAGTCTGGCTTTTTTATGGTGGTTTTGGAGCAGTGGCTTCTTCCTTGCTGAGCGGCTTTTCAGTTTATGTCGATTTAGGACTCGTTTTACTGTGGATATAGAAACTTTTGTACCTGTTTTCTCCGGCATCTTCACAAGGTCCTTTGCTGTTGTTCTGGGATTGATTTGCACTTTTCGCACCAAATTACGTTCATCTCTAGGAGACAGAACGTGTCTCCTTCCTGAGCGGTATGACGGCTGTGTGGTCCCATGGTGTTTATACTTGCGTACTATTGTTTGTACAGATGAACGTGGTACCTTCAGGCATTTGGAAATTGCTCCCAAGGATGAACCAAACTTGTGGAGGTCTACAATTTTTTTTCTGAGGTCTTGGCTGATTTCTTTTGATTTTCCCATGATGTCAAGCAAAGAGGCACTGAGTTTGAAGGTAGGCCTTGAAATACATCCACAGGTACACCTCCAATTGACTCAAATGATGTCAATTAGCCTATCAGAAGCTTCTAAAGCCCTGACATCATTTTCTGGAATTTTCCAAGCTATTTAAAGGCACAGTCAACTTAGTCTATGTAAACTTCTGATCCACTGGAATTGTGATACAGTGAATTATAAATGAAATAATCTGTCTGTAAACAATTGTTGGAAAAATTACTTGTGTCATGCACAAAGTAGATGTCCTAACCGACTTGCCAAAACTATAGTTTGTTAACAAGACATTTGTGGAGTGGTTGAAAAACGAGTTTTAATGACTCCAACCTAAGTGTATGTAAACTTCCGACTTCAACTGTATGTAGTAGATTCAGTGGTCTACTACTTAATGAGGAGGACAGGAACGGCAACAACAGTGTCCTTCGCTCTCGCTTGACCACAGCGTGGGAAGTAGCTACCTAGAAGCCAATACCAGGGTGACTGTCACAGTAAGCTCGCGCATACAACACATGAAGCAACAGCAACATGAACCCAGCAACAATACTTTTGATCAAAAATTAAACTAAATCGGTAGTTTTAGAACTGAAAATGCAGAATTATTTGTGTAAAACTAGAGCGAAATGAGGCAAGTAAAGCCCGCCCGGCCAAACCCTCCCCTAACCCGGACGACGCTGGACCAACTAGCTGTTACTGGCAGAGAGGTTTGGAACTCTTTCTTATTGGTCTATTAACTCAATAGTAAATAGACGTCACCAGGCAGGCCAAAACTCAACCCCACCAAAACAGGCTGGAATTTCAGGCGGTCTTTTCAAACAGCTCTAAAAGGACGTTATTATAATTTCATAGTATTATTTCAACCTGTTTTGCCTGCACTGGGTCTTTCATCACAGCGACATGTCCTCTATCCTGTTTTTATTGAATTTGGCTGGCAGGAAATGAGAGAGAGAGAGAGAGAGAGAGAGACAGACAGAGGGAGAGAGAAAGAGAGACAGACAGAGACAGAGGGAGGGAGAGAGAGAGAGAGACAGACAGAGACAGAGGGGGGGAGAGAGAGAGAGAGAGAGAGACAGAGAGAGAGAGAGAGAGACAGAGAGAGAGAGAAAGAGAGAGAGACAGAGAGAAGGAGGGAGAGAGACAGAGACAGACAGAGGGAGAGAGAAAGAGAGACAGAGACAGAAACAGAGACAGAAACAGAGACAGAAACAGAGACAGAAACAGAGGGAGGGAGAGAGGGAGAGACAGAGACAGAGGGAGAGACAGAGACAGAGGGAGAGAGAGACAGAGACAGAGGGAGAGAGAAAGAGAGACAGAGAGACAGAGAGAGAGACAGAGGGAGACAGAGAGAGAGGGAGGGAGGGAGGGAGGAGGAGGGAGGGAGGGAGGGAGGGAGGGAGGGAGGGAGGGAGGGAGGGGGAGGGAGGAGGGGGGAGGGAGGGAGGGAGGGAGGGAGGGAGGGAGGGAGGGAGGGAGGGAGGGAGAGAGGGAGGGAGGAGGGAGGGAGGGAGAGAGGGAGGGAGAGAGGGACAGAGAGAGAGAGAGAGAGAGAGAGAGAGAGAGAGAGAGAGAGAGAGAGAGAGAGAGAGAGAGAGAGAGAGAGAGAGAGAGAGAGAGAGAGAGAGAGAGAGAGAGAGAGAGAGAGAGACAGAGAGAGAGAGACAGAGACAGAGAGAGAGATACAGAGACAGAGAGAGAGAGAGAGAGAGAGAGAGAGAGAGAGAGACAGAGAGAGAGCAGAGAGAGAGAGAGAGACAGAGAGAAGGAGGGAGAGAGACAGAGACAGACAGAGGGAGAGAGAGAGACAGAGGGAGGGAGAGAGATGTACCTTCTTAGCTCCAGGGAACAGGATGGGGATGAACCTGAAGTTTTTACTGCCGTTCTGAATGAACTCATTCTGCAGCTGCAACACAAACACACAGTATGAAACACATCCAGCTACCCCAGACTGCTACATCTGGCTGCTTCCACCATGTCATAACAGTATGAAACACATCCGGCTACCCCAGACTGCTACATCTGGCTGCTTCCACCATGTCATAACAGTATGAAACACATCCAGCTACCCCAGACTGCTCTATCTGGCTGCTTCCACCATGTCATAACAGTATGAAACATATCCGGCTACCCCAGACTGCTACATCTGGCTGCTTCCACCATGTCATAACAGTATGAAACACATCCGGCTATCCCAGACTGCTCTATCTGGCTGCTTCCACCATGTCATAACAGTATGAAACACATCCGGCTACCCCAGACTGCTCTATCTGGCTGCTTCCACCATGTCATAACGGTATGAAACACATCCGGCTACTCCAGACTGCTCTATCTGGCTGCTTCCACCATGTCATAACAGTATGAAAACACATCCGGCTACTCCAGACTGCTCTATCTGGCTGCTTCCACCATGTCATAACAGTATGAAACACATCCAGCTACCCCAGACTGCTCTATCTGGCTGCTTCCACCATGTCATAACAGTATGAAACACATCCGGCTACCCCAGACTGCTACATCTGGCTGCTTCCACCATGTCATAACAGTATGAAACATATCCAGCTACCCCAGACTGCTACATCTGGCTGCTTCCACCATGTCATAACAGTATGAAACATATCCGGCTACCCCAGACTGCTACATCTGGCTGCTTCCACCATGTCATAACAGTATGAAACACATCCGGCTACCCCAGACTGCTACATCTGGCTGCTCCATGTCATAACAGTATGAAACACATCCGGCTACCCCAGACTGCTCTATCTGGCTGCTTCCACCATGTCATAACAGCTGACATAACCTGTCATAATATGGTCATAACACTGTCATGACCCATATATTCAGACCTGTTGTGACATATATTGCGTTGTTTTATGGCTGGTTATGACACCTACATAAGAGTGTCAAAACCCATAAAACCCACAAGACAAAACATAACATTACATCATAGCCTACTTGTCAACAGTATGTTTATGTTATATAAAACATTTTTAAATTGACCATATTAAATAATCACTGTAATTGCACACATTGATGTCAGACATGCACCTACCCCAATGCTCTGTTGCACCTACCCCAATGCTCTGTTGCACCTACCCCAATGCTCTGTTGCACCTACCCCAATGCTCTGTTGCACCTAACCCAATGCTCTGTTGCTGATGACTGCAGGAGCAGGACAAGACACCCTCTTTTTGAGGTCTGACTGTGTTGAGGTCCCTGTTTGTGTATGTAGACTGTGTTGAGGTCCCTGTTTGTGTATGTAGACTGTGTTGAGGTCCCTGTTTGTGTATGTAGACTGTGTTGAGGTCCCTGTTTGTGTATGTAGACTGTGTTGAGGTCTGACAGTGTTGAGGTCCCTGTTTGTGTATGTAGACTGTGTTGAGGTCTGACAGTGTTGAGGTACCTGTTTGTGTATGTAGACTGTGTTGAGGTACCTGTTTGTGTATGTAGACTATGTTGAGATCCCTGTTTGTGTATGTAGACTGTGTTGAGGTCCCTGTTTGTGTATGTAGACTGTGTTGAGGTCCCTGTTTGTGTATGTAGACTGTGTTGAGGTCTGACAGTGTTGAGGTACCTGTTTGTGTATGTAGACTGTGTTGAGGTACCTGTTTGTGTATGTAGACTGTGTTGAGGTCTCCTGTTTGTGTATGTAGACTGTGTTGAGGTACCTGTTTGTGTATGTAGACTGTGTTGAGGTACCTGTTTGTGTATGTAGACTGTGTTGAGGTCCCTGTTTGTGTATGTAGACTGTGTTGAGGTCCCTGTTTGTGTATGTAGACTGTGTTGAGGTCTGACAGTGTTGAGGTACCTGTTTGTGTATGTAGACTGTGTTGAGGTACCTGTTTGTGTATGTAGACTATGTTGAGATCCCTGTTTGTGTATGTAGACTGTGTTGAGGTCTGACAGTGTTGAGGTACCTGTTTGTGTATGTAGACTGTGTTGAGGTACCTGTTTGTGTATGTAGACTGTGTTGAGGTCTGACAGTGTTGAGGTACCTGTTTGTGTATGTAGACTGTGTTGAGGTCCCTGTTTGTGTATGTAGACTGTGTTGAGGTCCCTGTTTGTGTATGTAGACTGTGTTGAGGTCCCTGTTTGTGTATGTAGACTGTGTTGAGGTCCCTGTTTGTGTATGTAGACTGTGTTGAGGTCTGACAGTGTTGAGGTACCTGTTTGTGTATGTAGACTGTGTTGAGGTACCTGTTTGTGTATGTAGACTGTGTTGAGGTCCCTGTTTGTGTATGTAGACTGTGTTGAGGTCCCTGTTTGTGTATGTAGACTGTGTTGAGGTCCCTGTTTGTGTATGTAGACTGTGTTGAGGTCTGACAGTGTTGAGGTACCTGTTTGTGTATGTAGACTGTGTTGAGGTACCTGTCTGTGTATGTAGACTATGTTGAGATCCCTGTTTGTGTATGTAGACTGTGTTGAGGTCCCTGTTTGTGTATGTAGACTGTGTTGAGGTCTGACAGTGTTGAGGTACCTGTTTGTGTATGTAGACTGTGTTGAGGTACCTGTTTGTGTATGTAGACTGTGTTGAGGTCCCTGTTTGTGTATGTAGACTGTGTTGAGGTCTGACAGTGTTGAGGTACCTGTTTGTGTATGTAGACTGTGTTGAGGTACCTGTTTGTGTATGTAGACTGTGTTGAGGTTGAGGTCTGACAGTGTTGAGGTCCTGTTTGTGTATGTAGACTGTTTGTGTTGACTGTGATGACCTGTTTGTGTATGTAGACTGTGTTGAGGTACCTGTTTGTGTATGTAGACTGTGTTGAGGTCCCTGTTTGTGTATGTAGACTGTGTTGAGGTCCCTGTGTTAGTGTGATGTAGACTGTGTGTGAGGGTCCTGTTTGTGTATGTAGACTGTGTTGAGGTCTGACAGTGTTGAGGTACCTGTTTGTGTATGTAGACTGTGTTGAGGTACCTGTTTGTGTATGTAGACTGTGTTGAGGTCCGACAGTGTTGAGGTCCCTGTTTGTGTATGTAGACTGTGTTGAGGTCTGACAGTGTTGAGGTACCTGTTTGTGTATGTAGACTGTGTTGAGGTCCCTGTTTGTGTATGTAGACTGTGTTGAGGTCTGACAGTGTTGAGGTCCCTGTTTGTGTATGTAGAATGTGTTGAGGTCCCTATTTGTGTATGTAGACTGTGTTGAGGTCTGACAGTGTTGAGGTACCTGTTTGTGTATGTAGACTGTGTTGATGTCTGACAGTGTTGAGGTCCCTGTTTGTGTATGTAGACTGTGTTGAGGTCCCTGTTTGTGTATGTAGACTGTGTTGAGGTCCCTGTTTGTGTATGTAGACTGTGTTGAGGTCTGACAGTGTTGAGGTACCTGTTTGTGTATGTAGACTGTGTTGATGTCTGACAGTGTTGAGGTCCCTGTTTGTGTATGTAGACTGTGTTGAGGTCCCTATTTGTGTATGTAGACTGTGTTGAGGTCTGACAGTGTTGAGGTACCTGTTTGTGTATGTAGACTGTGTTGATGTCTGACAGTGTTGAGGTCCCTGTTTGTGTATGTAGACTGTGTTGAGGTCCCTATTTGTGTATGTAGACTGTGTTGAGGTCTGACAGTGTTGAGGTACCTGTTTGTGTATGTAGACTGTGTTGAGGTACCTGTTTGTGTATGTAGACTGTGTTGAGGTCAGACAGTGTTGAGGTACCTGTTTGTGTATGTAGATTGTGTTGAGGTACCTGTTTGTGTATGTAGACTGTGTTGAGGTCTGACAGTGTTGAGGTCCCTGTTTGTGTATGTAGACTGCATTGAGGTCTGACAGTGTTGAGGTCCCTGTTTGTGTATGTAGACTGTGTTGAGGTCTGACAGTGTTGAGGTACCTGTTTGTGTATGTAGACTGTGTTGAGGTCCCTGTTTGTGTATGTAGACGGTGTTGAGGTACCTGTTTGTGTATGTAGACTGTGTTGAGGTACCTGTTTGTGTATGTAGACTGTGTTGAGGTCCCTGTTTGTGTATGTAGACTGTGTTGAGGTCTGACAGTGTTGAAGTCCCTGTTTGTGTATGTAGACTGTGTTGAGGTCCCTATTTGTGTATGTAGACTGTGTTGAGGTCTGACAGTGTTGAGGTACCTGTTTGTGTATGTAGACTGTGTTGATGTCTGACAGTGTTGAGGTCCCTGTTTGTGTATGTAGACTGTGTTGAGGTCCCTATTTGTGTATGTAGACTGTGTTGAGGTCTGACAGTGTTGAGGTACCTGTTTGTGTATGTAGACTGTGTTGAGGTACCTGTTTGTGTATGTAGACTGTGTTGAGGTCTGACAGTGTTGAGGTACCTGTTTGTGTATGTAGACTTTGTTGAGGTACCTGTTTTGTGTATGTAGACTGTGTTGAGGTCTGACAGTGTTGAGGTCCCTGTTTGTGTATGTAGACTGTGTTGAGGTCTGACAGTGTTGAGGTCCCTGTTTGTGTATGTAGACTGTGTTGAGGTCTGACAGTGTTGAGGTACCTGTTTGTGTATGTAGACTGTGTTGAGGTCCCTGTTTGTGTATGTAGACTGTGTTGAGGTCTGACAGTGTTGAGGTACCTGTTTGAGTATGTAGACTGTGTTGAGGTCCCTGTTTGTGTATGTAGACTGTGTTGAGGTCTGACAGTGTTGAGGTACCTGTTTGTGTATGTAGACTGTGTTGAGGTACCTGTACCTGTTTGTGTATGTAGACTGTGTTGAGGTACCTGTTTGTGTATGTAGACTGTGTTGAGGTCTGACAGTGTTGAGGTACCTGTTTGTGTATGTAGACTGTGTTGAGGTTCTGACCTGTTTGTGTATGTAGACTGTGTTGAGGTCTGACAGTGTTGAGGTACCTGTTTGTGTATGTAGACTGTGTTGTGTATGTCTGACAGTGTTGAGGTCCCTGTTTGTGTATGTGAGACTGTGTTGAGGTCCCTGTTTGTGTATGTAGACTGTGTTGAGGTCCCTGTTTGTGTATGTAGACTGTGTTGAGGTCTGACAGTGTTGAGGTCCCTGTTTGTGTATGTAGACTGTGTTGAGGTCTGACCCTGTTTGTGTATGTAGACTGTGTTGAGGTCCCTGTTTGTGTATGTAGACTGTGTTGAGGTCTGACAGTGTTGAGGTACCTGTTTGTGTATGTAGACTGTGTTGATGTCTGACAGTGTTGAGGTCCCTGTTTGTGTATGTAGACTGTGTTGAGGTCCCTATTTGTGTATGTAGACTGTGTTGAGGTCTGACAGTGTTGAGGTACCTGTTTGTGTATGTAGACTGTGTTGATGTCTGACAGTGTTGAGGTCCCTGTTTGTGTATGTAGACTGTGTTGAGGTCCCTATTTGTGTATGTAGACTGTGTTGAGGTCTGACAGTGTTGAGGTACCTGTTTGTGTATGTAGACTGTGTTGAGGTACCTGTTTGTGTATGTAGACTGTGTTGAGGTCAGACAGTGTTGAGGTACCTGTTTGTGTATGTAGATTGTGTTGAGGTACCTGTTTGTGTATGTAGACTGTGTTGAGGTCTGACAGTGTTGAGGTCCCTGTTTGTGTATGTAGACTGCATTGAGGTCTGACAGTGTTGAGGTCCCTGTTTGTGTATGTAGACTGTGTTGAGGTCTGACAGTGTTGAGGTACCTGTTTGTGTATGTAGACTGTGTTGAGGTCCCTGTTTGTGTATGTAGACGGTGTTGAGGTACCTGTTTGTGTATGTAGACTGTGTTGAGGTACCTGTTTGTGTATGTAGACTGTGTTGAGGTCCCTGTTTGTGTATGTAGACTGTGTTGAGGTCTGACAGTGTTGAAGTCCCTGTTTGTGTATGTAGACTGTGTTGAGGTCCCTATTTGTGTATGTAGACTGTGTTGAGGTCTGACAGTGTTGAGGTACCTGTTTGTGTATGTAGACTGTGTTGATGTCTGACAGTGTTGAGGTCCCTGTTTGTGTATGTAGACTGTGTTGAGGTCCCTATTTGTGTATGTAGACTGTGTTGAGGTCTGACAGTGTTGAGGTACCTGTTTGTGTATGTAGACTGTGTTGAGGTACCTGTTTGTGTATGTAGACTGTGTTGAGGTCTGACAGTGTTGAGGTACCTGTTTGTGTATGTAGACTTTGTTGAGGTACCTGTTTGTGTATGTAGACTGTGTTGAGGTCTGACAGTGTTGAGGTCCCTGTTTGTGTATGTAGACTGTGTTGAGGTCTGACAGTGTTGAGGTCCCTGTTTGTGTATGTAGACTGTGTTGAGGTCTGACAGTGTTGAGGTACCTGTTTGTGTATGTAGACTGTGTTGAGGTCCCTGTTTGTGTATGTAGACTGTGTTGAGGTCTGACAGTGTTGAGGTACCTGTTTGAGTATGTAGACTGTGTTGAGGTCCCTGTTTGTGTATGTAGACTGTGTTGAGGTCTGACAGTGTTGAGGTACCTGTTTGTGTATGTAGACTGTGTTGAGGTACCTGTTTGTGTATGTAGACTGTGTTGAGGTACCTGTTTGACTATGTAGACTGTGTTGAGGTACCTGTTTGTGTATGTAGACTGTGTTGAGGTCTGACAGTGTTGAGGTACCTGTTTGTGTATGTAGACTATGTTGAGGTCTGACAGTGTTGAGGTACCTGTTTGTGTATGTAGACTGTGTTGAGGTACCTGTTTGTGTATGTAGACTGTGTTGAGTTCTGACAGTGTTGAGGTCCTGTTTGTGTATGTAGACTGTGTTGAGGTCTGACAGTGTTGTGGTACCTGTTTGTGTATGTAGACTGTGTTGAGGTACCTGTTTGTGTATGTAGACTGTGTTGAGGTCCCTGTTTGTGTATGTAGACTGTGTTGAGGTCTGACAGTGTTGAGGTCCCTGTTTGTGTATGTAGACTGTGTTGAGGTCCCTGTTTGTGTATGTAGACTGTGTTGAGGTCTGACAGTGTTGAGGTACCTGTTTGTGTATGTAGACTGTGTTGATGTCTGACAGTGTTGAGGTCCCTGTTTGTGTATGTAGACTGTGTTGAGGTACCTGTTTGTGTATGTAGACTGTGTTGAGGTCTGACAGTGTTGAGGTCCCTGTTTGTGTATGTAGACTGTGTTGAGGTCTGACAGTGTTGAGGTACCTGTTTGTGTATGTAGACTGTGTTGAGGTCCTTGTTTGTGTATGTAGACTGTGTTGAGGTCTGACAGTGTTGAGGTACCTGTTTGTGTATGTAGACTGTGTTGAGGTCCCTGTTTGTGTATGTAGACTGTGTTGAGGTCTGACAGTGTTGAGGTACCTGTGTGTGTATGTAGACTGTGTTGAGGTACCTGTTTGTGTATGTAGACTGTGTTGAGTTCTGACAGTGTTGAGGTCCTGTTTGTGTATGTAGACTGTTGAGGTCTGACAGTGTTGAGGTACCTGTTTGTGTATGTAGACTGTGTTGAGGTACCTGTTTGTGTATGTAGACTGTGTTGAGGTCCCTGTTTGTGTATGTAGACTGTGTTGAGGTCTGACAGTGTTGAGGTACCTGTTTGTGTATGTAGACTGTGTTGAGGTCTGACAGTGTTGAGGTACCTGTTTGTGTATGTAGACTGTGTTGATGTCTGACAGTGTTGAGGTCCCTGTTTGTGTATGTAGACTGTGTTGAGGTCCCTATTTGTGTATGTAGACTGTGTTGAGGTCTGACAGTGTTGAGGTACCTGTTTGTGTATGTAGACTGTGTTGAGGTACCTGTTTGTGTATGTAGACTGTGTTGAGGTCTGACAGTGTTGAGGTCCCTGTTTGTGTATGTAGACTGTGTTGAGGTCTGACAGTGTTGAGGTCCCTGTTTGTGTATGTAGACTGTGTTGAGTTCCCTGTTTGTGTATGTAGACTGTGTTGAGGTCTGACAGTGTTGAGGTACCTGTTTGTGTATGTAGACTGTGTTGAGGTCCATGTTTGTGTATGTAGACTGTGTTGAGGTCTGACAGTGTTGAGGTACCTGTTTGTGTATGTAGACTGTGTTGAGGTACCTGTTTGTGTATGTAGACTGTGTTGAGTTCTGACAGTGTTGAGGTCCTGTTTGTGTATGTAGACTGTTGAGGTCTGACAGTGTTGAGGTACCTGTTTGTGTATGTAGACTGTGTTGAGGTACCTGTTTGTGTATGTAGACTGTGTTGAGGTACCTGTTTGTGTATGTAGACTGTGTTGAGGTCCCTGTTTGTGTATGTAGACGTCTGACAGTGTTGAGGTACCTGTTTGTGTATGTAGACTATGTTGAGGTCTGACAGTGTTGAGGTACCTGTTTGTGTATGTAGACTGTGTTGAGGTACCTGTTTGTGTATGTAGACTGTGTTGAGTTCTGACAGTGTTGAGGTCCTGTTTGTGTATGTAGACTGTTGAGGTCTGACAGTGTTGAGGTACCTGTTTGTGTATGTAGACTGTGTTGAGGTACCTGTTTGTGTATGTAGACTGTGTTGAGGTCCCTGTTTGTGTATGTAGACTGTGTTGAGGTCTGACAGTGTTGAGGTACCTGTTTGTGTATGTAGACTATGTTGAGGTCTGACAGTGTTGAGGTCCCTGTTTGTGTATGTAGACTGTGTTGAGGTCCCTATTTGTGTATGTAGACTGTGTTGAGGTCTGACAGTGTTGAGGTACCTGTTTGTGTATGTAGACTGTGTTGATGTCTGACAGTGTTGAGGTCCCTGTTTGTGTATGTAGACTGTGTTGAGGTCCCTAGTTGTGTATGTAGACTGTGTTGAGGTCTGACAGTGTTGAGGTACCTGTTTGTGTATGTAGACTGTGTTGAGGTACCTGTTTGTGTATGTAGACTGTGTTGAGGTCTGACAGTGTTGAGGTCCCTGTTTGTGTATGTAGACTGTGTTGAGGTCTGACAGTGTTGAGGTCCCTGTTTGTGTATGTAGACTGTGTTGAGGTCTGACAGTGTTGAGGTCCCTGTTTGTGTATGTAGACTGTGTTGAGTTCCCTGTTTGTGTATGTAGACTGTGTTGAGGTCTGACAGTGTTGAGGTACCTGTTTGTGTATGTAGACTGTGTTGAGGTACCTGTTTGTGTATGTAGACTGTGTTGAGTTCTGACAGTGTTGAGGTCCTGTTTGTGTATGTAGACTGTTGAGGTCTGACAGTGTTGAGGTACCTGTTTGTGTATGTAGACTGTGTTGAGGTACCTGTTTGTGTATGTAGACTGTGTTGAGGTACCTGTTTGTGTATGTAGACTGTGTTGAGGTCCCTGTTTGTGTATGTAGACTATGTTGAGGTCTGACAGTGTTGAGGTCCCTGTTTGTGTATGTAGACTATGTTGAGGTCTGACAGTGTTGAGGTACCTGTTTGTGTATGTAGACTATGTTGAGGTCTGACAGTGTTGAGGTACCTGTTTGTGTATGTAGACTGTGTTGAGGTCTGACAGTGTTGAGGTACCTGTTTGTGTATGTAGACTGTGTTGAGGATCCTCTCGTCGTTCTCCAAGCTAACCGGTGATGAGGTCACAGTCTCATGGTACTTTGGACTGATGATGATGATTATGAGGTATTCCTTCTGTAAGGACGAGGCATGGAGGAATTAGACATCTGTCTGTCTGTCTGTCCCTTACACTGTCCTGTTACTAACCTGTCTGTCTGTCTCTTACACTGTCCTGTTACTAACCTGTCTGTCTGTCCCTTACACTGTCCTGTTACTAACCTGTCTGTCTGTCTCTTACACTGTCCTGTTACTAACCTGTCTGTCTGTCTGTCTCTTACACTGCCCTGTTACTAACCTGTCTGTCTGTCCCTTACACTGTCCTGTTACTAACCTGTCTGTCTGTCTGTCCCTTACACTGTCCTGTTACTAACCTGTCTGTCTGTCCCTTACACTCCCCTGTTACTAACCTGTCTGTCTGTCTGTCTGTCCCTTACACTGTCCTGTTACTAACCTGTCTGTCTGTCCCTTACACTGTCCTGTTACTAACCTGTCTGTCTGTCTCTTACACTGTCCTGTTACTAACCTGTCTGTCTGTCCCTTACACTGTCCTGTTACTAACCTGTCTGTCTGTCCCTTACACTGTCCTGTTACTAACCTGTCTGTCTGTCCCTTACACTGTCCTGTTACTAACCTGTCTGTCTGTCCTTTACACTGTCCTGTTACTAACCTGTCTGTCTGTCTGTCCCTTACACTGTCCTGTTACTAACCTGTCTGTCTGTCCCTTACACTGTCCTGTTACTAACCTGTCTGTCTGTCCCTTACACTGTCCTGTTACTAACCTGTCTGTCTGTCTGTCCCTTACACTGTCCTGTTACTAACCTGTCTGTCTGTCTCTTACACTGTCCTGTTACTAACCTGTCTGTCTGTCCCTTACACTGTCCTGTTACTAACCTGTCTGTCTGTCTGTCTCTTACACTGTCCTGTTACTAACCTGTCTGTCTGTCCCTTACACTGTCCTGTTACTAACCTGTCTGTCTGTCCCTTACACTGTCCTGTTACTAACCTGTCTGTCTGTCTCTTACACTGTCCTGTTACTAACCTGTCTGTCTGTCTGTCCCTTACACTGTCCTGTTACTAACCTGTCTGTCTGTCTGTCCCTTACACTGTCCTGTTACTAACCTGTCTGTCTGTCTCTTACACTGTCCTGTTACTAACCTGTCTGTCTGTCTCTTACACTGTCCTGTTACTAACCTGTCTGTCTGTCCCTTACACTGTCCTGTTACTAACCTGTCTGTCTGTCCTTACACTGTCCTGTTACTAACCTGTCTGTCTGTCCTTTACACTGTCCTGTTACTAACCTGTCCGTCTGTCTGTCCCTTACACTGTCCTGTTACTAACCTGTCTGTCTGTCCCTTACACTGTCCTGTTACTAACCTGTCTGTCTGTCCCTTACACTGTCCTGTTACTAACCTGTCTGTCTGTCCCTTACACTGTCCTGTTACTAACCTGTCTGTCTGTCTGTCTCTTACACTGCCCTGTTACTAACCTGTCTGTCTGTCCCTTACACTGTCCTGTTACTAACCTGTCTGTCTGTCTGTCCCTTACACTGTCCTGTTACTAACCTGTCTGTCTGTCCCTTACACTGTCCTGTTACTAACCTGTCTGTCTGTCCCTTACACTGTCCTGTTACTAACCTGTCTGTCTGTCCCTTACACTGTCCTGTTACTAACCTGTCTGTCTGTCTGTCCCTTACACTGCCCTGTTACTAACCTGTCTGTCTGTCCCTTACACTGTCCTGTTACTAACCTGTCTGTCTGTCTGTCTGTCCCTTACACTGTCCTGTTACTAACCTGTCTGTCTGTCCCTTACACTGTCCTGTTACTAACCTGTCTGTCTGTCCCTTACACTGTCCTGTTACTAACCTGTCTGTCTGTCCCTTACACTGTCCTGTTACTAACCTGTCTGTCTGTCCCTTACACTGTCCTGTTACTAACCTGTCTGTCTGTCCCTTACACTGTCCTGTTACTAACCTGTCTGTCTGTCCCTTACACTGTCCTGTTACTAACCTGTCTGTCTGTCTGTCCCTTACACTGCCCTGTTACTAACCTGTCTGTCTGTCTCTTACACTGTCCTGTTACTAACCTGTCTGTCTGTCTCTGTCCCTTACACTGTCCTGTTACTAACCTGTCTGTCTGTCCCTTACACTGCCCTGTTACTAACCTGTCTGTCTGTCCCTTACACTGTCCTGTTACTAACCTGTCTGTCTGTCCCTTACACTGTCCTGTTACTAACCTGTCTGTCTGTCTGTCCCTTACACTGTCCTGTTACTAACCTGTCTGTCTGTCCCTTACACTGTCCTGTTACTAACCTGTCTGTCTGTCCTTTACACTGTCCTGTTACTAACCTGTCCGTCTGTCTGTCCCTTACACTGTCCTGTTACTAACCTGTCTGTCTGTCCCTTACACTGTCCTGTTACTAACCTGTCTGTCTGTCCCTTACACTGTCCTGTTACTAACCTGTCTGTCTGTCCCTTACACTGTCCTGTTACTAACCTGTCTGTCTGTCTGTCTCTTACACTGCCCTGTTACTAACCTGTCTGTCTGTCCCTTACACTGTCCTGTTACTAACCTGTCTGTCTGTCTGTCCCTTACACTGTCCTGTTACTAACCTGTCTGTCTGTCCCTTACACTGTCCTGTTACTAACCTGTCTGTCTGTCCCTTACACTGTCCTGTTACTAACCTGTCTGTCTGTCCCTTACACTGTCCTGTTACTAACCTGTCTGTCTGTCTGTCCCTTACACTGTCCTGTTACTAACCTGTCTGTCTGTCCCTTACACTGTCCTGTTACTAAACCTGTCTGTCTGTCCCTTACACTGTCCTGTTACTAACCTGTCTGTCTGTCCCTTACACTGTCCTGTTACTAACCTGTCTGTCTGTCCCTTACACTGTCCTGTTACTAACCTGTCTGTCTGTCTCTTACACTGTCCTGTTACTAACCTGTCTGTCTGTCTGTCCCTTACACTGTCCTGTTACTAACCTGTCTGTCTGTCTGTACTCTTCTTACACTGTCCTGTTACTAACCTGTCTGTCTGTCTGTCCCTTACACTGTCCTGTTACTAACCTGTCTGTCTGTCTGTCCCTTACACTGTCCTGTTACTAACCTGTCTGTCTGTCTGTCCCTTACACTGTCCTGTTACTAACCTGTCTGTCTGTCTGTCTCTTACACTGTCCTGTTACTAACCTGTCTGTCTGTCTCTTACACTGTCCTGTTACTAACCTGTCTGTCTGTCTGTCCCTTACACTGTCCTGTTACTAACCTGTCTGTCTGTCCCTTACACTGTCCTGTTACTAACCTGTCTGTCTGTCTGTCCCTTACACTGTCCTGTTACTAACCTGTCTGTCTGTCTGTCCCTTACACTGTCCTGTTACTAACCTGTCTGTCTGTCTGTCCCTTACACTGTCCTGTTACTAACCTGTCTGTCTGTCTCTTACACTGTCCTGTTACTAACCTGTTACTAACCTGTCTGTCTGTCTCTTACACTGTCCTGTTACTAACCTGTCTGTCTGTCCCTTACACTGTCCTGTTACTAACCTGTCTGTCTGTCTCTTACACTGTCCTGTTACTAACCTGTCTGTCTGTCCCTTACACTGTCCTGTTACACTGTCTGTCTGTCTGTTACTAACCTGTCTGTCTGTCTGTCCCTTACACTGTCCTGTTACTAACCTGTCTCTGTCTGTCTGTCCCTTACACTGTCCTGTTACTAACCTGTCTGTCTGTCTCTTACACTGTCCTGTTACTAACCTGTCTGTCTGTCTCTTACACACTGTCCTGTTACTAACCTGTCTTACACTGTCTGTTACCTTACACTGTCCTGTTACTGTCCTGTTACTAACCTGTCTGTCTGTCCCTTACACTGTCCTGTTACTAACCTGTCTGTCTGTCCCTTACACTGTCCTGTTACTAACTTTACTATTGACACTGATGGGTTTTGGTCATAGCACAAATTCATCCCAACTGCATCCCAAATGACACACTATTCCCTACATGCATGTATTTTTCCCAGAGCCCTATGAGGAGCCCTATGAGGAGCCCTATGAGGAGCCCTATGAGGAGCCCTATGAGGAGCCCTATGAGGAGCCCTATGAGGAGCCCTATGAGGAGCCCTATGAGGAGCCCTATGAGGAGCCCTATGAGGAGCCCTATGAGGAGCCCTATGAGGAGCCCTATGAGGAGCCCTATGAGGAGCCCTATGAGGAGCCCTATGAGGAGCCCTATGAGGAGCCCTTTGAGTCCAGGAACAGGGTGGCATTTGGGATGCACCATAGTGGGGGATTGTTCCTGGAGGTCCTGCTGCCTCTGCGTGAGAAGCAAAACTAATTCTAAGAATCATCATTTTGAACTTTAGAATTGTTCTTTAATGTACCAGCCCTGAACAGGAATGTCGAGCCGAACTATCATTAAGTTAATAAGAAGAGACAGAATGAAAGGTGGGGGGTTCCTTTACCTCGCTGAGGTACCGCTCCATGAAGTCGATCTTACTGATGCTCCGGAACTGCTGCTCAAACATATCGATCTGAAACACCAGGATGTGACTTACAGCTGACCAGTGGGGACAGTACTTTAGAAAGCAGGATTACTATGCCAGGTAGCCGAGTGGCAGCCGAGTGTTGTGCCAGTAACCGAAAGGTTGCTGGTTCGAATCCCCAAGCTGACTAGGAGAAAAAATCTGTCCATGTGTCCTTGAGCAAGGCACTCAACCCTAATTGCTCCTTTAAGTCGCTTTGGATAAGAGCGTCTGCTGAATGACTAAAATGTAAATGTACTACGTTAGCCAGCTAACTTTGATAAACAGCCACATATAACTAGATTTTCTGGTATATTAAGGAGGCTAAATGTGTATGTTGTTGTCAAGTGAATTGTACCTTGTCATTAAGTTTCTCATTGATCTAGTTCTCTGGAACAGCCCCAAGGGAACGGTATGCTAAATACTGTGGCTGAAGAATTCAAAGTTCTCAAGGAAGGTGCAACTGGCTCGTTACATTTGATTTCAATCACTTTGACCGCACCCCTTTTGATTTGAACGAAACTTTCTATTCATATTTGCCCATGGTAGAAGTGGTCAGAAATTGACATTTTGGTCCTGAATGCCAAAACATTGAGGAGATAGAGGTGTTCAAAGTTGACCCGTTTTGCATATCCCACCCCACCATGAGACATCCATGTCTTCATCACTGGAAAGATAAACAGTTCAGTTTTATATCATTTAAAAGCTTACAAACAGGGTTGTCAAATTATTTTATAAATGATTTATATAAGTGATTTTTTACTTTATTTTTGTATATTTTGTAGTTTAGACCCTATTTTACATAATCTGAGGTGTTTGTCATAATACCCATAAAACCTAGCGGTCAAACAGGGAAATGGTTACAATCGTTATTCCACCTTACGTTTTTCCCAGAGGGGATTTTAGAAACACTTCAAATAAGGGCTGTGTTTCGTGTAGTCTTACCCTGGCGTGACGTTTTGATTACCATGTAAATCTCTCTTGGACAAGGTGACTTTTATCAATATATTCTGCTCTATTTACTCTCAGATTCTAAAATGCTAATTAGCATCAAAGTAGACATCATGCAGAACTACAAATCCCTGCAAGCTCCTGCACGTCATCTCTAGCTGACACCTTTGCTAACAGGTATTGTGTCAATTTAAAACTTCCACAAGACAGTTCACAGAATTGTCCATTTAAAGAAATGTAACCAATTTATTCATTACTACATTTAGTTAACATTTGATAGTTAATCCAGAGATTATTACCTTTGCCTCGATTCGGCAGTCTCGTCCAGATCATCATGGCATTTGTAGTTCATTATGATAGCCACATTAGCAGCTAATTAGCATTTCATTTGTTGGGGGTAAATACAGGCAAATATATTTATAAAAGTCACCTTGTCCTAGAGAGATGTATACGGTTATCAAAATGTCACGCCATACACAAAACACAGCCCTTATTTTAAGTGTTTCTAAAATCCCCTATAGGAAAAATGATTGGTGGAAAAAAGATTGACCACTAGGTTTTATGGGTATTATGACTCATACTGTGGTAATCTATTGGTTGAGACACAGCATACAGGGTGGGCGTCACGTCAATCATAGAAATATAATTCATAGACTGGACATAGACTGGACATAGCCCTTCACACCACTTCCATTTAGCTGGTACATCATTGATATTTTTTCCTTTTTTACTTTTACCCCCTTTTCTCCCCAATTTTGTGATATCCAATTGGTAGTTACAGTCTTGTCCCATCGCTGCAACTCCCGTACGGACTCGGGAGAGGCGAAGGTCGAGAGCCATGCGTCCTCCAAAACACGACCCTGCCAAGCCGCACTGCTTCTTGACACACTGCTCGCTTAACCCGGAAGCCAGCCATACCAATGTGTCGGAGGAAACGCCATCCAACTGGCGACCGACGTCAGCTTGCAGCCGGCTATGACACACTTGGATCGAACACGGGTCTGTAGTGACGCCTCAAGCACTGCGATGCAGTGCCTCAGACCGCTGCGCCACTCGGTCTGTAGTGACGCCTCTAGCACTGAGATGCAGTGCCTCAGACCGCTGCGCCACTCGGTCTGTAGTGACGCCTCTAGCACTGCGATGCAGTGCCTCAGACCGCTGCGCCACTCGGTCTGTAGTGACGCCTCTAGCACTGCGATGCAGTGCCTCAGACCGCTGCGCCACTCGGTCTGTAGTGACGCCTCTAGCACTGCGATGCAGTGCCTCAGACCGCTGCGCCACTCGGTCTGTAGTGACGCCTCTAGCACTGCGATGCAGTGCCTCAGACCGCTGCGCCACTCGGTCTGTAGTGACGCCTCTAGCACTGCGATGCAGTGCCTCAGACCGCTGCGCCACTCGGTCTGTAGTGACGCCTCTAGCACTGCGATGCAGTGCCTCAGACCGCTGCTCCACTCGGTCTGTAGTGACGCCTCTAGCACTGCGATGCAGTGCCTCAGACCGCTGCGCCACTCGGTCTGTAGTGACGCCTCTAGCACTGCGATGCAGTGCCTCAGACCGCTGCGCCACTCGGTCTGTAGTGACGCCTCTAGCACTGCGATGCAGTGCCTCAGACCGCTGCTCCACTCGGTCTGTAGTGACGCCTCTAGCACTGCGATGCAGTGCCTTAGACCGCTGCTCCACTCGGTCTGTAGTGACGCCTCTAGCACTGAGATGCAGTGCCTTAGACCGCTGCTCCACTCGGTCTGTAGTGACGCCTCTAGCACTGAGATGCAGTGCCTCAGACCGCTGCTCCACTCGGTCTGTAGTGACGCCTCCTAGCACTGCGATGCAGTGCCTCAGACCGCTGCGCCACTCGGTCTGTAGTGACGCCTCCAACACTGCGATGCAGTGCCTCAGGACCGCTGCGCCACTCGGTCTGTAGTGACGCCTCTAACACTGCGATGCAGAGCCTTAGACCGCTGCTCCACTCGGTCTGTAGTGACGCCTCTAGCACTGAGATGCAGAGTGCCTTAGACCGCTGCTCCACTCGGTCTGTAGTGACGCCTCTAGCACTGAGATGCAGTGCCTCAGACCGCTGCTCCACTCGGTCTGTAGTGACGCCTCTAGCACTGAGATGCAGTGCCTCAGACCGCTGCTCCACTCGGTCTGTAGTGACGCCTCTAGCACTGAGATGCAGTGCCTCAGACCGCTGCTCCACTCGGTCTGTAGTGACGCCTCTAGCACTGAGATGCAGTGCCTCAGACCGCTGCGCCACTCGGTCTGTAGTGACGCCTCTAGCACTGCGATGCAGTGCCTCAGACCGCTGCTATCTCCACTCGGTCTGTAGTGACGCCTCTAGCACTGAGATGCAGTGCCTCAGACCGCTGCTCCACTCGGTCTGTAGTGACGCCTCTAGCACTGAGATGCAGTGCCTCAGACCGCTGCGCCACTCGGTCTGTAGTGACGCCTCTAGCACTGCGATGCAGTGCCTCAGACCGCTGCTCCACTCGGTCTGTAGTGACGCCTCTAGCACTGCGATGCAGTGCCTCAGACCGCTGCTCCACTCGGTCTGTAGTGACGCCTCTAGCACTGAGATGCAGTGCCTTAGACCGCTGCTCCACTCGGTCTGTAGTGACGCCTCTAGCACTGAGATGCAGTGCCTCAGACCGCTGCTCCACTCGGTCTGTAGTGACGCCTCTAGCACTGCGATGCAGTGCCTTAGACCGCTGCGCCACTCGGTCTGTAGTGACGCCTCCAACACTGCGATGCAGTGCCTCAGACCGCTGCGCCACTCGGTCTGTAGTGACGCCTCCAACACTGCGATGCAGTGCCTCAGACCGCTGCGCCACTCGGTCTGTAGTGACGCCTCCAACACTGCGATGCAGTGCCTTAGACCGCTGCTCCACTCGGTCTGTAGTGACGCCTCTAGCACTGAGATGCAGAGCCTTAGACCGCTGCTCCACTCGGTCTGTAGTGACGCCTCTAGCACTGAGATGCAGTGCCTCAGACCGCTGCTCCACTCGGTCTGTAGTGACGCCTCTAGCACTGAGATGCAGTGCCTCAGACCGCTGCTCCACTCGGTCTGTAGTGACGCCTCTAGCACTGAGATGCAGTGCCTCAGACCGCTGCTCCACTCGGTCTGTAGTGACGCCTCTAGCACTGAGATGCAGTGCCTCAGACCGCTGCTCCACTCGGTCTGTAGTGACGCCTCTAGCACTGAGATGCAGTGCCTCAGACCGCTGCTCCACTCGGTCTGTAGTGACGCCTCTAGCACTGAGATGCAGTGCCTCAGACCGCTGCTCCACTCGGTCTGTAGTGACGCCTCTAGCACTGAGATGCAGTGCCTCAGACCGCTGCGCCACTCGGTCTGTAGTGACGCCTCTAGCACTGCGATGCAGTGCCTTAGACCGCTGCGCCACTCGGTCTGTAGTGACGCCTCAAGCACTGAGATGTAGTGCCTCAGACCGCTGCTCCACTCGGGAGGCCCCTCATCATTGAAATTTAAAATTGAATTTAAATTTTAACTTCCAATCACTACCACAAAGATGGCCGCCAGTCAACCAACCGTTGAATGTCAACTTAAATGGGAATGTATATTCTATTATCTATATTTTTATGATTCCAAGGTTTCCTCTGAAAGATTGTTAGTGTAATTTAAAACAACTGATATTGCCATTCAAGTCAACATTTTCTGATGTGGACCTCCAACCATTTTAAAGTTGAAATTTCTATTTGATTCCCATTTTAGTACATTTATCAGCCAAAACATGACACCCACCCTGTACTCTAGAGTATGCTATGTCTCAACCAACGGTGGGTACAACACAAACACTTCAGATTATGTCAAATAGAATCTAAGTACAACATATGCGAAAATATAAAAAATCTGAGTTTATACATTTGTCGATAACTGACGTTATAAAATGGCTCGACAACCCTTTTTGTAAGATTTAAAATTATATCAAACTAAACCGTTTATCTTTTCCAGTGATGAAAGAATGGATGTCTCATGGTGGGGTGGGGTATGTAAAACAGGTCAACTTTGAGCACATCCATCTCCTCAATGTTTTGGCATTCAGATCCAAAAAGTTACTTTCTGACCGTTTCTACCACGGGCAAATATGTATAAAATGTTTTGTTCAAAACAAAAAGGGGTGCGGTCAGTTATAATTCTCTACTAGGAGAAGCTCTCCATTAGTCTTCCACTGTCTCTACTAGGAGAAACCAGCCTTACGTGTCTCTACTAGGAGAAACCAGCCTTACGTGTCTCTCCTAGGAGAAACCAGCCTTACGTGTCTCTACTAGGAGAAACCAGCCTTACGTGTCTCTACTAGGAGAAACCAGCCTTACGTGTCTACTAGGAGAAACCAGCCTTACGTGTCTCTACTAGGAGAAACCAGCCTTACGTGTCTCTACTAGGAGAAACCAGCCTTACGTGTCTCTACTAGGAGAAACCAGCCTTACGTGTCTACTAGGAGAAACCAGCCTTACGTGTCTCTACTAGGAGAAACCAGCCTTACGTGTCT
The DNA here is from genome assembly GCA_036851935.1 of Coregonus suidteri. Classification (NCBI taxonomy): domain Eukaryota; kingdom Metazoa; phylum Chordata; class Actinopteri; order Salmoniformes; family Salmonidae; genus Coregonus; species Coregonus suidteri. The sequence goes on from CM072230.1 coordinate 941,941, forward strand.
ACTAGGAGAAACCAGCCTTACGTGTCTCTACTAGGAGAAAACCAGCCTTACGTGTCTCTACTAGGAGAAACCAGCCTTACGTGTCTCTACTAGGAGAAACCAGCCTTACGTGTCTACTAGGAGAAACCAGCCTTACGTGTCTACTAGGAGAAACCAGCCTTACGTCTCTACTAGGAGAAACCAGCCTTACGTGTCTCTACTAGGAGAAACCAGCCTTACGTGTCTACTAGGAGAAACCAGCCTTACGTGTCTACTAGGAGAAACCAGCCTTACGTCTCTACTAGGAGAAACCAGCCTTACGTGTCTCTACTAGGAGAAACCAGCCTTACGTGTCTACTAGGAGAAACCAGCCTTACGTGTCTACTAGGAGAAACCAGCCTTACGTCTCTCTCTCTACTAGGAGAAACCAGCCTTACGTGTCTCTACTAGGAGAAACCAGCCTTACGTGTCTACTAGGAGAAACCAGCCTTACGTGTGTGAGTGTCTGTGTCGTCTGTGTGTGTGTGTGTGCTTACGTGTGTGTCGAAGCCGTTGTGTCTCAGCAAACCCACAAAGTTGATGATCTGTTTGATGTGTTTATCGCTGTCAGCTTCGTATGTCACAAACACTCTTCCTACGGTGTTGAGGGATTAAAGAGGTTAGAGGTCACAAACACTCTTCCTACGGTGTTGAGGGATTAAATAGAGGTTAGAGGTCACAGGGAGGGAAAGATCTTAGTACACACATCAATACACACATCAATATCCACATCTGTCATGACTCTCCTGACAGTGGATCAAAGGAGCCATCAGCTAGGCAAATGTTTGAAGATATCCAGACCCCCTCTCTCCCACTGAAGAGGGGAAGGGGGGCTGAGCCGGTCTTGACACCTTAACACTGGGGAAGGGGGACTGAGCCGGTCTTGACACCTTAACACTGGGGAAGGGGGGCTGAGCCTGTCTTGACACCTTAACACTGGGGAAGGGGGACTGAGCCGGTCTTGACACCTTAACACTGGGGAAGGGGGGCTGAGCCGGTCTTGACACCTTAACACTGGGGAAGTGGGGCTGAGCCGGTCTTGACACCTTAACACTGGGAAAGGGGGCTGAGCCGGTCTTGACACCTTAACACTGGGGAAGTGGGGCTGAGCCGGTCTTGACACCTTAACACTGGGGAAGGGGGGCTGAGCCTGTCTTGACACCTTAACACTTGGGAAGTGGGGCTGAGCCGGTCTTGACACCTTAACACTTGGGAAGTGGGGCTGAGCCGGTCTTGACACCTTAACACTGGGGAAGGGGGGGCTGAGCCTGTCTTGACACCTTAACACTGGGGAAGGGGGGCTGAGCCTGTCTTGACACCTTAACACTTGGGAAGTGGGGCTGAGCCGGTCTTGACACCTTAACACTTGGGAAGTGGGGCTGAGCCGGTCTTGACACCTTAACACTGGGGAAGGGGGGCTGAGCCTGTCTTGACACCTTAACACTGGGGAAGGGGGGCTGAGCCTGTCTTGACACCTTAACACTTGGGAAGGGGGGGCTGAGCCGGTCTTGACACCTTAACACTTGGGAAGTGGGGCTGAGCCGGTCTTGACACCTTAACACTTGGGAAGTGGGACTGAGCCGGTCTTGACACCTTAACACTGGGGAAGGGGGGCTGAGCCGGTCTTGACACCTTAACACTGGGGAAGGGGGGCTGAGCCGGTCTTGACACCTTAACACTCGGTCCTAAATTTAAGCAGGAGGGAACTTTTCCTCTCTGCCTTCCAGTCCATCTCTTTGTTACAGAGAGACTCTTGCCGCCTAAAAACTCCAACGTCGAAAGATTGGACATTGGAACATTATTCCTGACATCCAAATGTTTGGAATGGTTGGTGGGGATCTAAAGAATAATCATGTCATATTGTTTCATATTTTGTGATGTCATTAAAGATGGTATAACAAAAATACCTGTGGCTGTGAGGGTGTACACATTCTAGTTGTCAGGTTTGCATCTAAATGTTGTATAAAATATATGATTAAGTATGAGAATACTTTTGTGAAGATAGCAATGTGATTTTAGCCTTCTAAATGAGATAATTGTTTTTCATATAACCTTGTGCCCAGTCAGTAACCACGCCCCCAAGGGAGCACAGACATTGTTGTCGGCGTGAAGGAACGCCCCCTTTTACCCGAGTATAAAAGCCTTAGTAACGAAATGTACATTTAGACCAGAAAGTGTGGAGCTGTGGCTACATGGCTTAGAATGGTTAGACCAGGAAGCGTGGAGCTGTGGCTACATGGCTTAGAATGGTTCGAACTTCAGACCAGAAAACGGGAGAGTGGCGACTGCACGTATAGAATGGTTAGAACATTGAATCAGAGACCATCCGACATGAAGCACGAGCTGAACGTTACAAATGGTTGAACCTCTACAGACCAGGAAACGTGAGACGTTAGTCCACACGTTTGAAATGGTGAGAAACTCTGAAACTCTCAATCTCTACACAAGAAGAAGAAACTCACTAGACCGTAGCGTTACCAGTCGGAAGCTGGCATTTAAAGTAGTCTAGAACCTTCACTAAAGACACAAGTTGGGAAGGACAATCCCATCTCAGACAACCGTTGGTACATCTGAAGTATCTATTCTAACGAACACTCCATTCGAAGACAAGCCGAGTCTCACCGAAGTGGGACCAGGACACTCAAACCCTTTTTGAGAAGTGGTTCAACAGAGAGACGACGATTAAGGACAGCTAGGCGTAAATATGCATTGCATTTCTTATCCGAATGAGCGGTGGTTTCCAAATGTAACAACGATAAGTTGAATCTCTTTGTCTCTCTTTCTATTGACCCCTCCTTCCCCTAACCAAGCAGTCATGCTGTTGTTAGTCCACTAGGGACCTGTTTTTCATTGTATTACGTTAGTAATCAATAACCTATACCGTGTGTGTGTTTATGTATTTCTGTGTTATTATTTAGTTAGTTAGTAAATAAATAATTAAGCCAATTTGTGTATTGCTGATTCATCAATAAGGTTAGGGTTCTTCCAGGTTCAAGGATTATGCGACGTTCAGAATGAGACTGATATGAGGAAATGATTTAATAAGTGACTGTTATCGATATATAACATATATATACACTACCAGTCAAAAGTTTGGACACACCTACTCATTCAAGTTTTTTTTTTTTTTTAAACTATTTTTTACATTGTAGAATAATAGTGAAGACATCACTATGAAATAACACATATGGAATCATGTTGTAAACAAAAAAGTGTTAAACAAATCAACATATATTTTATATTTGAGATTCTTCAAATATCCACCCTTTGCCTTGATGACAGCTTTTGCACACTCTTGGCATTACCACTACTTCACTACCACTACCACTACCACTACTACACTACCACTACTACACTACTACACTACCACTACTACACTACTACACTACCACTACTACACTACTACACTACCACTACTACTACTACACTACTACACTACCACTACTACACTACCACATACACAAAAAAAAAAAAAAAATTATGCACGCATGACTGTAAGTCGCTTTGGATAAAAGCGTCTGCTAAATGGCATATTATTTATTTATTATTATTACTACACTACCACTACTACATACACCACTACACTACCACTACCACTACCACTACTACACTACCACTACTACACTACCACACTACACTACTACTACACTACACTACTACACTACCACTACCACTACTACCACTACTACTACTACTACACTACTACACTACACTACTACACTACCACTACTACACTACTACACTACTACACTACTACACTACTACACTACCACTACTACACTACTACACTACACTACTACACTACACTACTACACTACTACACTACTACACTACTACACTACCTACACTACTACACTACACTACACTACTACACTACTACTACTACTACTACTACTACTACTACACTACTACTACTACACTACTACACTACCACTAACTACACTACTACACTACCACTACTACACTACCACTACTACACTACTACACTACTTACACT